>CM022297.1:521695361-522105546 GCA_011799875.1 Thinopyrum elongatum | reverse complement strand
ATGTTGCTTAGCCGAGGCCATGCATGACCTAGAAAAGTGTGTCTGGCCGGAGTTAAGTGAGCGTGGTGGGTAAGTTGGTGCACCCCTGCAGGGAAGAACTAATCTATCGATAGCCTGTCCTACGGTAACGGGCACTCGGAGTTGTATCCCGATCGGTACAACTAGAACTTGAGATGATAACTGGATAGTATGGCTCTGGGATTGCTTTCTCGCAGGAGTCAAGAAAGGATCTTTGGCCGAGGTTGATAACACTACTACTACTTTACTTTATGCTATTCTGCGCTCTTCTAATGCTGCAAGACTGCTGAAAATGTTGAAGATGCTAGTCTTCGATAGGACAAGGCTTTCCCCTCTATTCTGGCATTTCTGTAGACCAGTCCAAATATACAGCCATTCCTTTGAAAATGTTGCATATGTAGTGTAGATCCTTGCTTGCTGAGTACTTCGAATGAGTACTCACATTTGCTTTACTTTTTTTTCCCGTTATCCATTTGTTGCCACTAGACGACGGAGCCCCTGAGCCGGCCGCCCCGGCCAACGGCTACTACTACTACCCTCCCGGCGAGTACTACTACGAGGAGCCGACCGACGACCAGGAATAGGTTCGGAGGGTCCCAGGCAGGAGGCCTGCGCCTTTCGATCATAGTGTTTTGTTTTGCCCCTCCTTCTTAAAGGCTTATCTCTATTTCTGTAATATATCTGTACTCAGATATCTGATGCTTCCGCTGATGCTTGTATGCCATCGAGCTATGTATTCGAGCCATCGAGGGCCCTGGCTTGTAATATAAAGCTTGTATGACTTTATTTCTCTTTTAGAGTTGTGTTGTGATATCTTCAAGTGAGTCCTTAGGCTTGATCGTGTGCATTTGCATGTATGGTTAGTGCACGATTAAGCCGGGGTCATCACAAAGATGATCTTCAATTTCGTCCTCCAGTAATCCCAATCTCTTGTGCATAGCTCAGACATACCACCGGGGTATCTTGCATCTATGGCTGCTTGCGTGTACGGCTGCCAGATCACCCCAGTGTACGTATCGAACTGCTCGTTTAATGCCGTGTAGGCTCGCCTAGTCTGATCACTAGCATAGCGTCTCTACGCAAAACAAAAGTTAGTTTCAGCCATAGTGTACGCAAAGAAGATGCATTAAATTATAACATGAGACATACCTTGCAACGTGTCCAACACAAAGTAGGCATGTCGATGCGTTCAACATCGAACAGGTGGCCCAAAGGCTCCTCAACACATATGTTTGGTCGTCCTATAGAGAAGCTCTCCCACAACCACAGCAGTAAAAATAGAGGGCATCCAAGAAGTGCAGCCTTCCCCATCGCAAGCTGGCAACCATTGCACATACCTCCGTATGTAGCCTCTAAGACCGCCGAATCCCAACTCCTCTGTGTGATGTGATCCGGCGCCTCAGCTCTCGCGATCTCCAGTGCAATAGGGATGTAGCGCGCGCTAATAGTGGTGACATGGTTCTCTGTGAACATCACCTTGCCGAGAAGCCACCGTACGAATGCCTCCAGGCTGCGAGTGATCTGTGTCGCATTCAAAGGGACTCCTGGATACCCCAGGAACTTCTGGATCTGTATTGAGTAAAGAGAAGGTATTAGTAAATAGCGAAGGTATCTTTAAAACCAGATGCATGACAAATGAAATATATGAGGCTGGGGAATTAACCTGGAAATGGAGCAACCAATCATACTTAGGTCCATGAGCCTCCGACACAAGAGCCAGAGCACGTTCATAAACACCCGGGAAACGTTGTGCAATACCAAGCTCCCAACCAGCCGGTGCCTCTAACGGTCCTATGGCAGGACCCGCCAACGGTAGTCCCAGCAAAAGTGACACATCCTCCAGAGCAGGAGCCATCTCTCCCCAGCGGAAGTGAAACGTGTGGGTCTCAGGCCTCCATCGGTCCACTAAGCAGGTGAGCAAAGAGGCGTCAATGGCGAGGCGTGTGGAGGTTTCTGTAACACCCCTGTGTAACAATCACTGTGACACTCTGCTAATAATGCCAAGTCACTTTCATTTGCAGTGCCTAGTCGCATTGGTTAAATATTCACTTCAAAATCCTCTCTGAAAATCAATTCAAATTCAACTGAAAAATAAAGTTGTTCAAAAGTTGCTGCAAAACTGTTCACCTTTTAGCAAATAATCTAAAACTATTTGCTGTTAAGGAACACAACATCACTTGTGTGTAAGATGAGCATTAGCAAATATAATAGCACCATTTCAGCATTTTTCAGTGCTATTTAAATATTGTAAAGTGCAAACCAATTTAACTTGCTCCCAAAATAATTGTGGCACTGTCTAAATTTGTGTTGGAATTATCGGGCCTAGTCCCATATTTTTCCTACACTATTTGGTTACCCAAAAAATTCTCTCTCTCTCTCTCTGTTTATTGATAAAAGAATAAAGAAAAGCAGAAAGAAGAAATAGAAAAAGGCCAGACTGCACTATGCTATTGGGCCTAAGTCAAGCCAGGCACGGCCCAACCCAACTGAGCCACCCATCCCCTTCCTTCCACCGCTGTCGACCGCACGCGCTGACACGACCGCCGCCGGCCACCCGTCGAGCATCCCACAGCTCCGACGGGAGATATAGAGCCTTCCCTCGCTCCCTGGAAACCCTAGTCCCCATCATTCTTCCCCTCGCGCCACTCTTTCACTCTCCCCTCTCTCTGGTTCGAGCGAGCCGCGGCGCACCGGGGCACGCCGTCATGAACTGCCGCGGCCACCAGCCACCGTCCATCGACTGCTGGTGTCCAGGACGTTCCTCATCGTCGACTCCATCGGCTCAGGGGACCGGAACGACCTGAGAAGCACCACAGCCTCGGGATCGATCTCGTTTGCGCCGCCGACCACCGTACGTCTTCACCGCCGATTTGCTGTGACAGTCGCCTCCCCGAGCACACTACCTTTCCCTACTGGATCACTGTGAGCGCACGCATCTCCCCGACCTTTTTTCCCCTCTCCTTGCTCGTCGTGGTCGTCCCTAGCACCGTTCGCCGCCATGGCCGGAGCTACGCTCCGCCCCCGTGCTCACCAATATCGCTCTGCGCCACCTACCGCTGAGCTGTTGCTGCTATTGTGCTCCCAAGAACACCGCGAAGCTATTGCGCTGCTCAGCCAGGTCGTCTAAAAACCGTAGCAAAGATCCCACCTCGGCCGTGTGCTCGGCTCCGCCATTGTTGACCTCCTACTCACTCTCGACCACCCCGACAAGTGTTGCGGCCACCGATCAACTCACCATGGTGCACCCGATCGAATGCGCCCGCCCGCGCAACCAACCGTGGCTGAAATCGGCCGGATGGCCAACTCCGGCGTCCTCTGTTAGCTCCGGTGATGACCGGCGCTACTATCGTTGACGTGGCATCATTAGCTGCTAATTATCACCCTCACTAACTCACTGACATCGGACCCCACACGGCTTAATCAGCCGGCTAACTTAATGGCTGGATTAAATCAGTTTAAACACTGGCCCCACATGTCAGTTGGACTAGCTGACGTGGCGTTGACCGGGCCCACCCGTCAGTCCCTGTTGACTGGTCAGCTGGTCAGTTGACCGCTGATGCGTTGATGACGCCATGCTGACATCATATTCCTTTTTCTTAAGCAATTTAAATACTAATAATTACAGAAATCAATAAAACTTCAAAAAAACATATAAAATAAACCGTAACTCGGATCGAAAAACTTTCTACATGAAAGTTGATCAGAACGACGAGACAAAGCTGACCATGCTATCTGTTTCCGTGACGGGACCCTCTACAGAGGTGAACCCGTAACTTTTAGCCTGTTTCCGGTAGATGAATAGTGCCCAACTACCGATTAATAAATCCAACTTAAATCCTAAAATAACTAATATGACTTAGATATGCTTTTAGGCAGCGCTGCACCGCACGTTAGCGTAGCCTGCTCTGTGTTGCTTTGTATGCCTTGTATTTATCTGTTTCCTCCCCCTCTTCTCTCTCGATAGAGCCCGGTACCGACGCAGCTCCAGAGATCGACGACCCCTGATGACTCTGCCTTTGCCGCCGAGCAACCAGGCAAGCCTCCCCTTTGATCATCCCGATATCGCCCATTCTATTTTTCTCATGCTTGCATTAGATTTTGCCACTTTAATTGATTGCTCCTATTCTGATGCATAGCCTACTTTTGTAACCTGCTTAATGTTACCTTACCTGCCTATTTCAAACTGCTTAGTATAGGTTGGTCAGAGACCCATCAGAGACCCCACTTTGACCCAACTGCCCCGCTGGATTAACAGAAGACCCGATCAACGGGATTGAAGACCAGGCCCCAGCACCGCACATCACTTCCCCCTTAGTTGCTCGACACTACTGGGTTACTATCGGGTGCCGAGGGTGATACCTCGTCAGCACTTCTGATGATAACCTGGTAGGTTAGTTAATCGGTCATGGTCAGCGAGGGTGATTCCTCCTACACCACCCCCGATAACGACGTCGTCGCGTAACTCCTCAAGTGTGGACCTCGAGGGTGATTCCTCCTTCGTTCACCTTGATGATAACATCAGGTGGAATTCCATCGAGGGTGATTCCTCATGGTTCCCTTGGTGTTAGACACACGGTTACTATGGTTACTTGGACTTTACATCTGATACTTGGAAAGGCGGGTCGACCCTGGGGGGTACCCGCGTGAAGGGATGTCGGGTTGACATGGAGGTTACCCGTGAGACGAATACGAGGTGTGGCCGGGCATTCTTAGCCCTTGCCACAAGTCCTCGAGACGGGGCGACGGGGTCACATCTTTTGTGAGTCTCTGCTCGTTTCCGCAAGCCCCTAATCCACTAACGATTTGGATATTTGATCCGAGCAGGCCTCTGGCCTGATAGCACTAACCATCACGTGGGAACAGTTATGGGCACTCTGCATCGTAGCATCAGCCGAAAGCTCTGTCAGACGTCCAGTTCAGCATTGCGGCACGGCAGGGCCGGCACCATCCATATACAGAGGTGGTACCAAGATTCGCCCTGCTCGCAACGACCCGGAGTGCACAGGGCAATGGCCCAAGACCCCTGAGCCCTTAGGAGGTAGACCGGCGGGGACCTCTCTGCTGAGCTGTAGGTAGGGTTGCGGTGTATTGTTTGGCCGAGGCCGGGCATGACTCAGGAAAGTGTGTCCGGCCGGAGTTAAGCGAGCGTGGTGGGTAAGTTGGTGCACCCCTGCAGGGAAGAAAACATCTATCGATAGCCGGTCCTACGGTAAAAGACACTCGGAGTTGTATCCCAATCAATACAACTAGAACTTGAGATAAAAACTGGATATGTGGCTCCGGGATCGCTTTCTCGCAGGAAGTCGAGGAAGGATCTGTGGGCGAGACTGTTACTTGACACAACCACTACTATATATTGTGCTGATCTACTCTCTTCTATTGCTGCAAGACCGCTGAAGATGCTAGTCTTCGATAGGACTAGGCTTTCCTCTCTATTCTGGCATTTCTGCAGCCCAGTCCACATATACAGCCTTCCTTTGAAAATGTTGCATATGTAGTGTAGATCCTTGCTTGCTGAGTACTTCGGAGTACTCACGGTTGCTCTGCTTTCCTTTTCTCCCCATATCAGCTTGCCGTGACCAGATGACGGAGCCCCTGAGACAGCTGCACTGTCGACTACTACTACTACCCCAAGGATGCTTCTACTATGAATTGGCTGACGACCAGGAGTAGGTTCGGAGGGTCCCAGGCAGGAGGCCTGCGCCTTTCGATCGTAGTGTTTTATTTTGCCCCGCCTTTCTAAAGGCCTTTCTGTTTCTCTTTTATATCTGTACTCAGATATGTGATGCTTCCGCTGACGCTTGTATGCCATCGAGCTTATGTATTCGAGCCCTCGAGGCCCTGGCTTGTAATATAAAGCTTGTATGACTTTAGTTATGTTTTAGAGTTGTGTTGTGATATCTTCAAGTGAGTCCTTAGGCTTGATCATGTGCATTTGCATGTATGATTAGTGCACGATTGAGCCGGGGGCATCACAGTTTCCGTGGCCTCAACCTGACGTGCGAAAGGTAAAAGCCCAGCCCATTTCAACCTGCATATCAGAACAATTCTGTTAGTGTGTCCCATTAATATACATGCTTGAAACAAATAAATGAAATACGTACCGATCAACCCAATCGAGGTGTATCCTCCAGTTTTCCTTAGGAATGCGAGTGACCAGGGGATTGAGCTTGTGCTTACATAATATCGCAGCACGATGCTTACTATCAATATCCGGATTAAGCAACCACATTCCCTCCATTCCTGCACATTTTTTAACAAAGTTGCACGTACGCACAATACAAATTTAAAACATAGTGCCACACTTAATACATATTTAAAATATAGTGGCACACTTAATACAAATTTTAACATAGTGCCATAGTTAATACAAATTTCAACATAGTGCAATACTTAATATAAATTTCAACATATTGCCATACTTAATACAAATTTCAACATAGAGTCATACTTAATACAGATTTCAATGCAGCCTAGCTTCTTCCTCTCCCTCTTACTCATCTTCCTCCTCTTCGTCCCCGGTTGCCGCGTCCATGCCCAGTACCACTGGCAGTGACGAAAGTCGGGCAATTAGTGTCCCTATGGCCAAATTCATTGCATAGAATGCATTGCCTAGTGGGGCCTCCTGCTTCAGATTCATCCCAGCAATATTCCCTGGGTCTGGAATGTACCACCTTTCAATAGGGTTGACGGTGTAGAAGTTACCCATTGATCGAAATCCCAGCAACTCACCTGTTCAGGTATTGAGGACGGACTCTTTCAGAAAATATGGAGACACGAACCAGATTGCATCCATTCCTAACTGCCCGCAAGCAGCAAGTACATGGGAGCAAGGTAGGTGACGCAACTTTGGTTTGTTGCATGTGCACTCATACGTTGGCCAGACTTCATTTTCAATTTTCACCTCATGCGTCCTCAGCTCATTTGCATATATGAATTTGTTGTTAGCTAAGCAGACCTCAAACCTTCTTTCTTGACTTCTGATGGCGACTATAGTGTGTGACCTAGCTTTTTCCATCTTTTCATTCATGTACTTCATAACCCTTTCACAGTAACGTGTGTTTGGATTGTTCATGATATGCAGCTCTGCTCTTTGACGTCTATCTCTGAAATACTTCACCGTGCCATAGAAAATACCCTCAACGATGGCTGTAAGTGGCAAGGCCCGATTTCCTCTGAGGACAAAGTTATATGTTTCAGCGAGGTTGGTAGTCATGACACCATACATTGCTCCATCTGTGTCATGCAACAAAGACAACCACTCCAGAGGTTCATGCTCTATCCACTAATCAAAGGTTTTAATCGTCCTCCCAAGCCTTCTCCTAGTACTAGGTGGGTCAAATCCTGGCAAGTCACAAAGCCCAACAGGTTCCTCCTCCACGCCCGCTGTTCCTGTTGCTAACTGTGCAGCTACTGCTGCAACATGTGCCCTCACCGCTGCATCTCGTGCAGCTTTCCTGTCCCTAACATGTCTCTGTGTGCACACATTAGGTCTGTCACGTATCAAATTGTACTTCCATAGATGGTTCTACTTGCAGAGTTTTTTGAATAGATTCATGAGGTTCTTATTTCTGAACTGCGAGAAGATATTAGCCCCCAGATGGCGCATGCACCAATGGCTCTGCAAGTCCTGCCTTGGAGTTTGTTCCTCAGGACCAGGGTTTGTCAGTTTCTTTATCGCACTGAGTATACCTGCATGCCTATCATGAAGGATGCACACATTCGGCTTATCCTGCACAACTGCTATTTTCAGTTGTCTAAAGAACCATGTCTAACTTTCAATGTTCTCGCACTCCACAAAAGCAAATGCCAGTGGGACTACTTGATTTTGCCCGTCTTGACCAATGGCGGTCAGGATCCGACCCTTGTACTTGCCAGTGAGAAAAGTGCCATCTACACATATCACCGGTCGACAATGGCTGAAAGCTTCAATGCATACACCGAAAGAGAAGAACAGTCAATGCAGCACCCTCACAGTTGGGAACTCTGGCATGAACAAGTCTTGGATGTCAACATAGGTGCCTGGATTCCGGTCCTGCAGTGTGTGGAGGAGCCGGACAACAGAGTCATATGCATCAAAATATGAACCAAATCTGGTCTCAAGCGCCCTATGCTTAGCCCTCCAAACCTTGCCATAATAAATTTTATACTTCATCCTGACGAATACTTTTGTCTAGATAGCCTTCACTTCCATCGCTTTGCTCTCCACTATCTCGCTGTAAAGCAACTGAGCAATAAGCGTGGATGAAAGGTTACCATGATCTTGAGGGATACTTGGAATAACACATGTGTTATGTACTAAGTCACTGATCACCCAACTTGTGCCATACATAGGGAGATAGCCATGCACCCTGGCGGGACAATGTATGTTCTTGCATTTCATTGTCAAGTATTTCTGACTTGACACCTGAGTTTTGGAAACCCTTTGCGTGGACATTGCCCAATTAATGATTGCATCCTTCAGAGCTTCCTTGTTGGGATACATAGCACCCGACGCAATGTTGTTCTGGTGATATTGCCAGGCAGAATCATGGCCATCGTTCATGGTCATTGCAGATGAGAAGTCTTGATTCCATGATGCAAGATTAGGCACCTCCTCTGCGTTCTCTTCTTCATCCGACTCATCGGAATCATCGGCATGACCACTATCACCATCTGTATCTTCATCTTCCGTCTGGTTTTGCATATGCCCATCTACCTCGTTAGCATCCGCCTCGTCACTGTAATAACTATCAGCATTTACTCCTTCTACCTGACTACTCTGCCCTGGTTCTCAACCATCATCTCCAGCATTTGACACAAAATTTGACATAGATAAATGCATCCCTTCAGTGCTCAGGCTGTAAGGATCGTAACCACCCTCGCCTTCAGGTGCACTGACCTCATTCACGACGGGAAGAACTAAGGCAATAGGATTGCATCCCCTGCTTTCGCAACCTTGTAACCAGCGCACCCACTGAGAGTCCCGCTCTATTGGCCTCAAATAAAAGTAAACGGTTGAACTTTACCGGGTCCACAATGCATGAACACCGACTGTGTGTGTTTCAGTATTAAGCCCTAAACATCCTGTCAACCATTCTTTCAACTGACTAACAGACCATGTTTGAGGGGCAGTCAGTGGCACCTCTATATACTGAAAATCTCTCAGATCAGCTCCCATCTCATTTGTTTGGACAGTACCAGGACCGTAGTAAAATACGAAATTCACTACATCAGACATCTCTGCTGACCTAAAAAATTATCCAAAATGGACAACTATTAAAAATATTCACACACCTAAATATTTGACATCTAAATATATTACAGAATAATACCGACGCGACTAAAAATATTCACACACCTAAATATTTGACATCTAAATATATTATGGAATATTACCGACGTGACTAAAATTATTCACACACCTAAATATTTGACATCTAAATATATTACGGAATATTACCGGAACAACTAAATAAGCGTGCACCATATTATTTAACATCTAAATAAATTACGGAATACTATCGGACCAACTAAATAATCACACACCATATTATTTCACATCTAAATAAATTACCGAATACTACCGAACCAACTAAATAATCGCACACCATATTATTTCACATCTAAATAAATTGCCGAATACTACCAGACCAATTATAACCGAATATTTAAACACATATGCAAATATAACAGAGAAAATGTATGTTGAATGTTGCCCTTGAAGCGTGCGAAACAACTCGGCATTCAGTCACCAGAGCAGCACCACTACCAACACGACGAACACGCAGTGCACCACCACCTCCATCTCCACCACCACTACCACCCCCACCTCCACCTCCGCCACCACTACCACTACCACCACCAAGAGCAATCCCATCAGTAGATCGAGATTTCCCTTGCCTCCCCCAGCCCTCTAGAATGCAACTATGGTGGAAAATGGGCCAGAAATAGGCTAAGAATCGTGTATTAATTCGGATGTTTTCGGGTTGGGGAGAGAAGGAGAGGAGCAAAGAAGAAGAACAGATGAGGAGGAGGAAGAAGGAGGCGTCGCGCGGCCGGCCTATGCTGCCTCCTATTGGCTACGGCGAAGCTGATAGGCCGGGCTGTCGACGCCGCTGTGGCCGACTGCATGCGGCCCCGGCCGACTGGACCTCTGCGACATGGCTCGGCCATGTGACGACCCCGGCTTAATCGTGCACTAACCATACACGCAAATGCACACGATCAAGCCTAAGGACTCACTTGAAGATATCACAACACAACTCTAAAACATAAATAAAGTCATACAAGCTTTATATTACAAGCCAGGGCCTCGAGGGCTCGAATACATAGCTCGATGGCATACAAGCATCAGCGGAAGCATCAGATATCTGAGTAGAGATATATTACAGAGAGAAAGATAGGCCTTCACAGAGGCGGGGCAAAATAAAAAAAATACTACGATCGAAAGGCGTAGGCCTCCTGCCCTGGACCCTCCGATCCTACTCCTGGTCGTCAGTCGGCTCCTCGTAGTAGTAGTACTCGCCAGGCGGGTAGTAGTACTGGTCGTCGACGGGGGCATCTGGCTCAGGGGCTCCGTCGTCTAGTGGCATCAAGTGGATATGGGGGAAAAAGAAAGTAAAGCAAACGTGAGTACTCATCCGAAGTACTCAGCAAGCAAGGATCTACACTACAAATGCAACATTGTCAAAAGGAGGCTGTATATGTGGACTGGGCTGCAGAAAAGCCAGATTAGAGGGGAAAGCCTAGTCCTATCGAAGACTGGCATCTTCAGCATCTTCTGCAGTCTTGCAGCATTAGAAGAGAGCAGATTACATAAAGTAAAGTAGTAGTAGTAGTATCATCAACCTCGACCTGAGATCCTTTCTCGACTCCCTACGAGAAAGCAATCCCAGAGCCGTACTATCCAGTTCTCATCTCAAGTTCTAGTTGTACAGATCGGGATACAACTCCGAGTGTCCGTTACCGTAGGACAGGCTATCGATAGAAGTTTCTTCCCTGCAAAGGTGCACCAAGTTACGCACCACGCTCGCTTAACTCCGGCCGGACACACTTTTCTGGGTCATGCCCGCCCTCGGCCAAACGATACGCCGCAACCCGACCGAATACTAACAGAGAGGTCAGCACGCCGGACAAAACCTATGCCCCCAGGGGTCTTGGGCCATCGCCCCGGGAACTCCTGCACGTTGCGTCAGGCGGCTGAAAGCAGACCTAGCAACCCCTTATACAAGTGCGGTTGCGTTCCCAGTCCAATTCAGCGCGCGCCGCTAAGTCGCTGATGTCCATTAAGCTCCGGCTGAAGTATACGATGCAGAACGCCCATACTATGCCCGTGTGATGGTTAGTGCTATCGGGCCAGAGGCCCCTCGGATCAAATATCCAAACCGTTTAGTGGTTTAGGATCGCGCGGAAACGAGCAGAGACTCACGATCGATGTGACCCCGTCGCCCCGTCTTGAGGACTTGCGACAAGGGCGAGGAATGCCCGGCCACGCCTTGTATTATCTCGCAGGCACCCTCCAGGTCAACCCGTCTCCACATCACTTCGCATAAAGCTCGCGCGGGTACCCCTCAGGGCCGACCCGTCTTTAGTAACATGGTTTAGTGCAAGTCACATCAACAACAGTATCTGTGTGTCTGACACCAAGGGGAACCCTGAGGAATCACCCTCGATGGAATCCCACTGATGTTAACGTCAAGGTGAACGAAGGAGGTATCACCCTCGGAGTCCACGCTTGAGGAGTTGCACGACGACGCTGTTATCGGGGGTGGTGTAGAAGGAATCACCCTCTCTTACCACGACCGATTAACTAACCTACAAGGTTAACATCAGAAGTGCTGACGAGGTATCACCCTCGGCACTCGACGGTAACGCAGTAGTGTCGGCAACTATTGGGGAAGTGATGTGCGGTGCCAGGGTCTGGTCTTCATTCCCGTTGATCGGGTCTTCTGATATCCAGCAGGGCTGTCGGGATCAAGTGGGGGTCTCTGTCGTGACTCTACCCAGCCTATACTAAGCAGTCTACGATAACCAGAAAGGTAGCAAGACAGGTTAGAATAATCAGGCTATGCAACAGATATAGGAAAACAGTAGCAGTAGCAGTTCTAATGCAAGCATAAGAGAGAAGAGAATAGGCGATATAGGCATGCTCAAAATGGGGGTGCTTACCTATTTGCTCGGGGGCAAGGGCAAAGTCTTCAGTAGTGTCGTTGGGGACGTAGTCGTACTCCTGAGCTGCGTCTGCCTCGGGAGCTACGTCAAAGTCGGGGTCTAATCGAGAGAGAAGAGGGGGAAGAAACAGGTAAACATAATGCAGACATATGCCACACAGTGCGTGCTATGCTATGATGCAGTGCAGGGTTGCCTAAATATGCATCTAAGTCATTTTAGTTATTTTCAGGATTATTCTGGGATTCAATTATCGGTGTGTGTGCACTATTCATCTACCGGATTCGGGCCCGGAGTTACGAGTTCTTCTACATAGGGGGTTCCGACAAGGAAATAGACGGCACGATCAGACTCGTCTCGTCGTTCTGAGCAACTTTCATGTTTTAACTTTTTCGATCCGAGCTATGGTTTAAAAGTTATTAATTTTCCAAGTTTAATTGATTTTCTAGATTTATTTTATTTAACAGAAAATGAATTATGATGTCAGCATGATGCCATGCTGACATCAGCAGGTCAACTGATCGTCTGACCAAGTCAAACCTGACATGTGGGTCCAGACCCACATGTCAGCCTTTGTTAGTGTTAAACAGAGTTAAATTTAAACGAATTAGATAATTAAGCTACTGGGCCCACCTGTCATTAACTAATTAGGATATTTAGTTTATTTTTATTTACAAAATCATTTCAGTTAATTAACTGGGCGGTGGGGCCTGTGTGTCAGGGGCACAGGGCCGCCACGTCAGCGCGTTGACTTGTCAAACCAGTCAACGGGCCGGCGGGGCCCACTGGCAGCGTCACTGGGGTGGCCCCAGGCCTGCCAGTGTGGCGGCGGCCGGCGGCTCGACGCCGGTGACCTCCAGACGCGGCGGAGGACACGGCCCGGCGTCGGGTTTCGCCCACAGGCCACCATTTCGCGCGTTCTTGGATGCGTTCGAAAGCTTAGAGAGCGCCGCGTCGAACCATACTAGTAGCATGGCCGGAGAGGGCGCCGGCGGCGAGCAGAGGCGGAGGCGTGCTCGGTCACTCGCCGGGCTAGGTGCTAGAGAGCACGGGGAAGCATGTGTGCGGGTGCGTTCGGATCCTGGAAGCCCCAGGAGCATGATGCCGTGCTCAGGCAGGCTAGACAGAGGCCATGTCCACGGCGGCGAGGTGCTCAGCGGTGGCGAGCGCACGGTCATCGTTTGCAGCTAGCTACTGGCGATGTCAGGCAGCGCAAGGCGGCGGAGAGGAAAGAGGGGAGCTCACCGAGTGGTCACGTAAGACCGTTGACAGATTAGGAGCAGCAGGGTAGCTCGAGGTCGCCGGAGTTCGTCGGGATCCGAGGAGGAAGACGAGGACGGTGTGCTCGATGCAGTAGGTCCCAGCTCCTCCAAGCAACACCACTCGAAGCTGCGGTCGACGGCGGAGCTGCTGGACTCAAGGAGGCGACGTGGAAGCAGCGGTGGCCTCGGCTGGGAACGTCGCGCGCCAGCGACTGCGCTCGGCCGGCGGATCTGAGAGAGAAAGGAGGGGCAAGGCGAGCGAGAGGAGAGGGGGAGAATGACGGAGGGGCCAGGGAGGAGCGGCGGGACCTCGGCCTTATCCTCTCCGCGCCCCTGTTCCGTCGTTGGCTTCGGCGTGTCGCCGCGCCGGCGGCGCGCGCGGGCTCGGCCACGGCGTGGCCGACACGCAGGGGAGAGAAGGAGGGGAATGGGCCAGCTGGGCCGGACCGGGGCACTGTGCACTTAGGCCCAGTGCACAGTGCCTCGTTTTTACTTTTCTGTTTCTGTTTTTCATTTCCCTTTTATTCTTTTCTGTTTTGTTTTAGTTAGGGCACATTTGCATTTTTGTAAAGCGTGGGACTTGGCCCAAATAATGAAATGCAATATTACCCTTCACCAAAAAGTAGTTTGGACAGATTTGGAATCCATTTGTATTTGAATTGAATTTAAATGGATTTAAATATTCTGTTTTGGTGCTGTTTCATCTTGTTTGAGTCATTTGTCTAACTCGTACTTTGTTGATGATGATTTTACAAATGTTCCTGGATTATTTGCCATTTAATGAACATTTTCCCAACAGAGTTTGATCAACTTCATATTTCACTTTTGAATTTGAGTTGATTTTCAAATGAAGTTGGTTTGCTTTGGTTAACCACTTTGTTTAAGCACTGCAAATGAGATGACTTGGCATTATTAGCAGCTGATCATAGTGGCTATTACACAGGGGTGTTACAAGTTCTCCTCCACTAAAAGAAATTCTCGTCCCGAGAATTTAGGAGGTAGAAGGAAAGAGTTCGGGATATTCTTCCCGAAGATGATCCTCGCGTTCCCAAGTGGCTTCATCTTCAGTGTGATTCGACCACTGCACTTTCAGGAACTTGGTCGTCTTTTGACGAGTTCGACGTTCAGCTTCGTCGAGAATGCGAACGGGATGCTCCTTATAGGAAAGATCATCTTGCAACTGGAGCATCTCATGGTCTACTGCACGGTGTGGAGATTCCTTGAAGCACTTACGAAGTTGTGACACGTGACGATGATGCCTTCATGTGGTTTTTAAGGTATTGTTTAGTTCAGGCCAACCGTTTAATTCGGATGTAGTTGTATTATTTGTTTGTACTGTATATTGTAGGAGCATTATGTTGTATCTAAATATGATGTTGTAGTTGTTGCACGAGTTGGATGATTAGTTTGTAGTACCAGAATATTTCCCCGCTAAACTAACTAAGCACTAAATAGAGAGTAGGCATATGTCTCATACAAAGTAGATAGCATTTGTCTCATACATAGAATAGGCATATGTCTCATACATAAGTAGATAGTCATGTCTCTACTGATAGAGAGAAGCGTCACTGGCGACGTCTGCAATGGCGATCAGGCGTGTGCCTCAGGCGTCGACCATCCATACCTGTGGGGTACCCTAATGTTACGAGGAGGAATCTCCGACCTCTCCGGTCATACTGTGTATCCTGTGTGGGTGCTGGTGGAGGAGTCGAATATAGTCCATCCAGTTGTTGTGCTGCGACATGTAATCTTGTATGTTCTCACCACCTCCGGATCACTCCCCAGATGGATCCGGACATAGACGCCTCATGTCTGGACATAGATGCCTGATATTGTAGGCTCCTGCAGAGGGAACATAAGTCATGAAGAAAATTGTAGTCTCAATTGACATTGAAAACAATAAATATGAAGAGGCATACCAGTTGGCTGTGGCTGTAACATGAAACCCGATGTGGGACCTGCTGCTGTGGGTGTGGTGTGAAACACGAAAGCTCGAGTGGGACCCTGCTGCTGTGGGTGCTGCCACACCGAACTGCCAGCTTGGTAGGAGGGGGTGGCTTGGTCGTCGTGTGTGTGCAAGAAGTTGACGCGGTAATGTTCGTGCTTGGAGGGACGCGCGCTGCGCTGGTGAAGAATGTCCGAAGTGCGGGTGCACGTGATAGCCTCGTAGACAGCCTCATCTTGTGCTGCATGCGCGTCACCAGGGCTGTAGTGAGGCCGATGTGGAAAAGAGGTCCAGACGACAGTGAACGTTCAAAGCTGGTCATCTCATCGTGAAACCGCGTGTCAACTCAGCCTGGAATTGTCACGATGATTATTAAGTATGCACGGCAAAGTATGTAACAACTAGATGCATTGCATAAAGAGAATATATGTTACCGCATAATGCCTGGAGCCCGAAGTTCATAGCTTGGTACGTATCCAACGTAGCAGGGGCTGGTATCTCATCTGGGGTGAGAGTGCTGAACGATGCGTATCCGTGTTCCACTCATGTACCCGCTGCAAATAGGCAGAATTCACGGAGATCAAATCCAACATCCTCGTGCCACAGACGTGTCATCGCAGTCTCCCATTCTGTAATGTATGGCTGAAGCCTCTGCAGCCACTGAGTCCGTGTCCTGCTAATCCCTTCTTGTGATCCTAAAATGTGGTGTGTGTTCAACAATTAATTAATGCTTCTATATGGACAATTGTGAAAGACAATCCAACATTGAATAAGTAGACAGTACCTGTGGACTACTACTGGCAGCGGGTTTCTTGTAGGGGAGGCTCGACCCACTGCCGAAGACCAAACTGCCTCATAACCCTCTAATGGGCCATCTCCTCGATGAAGACATCGAAGATTGTAACACCCCTGTGTAATAGCACTGGTGATTACCTGCTAATAATGCCAAGTCATTCATTGGCAGTGCCTAGTCATAGTGGTTAATCAAACAATTCTAATTCTATTCTGAAAATCAACTCAAATTCAAAAGGCAAAATAAAGTTGCTCAAAACCTATGGGAAAAATGTTCATATTATTGCAAATATTCCCAAAGCAATTATAAAAATATAATCAATATTAATTGGGCTAGTTAAGTAACTAACAACTACAACAGTAACAAACAACCCTTTAAATGCATGTTCATTTTGAAAAAAAATCAAATCAGTTCCAAAATTCCAAACTTTTTGTGAGTGCCTAAAAATACAAGGTATTTAATGGGCCAAGTCACACATTTTTCTGAATTGTTCTGGTAACCCCTCTTTTTCCTTTTCTCTCTCTGTCTATTAAATAAAAAGAAGACAGTTAAAAGAAATGGACGAACCACTTACCTGGCCACTGGGCCGAAGCCACAGTGCACTCCGCCAGCCCAACTGGCCCAGCCACCGCAGCTCATCGTCCTCCTCGCGCCGCTGTCACGCCCGCGCGCTGACACGTCTCCGTCCGTCGCCGTGTCGTCAATCCCGCGGATCCCCGTCGCCTACAAGTGCTGCCCCGACGCCTCCCGCAACCCTAGCCCCTCAGTCTCTCCCTCGCCCTTCCCTACACTCGAAAAACGGCGGCGCCGAAAGCTTCGACGTGCGCAACTCCCGCCGTCGCGGCCACCGAGCCCCTCCGGCCCGCCTCCATGCCACGTGCTCCGGGCTCCTCGTCTCCATCGAGTGGGAGCTCTGCAACGACACAGGGAGTAGCGCGGCCACGGGATCGAGCCGATCCCCCTTCTCTGCATCGCCGGCGCCCGCCGCGATCCCCATCGACCCGAGCTCATCTGCGCTACTAAGCTGTCCCGGGCTTTTCTTAGCCGCACTATGAGCCCCATCTCTCTCTCTCTGCCGTCCCGCCGCGCTATTTCTTCCCTAGCCGTCGCGCCTCGCCTGTCCTGTCGCGCCCGAGCTCATGTAGCTGTACGTCTCCGACCACGTAGCCGCGATAGTAGCTTAGATCGACGCGGCGCTCGCACTTTGTCCGCTCGCCCTGTCCCGACCGTGTACGTCCAGCGTCCTCCCGCTGCTGAGTCGCGCAGCGACTGCCAATGGGCGCGCCAACCGCACGTGGACGCGTGCCCGATCTGCGCCTGGGAGCTCCGCCGCCTACCGTCGACGCCGGCGTCGCTCCGGCCACTTCTGCGTCCAGCCATCACCCCACGCGACGCGGCTCGTCCGCTCGATCCAGAGAGCCAAGAAACGGCCGAAGAGGCCTCCGTAGACGAATCCGGGCTCGCCGGAGTTGTCGCCGCCGTGCGGCCTCGCCGGAGAGCTCCGGTGGCGGTCCAACTGGCGTCCGATGTGGCGGCGGGCCCCGCCGCCGAGAGACTGACAGCGGGCCCCGTGGGCCCTTGACTGAGTCAGCACGGGCCACTGTCGCTGACATGTGGGACCCGCGCGGTTTAAACGTTTTAAATAAATAAATAAACATTAGTTAATTAATAGTTAATTGAATTTCAACCACCCATGACTAGCAGGCCCCACCTTATATAAACCGTAATTAGATTAATTTAATCCAGTTAACTACTGTGAGGATGACAGGTGGGCCCCACTGCAACCACAGGGCAGGTTTGACTATTCCACCGCCACATGTTGACTGCTGATGTCACACTTACGTCATGCTGACGTCAGTCTACATTGTTCTGGATAATGTTAGAATTAAATAACTAAAAAATCTAGAAAATCATAAAATATTTGAAAATTAATAACTCTTAAACCGTAGCTCGATTGAAAAACTTATACATGAAAGTTGCTCAGAACGACGAGACGAGTTGATCGTGTCATCTATTTCCATGTCGGAACCTCCTACGTAGGAGAACTCGTAACCTTGAGCCCGATTCCGGTAGATGAATAGTGCATTCATACCGGTTAATAAATCCCACGTTAATCCTAAAGTAACTAAAATGACCTAGATGCTTCTTTAGGCAACCCTGCACTGCATCTAGGCATAGCATGATCCGTGTTGCATAACTTGCTGTGTATTATTTGTTTCCTCCCCTCTTCTCTCGGTAGACCCCGACATCGACGTAGCTCCTGAGACCGACGCCATCCAGAGTACAACTACGTCCCCGACGACACCGTTGACGACCTTGCCCTTGCCCCAGAGCAACCAGGCAAGCACCCCCCTTGTTGAACATGCCTATATCGCCTATTCCTTCTCTCTATGCTTGCTTTAGAATTGCGGCTGTTACTGTTCCTATATTGTTGCATAGGCTGTTTATTGTAACCTGCTTTTGTTAGCTACCTGGTTTTCTAGATTGTTTAGTATAGGCGGGTAGGACCCATCAGAGACCCCACTATACCGACTGCCCCGCTGGATTATCAGAAGACCCGATCAACGGGATTGAAGACCAGGCCGGCACCGCACATCATTCCCCTTAGTTCCCGACACTACTGGGTTACTATCGAGTGCTGAGGGTGATACCTCGTCAGCACTTCTGAGGATAACCTTGTAGGTTAGTTATTTGGACGTGGTCAATGAGGGTGATTCCTCCTACAACACCCCCGATTACGACACTGTCGTGCAACTCCTCAAGAGTGGACCTCGAGGGTGATTCCTCATTCGTTCACCTTGACGTTAACATCAGGTGGAATTCCATCGAGGGTGATTCCTCAGGGTTCCCCCTTGGTGTTAGACAAACGGTTACTATTGATACTATGACTGCACTGACCATGTTACCAAAGATGGGTCGGCCCTGAGGGGTAATCGCGCGCGGCATAATGCGAAGTGAGTGGGAGTCGGGTGACCTGGAAGGTGCCCGCGAGATAATTACGAGGCGGGGCCAGGCAATCTTAGCCTTGCCGCAAGTCCTCGAGATGGGGCGACGGGGTCACAACTTTCGTGAGTCTCTGTCGTTACCGGCGCTCCTAAACCATTAAACAGTTTGGATATTTGATCCAAGGGGCCTATGGCGTGATAGCACTAACCATCACGTGGGCATAGTGGGCGTTCTTGTAGGAGATATGCCCTAGAGGAATAATAAATGTTATTGATTATCTCCCTGTCTATAATTAGGTTTATGTTCCAGCTAAACTGCTATGGTTCTCGAGTCTACAAATAAAACGAGGCTTGGAGGAAGAATCATATTCACGTGTGGAATAATAAACGGTAAAATGTATTCCTAGTTGGCCTCTAAGACTAGCTCAAGTGTGCATGATGGTTTGTTTTCGATCATGGGCTGTCTATGCCAGCAACTTTGAGGGCACAGTATTAGAAGAACATTTGTGTTGAATCGACCCGAATTGTGTATGCTATGAGTTACATTCGTCACAAGTTAATGGTTAATACACAGAATGGTTAACGTTTGCGTGACTTTGGGGTTGTTTTAAACGTCATCGTAAATGGGTGGCTATTACGGCGCTTACGGGTCATGGAAAAGTGTGGTCAAGTAACATGATAGCTCAAGATTGGGATTTGCTCCTCCGACGATGAGAGATATCTCTGGGCCCTCTCGGTGTTACGGTATCCATCATCGTCTGGCCAGACACTTTGTGATTTGATACGAGGATGCCGGAACACGGTAACGAGAAAAGAGAACAATACCGGGTAACGAGGTAACTGCATAGTGGACAAGTGTTGATCCACGGGAAGCCAACATGTCTCACCTCGGGTATTTGTAACATATCGCGAAGAGCAAAGGAATAGCACACGGCAACTGGAGGTTCACTCGAATATTCATTCGTGTGGGGATAGGGGTCAATATGGGTGTCCACGGCTCCGATGCTGATATTGATTGGAAGGTGTTCGGTCGTCTATACTTCACCGAACCTATAGGGTCACACGCTTAAGGGTCATCTATCTGCTGAATAATAGACAGGGAGTCGAGAGAAAATCACCGAAAAAGTTTCGGAGACAATGGAAGAGTTCCGGAGAGAGAACATCGAAAGAGTTTTGGTAAAACCGAAAAGTTGTTTCGGAATTAATTATTAGGTCAAATTGGTTTCGGCATCGCCATATAATTCTTAGAGGGTCCCAGATGGTCTGGGAACTTCTGGGAATTTTCGGAGAGAAAAACCGGAAATGTTCCGGAGCTGCCGTAACCGGTTGTTACTTTTCGCTGATGAAAACTATCATACCGAAAATATTCGGAACAGCCCAGAATATTTTAGAGAGTACCGGAAATGTTCTGGGACCTTCTGGAATTTTCAGAAAAACCATTTGCGGAAAACAACTTGTCTCAGCGGAGGGGATAAGATCCCACGAATCAGGGGTTGCTTGTTTGGTGGCTTTTTGCTAGGGAGCATGCATGTTTCATGGAGACATGTTGGTGGCTTGTTGGGGGACCCTCCCATGGGGGGGGGGCACAGTTGTGGCCGGCCCAAGGGGTGTCCCCTTGGTGTCCCCATGATGCCTCCCTTGCAACCATTATGCCCTTTCATGTGTGACATGAAGCTTGGATATTTGGTATTTCAACATCCCACCCCACCCCTTACCTTGGCCTATAAAAGGAGGAGTTGGGCTGCCATCTCCTTCATCCCTTGCTCTCATACACAAGCCATGCATGATCTGGTATTCTCTCTCCCTCCACGAAATAGTTTCGTATGCCGAAAGGCTGTCTGGGTTCCGGTGGGAACTAGTTTGGACGGCGAAGCCCTGCCGGATAGATGACACCGTATTGTGGCAACTCTGTAGAGAGGTCGTAGTTTCGATCTTAGTGCCCGAGGGGCTGTTCGAGAGTGCCTCCCGAGGGCTGTCCAAGTGGCAGTCCGAGTTCTGTGAGTCCTCCCGAAGGGCTGTCCGCGCGACACCGTCCGGGGCTGTTCGACCGCCTCCCGGAGGGCTGTCCGAGGGGAGTGAGGGAGTACATCCTCGCTGTTGGGAGGTTGTAAATCCTAGCTCGGGGATCTGCACCGCCGATCGATCGACTCTACTTCCGCTGCGCTACGAGTCGGTAACGAAAATGATCAAACCTTGTATGCAGTCCATAGTGGTCCTGGGCTGGTGCGTAGGTCGGAAATTTTTTGTTTTCTGCTGTTGTACCTACAGTGGCATCATGAGCCGTGCTATGGCGTAGATGCAGGTTGCGATCTAGAATACATGGAGATGTATGGGGGTTGCACAATATAATTAGGAGTAGATGAGTTCTATTACTGAAAATTATTTGTGCGGGTAGCAGATGAAATTGTTACCTGATGTTCTTGTTGCTTCCCTTGAATTTGCTAGTCCTATCTTGACAGCATGTGGGATCTCACAAAGTTTGGCAATCCGCGATCCTTCATGCTGCTCCTGAGTATGCTGATTGACAGATCAACGAAGTGCTAACAGTTCTTGGGTTCCACTTTAGTTAAAGAAAGATGGATGTTTCGCAGACGAAAGGGCAATGCAAATATGATCTGCACGGGGGTCATGCGTATGACGAAGTTCAGTATGGGGCTCGAGATTTTATTATCTCGTGTTTCATACACCCCGCGAAGTTATCTAGCGACTTGAATAATCATACTTGATGATGGACGTTGGTAGCTTCGGTTTGTTTCGAAACCTTAGAAGCCACGTAAAACTAAGTTTTTGCTGAACCGATTAGAGGCGTCTAACTTGGTTTTGCAGGATGGTTTGCATGTGCATGTGATGTGGTATAGCAGTGCTCATATTAATTTGATTATGTATGAGATGTCTATATGATGTAAATTGATTAACATGACCTGCGAGTCATGATTTGGCATGATGGCGGAGCCATATGATTGCACTTTAAATCACCTATGTGTCGACCTTGGTAAAGCATTATTTTATTAGCTATAGAGATAGCAATTATCTGGTGCATCGACAAGGTGGTGGCAATCTTCGCAAAGGTGAACACCAACGCGAATGCCGAAGACAAAGAAATACAAGACTTCCGTCAGAAAGGGCTATACCATATCAGCTATATGAAATGGCTGAGATGTTTTCCCTTATGATGCTCCCTTCTTGATTGCGCGGTAGTCGCTTTTTTAGGGTGATCTCTCAAAAAAATATCAAGTAGTTAGTGTTCTCCCAAGTGTAGCACCGTCACGGACCTAACTTTTCGGGGCATCACATGATCTCCATGGGTGCGAACGATAGAGAAGTGTGAGGCGGGTGAGTTGAGACCTCGCAGCGAGATCACTTGGTTGTCTTGACGTTCAGGCAGGACAGTCCTGAGCTCAGAACACACGATCGAAAGATGAACAAGAACACATAGAGATGTGATTGGCAAGTTTGCCTACGATTGAAGTTCGCGCCATTTGAGTTCATCTCGAACGTGTCGTTGAATTGAAATGCGGATCTTGAATCGCTACAATCAATATGAGAGATATTGATTGAGTGGGAGCGCACTGTTGAATAACTTGTTTAATTCTTAGTGCAATTAATTTTGAACTCTGTCTAAGTGTGGTTTGCATAATAGTTGTAGAATAATGGCTTGATTCCACCTTCCCTATTAAAAATGATTAGCGTTTAATATCTGGTTTAAACTTTACGGTTGGTAACGTAATGTGAGGATTGTCCTCAGAGTGCCGAGAAGGACTTTGTCCTATAGCATACTTTCGGATTCTCTCGCTTATGTATGGATCATGTGACTCTCGTCCTTCGATCCAAAAGCTAGAATTCGTTTCAGTCAAGTGCAATATGTTTGCTTCATGAGACCCGAACTTCGAAAGTTTGGATAGTTAGTGATATTCATGGAATTTGAAAATCATTTCAGAGACAGACAAAGGCTAAAAGATATGAGATATCCAAAGCAAATGTGTTGCAAACTATTAGTAAAGGAGTTATTAGGATTAGATGATAAGATAGGGATCCAGAGAACGCCTGTCATATGATGAAAGGTGAATAAAACAACAAACTAAGAGAAAGGAAGTGTCCGATGGGTGTTAGTGAAACTTTCACACTAGGAAATCCGGGGCCAACGGCACTCTTAAGTTGGGTGCTTCTTCGTGAGTAGGAGAAATACTGAAAGTTAAACTGTTAGAAGTATAAAGGCAATAAGAAAGAAGACTGGAATATCCAGCTCATGTATGAATCATACAAGTTTTTGATGTATAAAAGGTGGTCAAAGATATAGTTCTTGGGAATTATGATTAAACATGTTAATCACTAATTCTTGGGTATTGTGAGAAAATCACAAAGATACCCGCTCGATTGCATTCTGTTGCAACTCGGTGTAAGAACTACTTGGCCTAAAAGACTAGCCAGGAATGAGGTTGAGATACACACATGGAACATAGTAAATGTTACTATACCTTCCATCGGTGTATTACCTATGTATTTACTTTCATAATTCATTTTAGAGTTTCACACTCTGGCCCTTTGCATAAGGTATCTTGCAAGAAGGTTGTTCATAAGAGAACTTTGATGTTCGGTGTTATGAAAACATAAGGGCCATACTTCATTAGAATGAGATGTATGTTATGAATATTGATAATAATATATTACCTCTGGATTACATTCATAATTCATTTTAGAGTTTTACACTCTAGCCCCTTGCACAATGTTGTTGCAAAAAGGTTGTTCATAAAAGAACAATTGTGTTCAGTATTATGAATAACATGAAGGGCCATACTTCCATCATCGAGGGACTATGTTATGAATATTGATGGTAATAGATACACATAACACTGACGCTAAATGTCGTAAGACTAAAAGAATACCACACAAGGTGGCACTGCATTGGTCACATTGGAGAAACCCGCATGGAAAATTCCATTATGATGGATTTTGAAGTCGTTGATTTTGAATCATCTGACACTTGCACTTTCCTCGAAAAGAGAAGTGACTGAAATACCGTTCACAGGCCATAAGGAATAGCAAAGAACTTATTGATGATCATACATTTTGATTTAGTAGTTCAATAATGTTGTTGCAAGTAGTGGATTATCTATCTTCAGAAATGACTCAAGTAGATATGTGGATATTTACTTGATGAGACGTAAGTCTGGTTCTTTGAATTCATTCAAAAGGTTTTCAAATATGAGTAGAAGATATTGTAACAAGAAAATATGTTCTACAATTCGATTGCAGAAAGGAATATTTGAGTTACAAGTTTAGCGAATGTCTGATGAGAGTAGTGAAAGGGGTTTCATAACTTGCACCTCCCGGAACACCACTGCAAGTGGAAAGTCCGTGAAGATGTAATCGAACCATTTATGACATGGTAAGATCAAAGATGACATAAATAAATTTGCATTATCCCTTTTAAAAGAGTGATGCTAGAGACTACGGCTTTTACACTGAAAAGAGCTCCATCGGGTCTGTTGAAATGACACCATGGTATGGTACGCCCAACCATGTATATCTTTCTTTAAATTGGAATATGGGGCTTGTGTAAAAGGTTACAAACCTATTCCAAATCAGACAAGTGCTACTTTGTAGGTTTATCCCAATTCATTGGGTATTCCCCCACCACTATACCGAGGCAAAGGTTTTTGCCACAAATGGTATGCTTTTAAAGAGAATTGGCTTGCAAAAGGTGAGTGGGAGAATAGTGCAACCGAAGATAACAGTATCTTCGTCATCAGATCAAAGGAAAGAGACCTTGGAAGAAATTCCAGAGTTTCCTACTGTGACTGATACGGAAGTCCTACAATAAAATGTATGGACTTTTGTCGAACTTGCAGCTGAACCAGTAGGCAAGGTGTGCAAACCTCTAGGTGCGCAAACGAGATATTGTTGTTAGACAACAGTTATACCTACGATACACCAGGAAGCGTTGATGGGCCCTGACTCTGGAATTGGCTAAATGCAATACAATCGAGATAGTTCATAAGTGATTCAAGATTAAAATCTTGATACACCTTTCGAAAGACTTAGGGTCTAACGATATTTATGGAACTAAAAACTGATACGGATAAAAATGTTTTATCCATAAGCTCGACTTGTTGAAAACAAGTTCAAGGAGTTGACTACGATGAGGATGTTCACCGTAGCATGCTTAAAGTCGGTTCGGGTTGGGTTGAATAGCAATTAATACATATTTCATATCATGAGAATGAAACAAGGGATGACAAAGGATTTCCATCTGATGGAAATGAAACCAAGGACTTGCATGTGTTACAGTCCAAGGTTATTTGTCATTCTAGAGGATGCTAGTAAGGGTGCAAACTTCAGAGTTCCAGCGATGGACAGAAGAGAGCAAAATGGAGTTGGAATCTTCGTGTTTTGATGAAATGGTCAAAAGAGTTTTGACTTCATCAATGGGTAACGAAGATGCTTGATTCAAGAAAGTAAGTGGGAGCATAAAATATTTCTAAAAACGTTGTGTGCTTGAACACTTGTTAACTGGAAATAAATTTCTTGAAACGAATTAGGACTTCATTTGAAAATAGTTTTTCGATGAAGTGCTTGGGCTAAATAGCCTTAATATTAGGTATGATGAACTATGGAGATAGATTTACCTAATGGGGCTGAGCAAAGATACATATTGACAAGATGCTAAACTTTTTAGCATTTAAAACGCCAAGGAGTGATTCTTGCCAAAGTCACATGGAAAGAGTTTTTGCAAGACTCGGTGTCCCAAAACACTGATGAGCAAAATACTGATGTGGAGATTCCACACACTCTTGTGTTTGGATTAATCATGTATTCCATGGTATGTAAAACAACTAGATATGTCCAATACCCCAAAGTTGTTGGAGTATGGATACCAAAGTGATCAAAAGTACTGATCATGGGACAACAGTGAAAAAGGGTCATTGAGTACTATAGTAGCACTGATGACATATTTTCTCGCAGTGGAGATCATGAAGAGTTCGTTGTAAAAGGTTACATCGATACAAGTTACTGTGGCGAAATTCTATAACAGGGCGAAGTATGTTGCCGCTTTTAAAAGCGACAAAGAAGATGTTGAATCATATAGTTCAGTCATGAACTTAGTATGGTTCCAAGATGGCTTTTGCAATGGGACACTACTGCAGGTAGTTGCTCCATAGTCAGTCTGAGGAATCCAGGTTCGAACTATGATTCACATACATACAAAGCCAAGTCCACACAAAATATGAATTTCTGAAAGCGTGAAAACGCGAGGATATGCAAAGATACACACGGAACTGAAGTCGTCAGATCCATGGACATCAGGCTATACCACAAGCGAAGCATTTTTACACCGGTGTGCCACAGGTGTAAAGTGCATTAGCATAACAGATTATTGATCTAGTGCAAGTGGGAGTCTGTAGGAGATATGCCTAGAGGAAATAATAAATGTTATTGATTATCTCCCTGTTCATAATTAGGGTATGTTCCATGCTATAACTGCTATGGTTCTGAGTCTACAAATAAAACGAGGCTTGGAGGAAGACTCATATGCACGTGTGGAATAATAAACGGTTAAAATGTATTCCTAGTCTGGCCTCTAAGACTAGCTCAAGTGTTTCATGAGGGTTGTTTCCTGATCATGGGCATGTCTATGCCAGCAACTTTGAGGGCACAGTGTTAGAAGAATATTTGTGTTGAATCGACCGGAATTGATGTTATGGTATGAGTTACATTCGTCACAAGTTAATGGTTAATAACACAGAGATGGTTAACATTTGGGTGATTCCTTAGACCATGAGAGTATCGAGTTTCTTCATGCTTGCTTCATGAACTTTGGGGTTTGTTAAATGTCATCCGTAAATGGGTGGCTATTACGGCGGCTTACGGGTTCATCGAAAAGTGTGTCAAGTAACTTGATAGCTCAAGATTGGGATTTGCTCCTCCGACGATGAGAGATATCTCTGGGCCCTCTCGGTGTTACGGTATCCATCATCGTCTGGCCAGACACTTTGTGATTTGATCACGAGGATGCCGGAACACGGTAACGAGAAAAGAGAACAATACCGGTAACGAGGTAACTAGCATAGTGGACAAGTTGTTGATCCACGGGAATGCCAACATGTCTCACCGGGTATTGTAACATATCGCGAAGCAACAGGAATAGCACACGGCAACTGGAGGTTCACTCGAATATTCATTCGTGTGGGTATAGGGGTCAATAGGGTGTCCACGGTCCGATGCTGATCATTGATCGGAAGGTGTTCCGGTCATGTCTATACTTCACGAACCTATAGGGTCACACGCTAAGGGTCATCTATCTGCTGAATACTAGACAGGGAGTCTGAGAGAAAATCACCGAAAAAGTTTCGGAGACAACGGAGAGTTCCGGAGAGAGAACACCGAAAGAGTTTCGGTAAAACCGAAAAGTGTTTTCGGAATATATTATTAGGTCAAATTGGTTTCGGCACTCACCTATAAATTCTTAGAGGTCCCAGAATTGGTCTGGAAGTTCTGGGAATTTTCGGAGAGAAAAACCGGAAATGTTCCGGAGCTGTCGAACCGCTGTTGTTGCTTTTCGCTGATGAAAACTACCATACCGAAAAATTTTCGGAACACGCCCAGAATAATTTTAGAGGGTACCGGAAATGTTCTGGGACCTTCTGGAATTTTCAGAAAAACATTCACGGAAAACATCTTGTCTCAGCGCGAGGGGACAAGATCCCACGAATCAGGGGTTGCTTGTTTGGTGGCTTTTTGTCTAGGGAGCATGCATGTTTCATGGAGACAGTTGGTGGCTTGTTGGGGGGCCCCCCCATGGGGGGGGGGGGCACATGTGTGGCCGGCCCAAGGGGTGTCCCCTTGGTGTCCCCATGATGCCTCCCTTGCATTCCATTATGCCTTTTCATGTGTGACATGAAGCTTGGATATTTTGGTATTTCAACATCCCACCCCACCCCTTACCTTGGCCTATAAAAGAGGGAGTTGGGGCTGCCATCTCCTTCATCCCTTGCTCTCATACACAAGCCATGCATGATCTGGCATTCTCTCTCCCTCCCACAAATAGTTTCGTAGTGCCGAAAGGCTGTCTGGGTTCCGGTGGGACTAGTTCTGGACGGCGAAGCCCTGCCGGATAGATGACACCGTATGTGTGCAACCTGTAGAGAGGTCGTAGTTCGATCTTAGTGCCCGAGGGCGTGTTCGAGAGTGCCTCCCGAAGGCTGTCCAAGTGGCAGTCCGAGTTCTGTGAGTCCTCCCGAAGGGCTGTCCGCGACACCGTCCGGGGGCTGTTCGACGCCTCCCGGAGGGCTGTCCGAGGGCCAGAGAGGGATCACATCCTCGCGGTTGGGAGGTTGTAAATCCTAGCTGCGGGGATCTGCACCACCGATCGTCATCGACTCTACTTCCGCTGCGCTACGAGTCAGTAACGAAAATGATCAAACCTGTATGCAGTCTCCACAGTGGTCCTGGGTGGTGCGTAGGAGAATTTTTTTGTTTTCTGCTGCATACCCTATGTTCGTTGTATACTTCAGCCGAAGTTAATAGACGTCAGTGACTGGGCGGCGCGTCCTGGATTGGACTGCTTAAGCCCGCGCTTGTATTAAGGGGGCTAGGTCTGCTTTCAGCCGGGTTCGCAACGTGCAGGAGCGTCCGGGGCGATGGCCCAAGCCCTGGGGGCATAGGTTTAGTCCGGCGTGCTGACCTCTGTTAAATATTCGGTCGGGTTGCGGCATGTTGCTTAGCCGAGGCCAGCATGACCTAGAAAAGTGTGTCTGGCCGGAGTAAGTGAGCGTGGTGGGTAAGTTGGTGCACCCCTGCAGGGAAGAACTAATCATCGATAGCCTGTCCTACGGTAACGGGCACTCGGAGTTGTATCCCGATCGGTACAACTAGAACTTGAGATGATAACTGGATAGTATGGCTCTGGGATTGCTTTCTCGCAGGAGTCAGAAAGGATCTTTGCCGAGGTTGATAACACTACTACTACTTTACTTTATGCTATTCTGCGCTCTTCTAATGCTGCAGAACTGCTGAAAATGTTGAAGATGCTAGTCTTCGATAGGACAAGGCTTTCCCTCTATTCTGGCATTTCTGTAGACCAGTCCAAATATACAGCCATTCCTTTGAAAATGTTGCATATGTAGTGTAGATCCTTGCTTGCTGAGTACTTCGAATGAGTACTCACATTTGCTTTACTTTTTTTTTCCCGTTATCCATTTGTTGCCACTAGACGACGGAGCCCCTGAGCCGGCCGCCCCGGCCAGGCTACTACTACACCCTCCCGGCGAGTACTACTACGAGGAGCCGACCGACGACCGGAGTAGGTTCGGAGGGTCCCAGGCAGGAGGCCTGCGCCTTTCGATCATAGTGTTTTGTTTTGCCCCTCCTTCTTAAAGGCTTATCTCTATTTCTGTAATATATCTGTACTCAGATATCTGATGCTTCCGCTGATGCTTGTATGCCATCGAGCTATGTATTCGAGCCATTGAGGGCCCTGGCTTGTAATATAAAGCTTGTATGACTTTATTCTCTTTTAGAGTTGTGTTGTGATATCTTCAAGTGAGTCCTTAGGCTTGATCGTGTGCATTTGCATGTATGGTTAGTGCACGATTAAGCCGGGGTCATCACAAAGATGATCTTCAATTTCGTCCTCCAGTAATCCCAATCTCTTGTGCATAGCTCAGACATACCCCGGGGTATCTTTACTATGGCTGCTTGCGTGTACGGCTGCCAGATCACCCCAGTGTACGTATCGAACTGCTCGTTTAATGCCGTGTAGGCTCGCCTAGTCTGATCACTAGCATAGCGTCTCTACGCAAAACAAAAGTTAGTTTCAGCCATATGTACGCAAAGAAGATGCATTAAATTATAACATGAGACATACTGCAACGTGTCCAACACAAAGTAGGCATGTCGATGCGTTGCATCGAACAGGTGGCCCAAAGGCTCCTCAACACATATGTTGGTCGTCCCTATAGAGAACTCTCCCAAACCACAGCTGAAAATAGAGGGCATCCAAGAAGTGCAGCCTTCCCCATCGCAAGCTGGCAACCATTGCACATACCTCCGTATGTAGCCTCTAAGACCGCCGAATCCCAACTCCTCTGTGTGATGTGATCCGGGCCCAGCTCTCGCGATCTCCAGTGCAATAGGGATGTAGCGCGCGCTAATAGTGGTGACATGGTTCTCTGTGAACATCACCTTGCCGAGAAGCCACCGTACGAATGCCTCCAGGCTGCGAGTGATCTGTGTCGCATTCAAAGGGACTCCTGGATACCCCAGGAACTTCTGGATCTGTATGAGTAAAGAAGAGGTATTAGTAAATAGCGAAGGTATCTTTAAAACCAGATGCATGACAAATGAATATATGAGGCTGGGGAATTAACCTGGAAATGGAGCAACCAATCATACTTAGGTCCATGAGCCTCCGACACACAAGAGCCAGAGCACGTTCATAAACACCGGGAAACGTTGTGCAATACCAAGCTCCCAACAGCCGGTGCCTCTAAACGGTCTATGGCAGGACCCGCCAACGGTAGTCCCAGCAAAAGTGACACATCCTCCAGAGCAGGAGCCATCTCTCCCCAGCGGAAGTGAAACGTGGGGGTCTCAGGCCTCCATTGGTCCAAAAGCAGGTGAGCAAAGAGGGTCAATGGCGAGGCGTTTGGGGTTTCTTGTAACACCCCTGTGTAACAATCACTGTGACACTCTGCTATAATGCCAAGTCACTTTCATTTGCAGTGCCTAGTCGCATTGGTTAAATATTCACTTCAAAATCCTCTCTGAAAATCAATTCAAATTAACTGAAAATAAAGTGTTTCAAAGTTGCTGCAAAACTGTTCACCTTTTAGCAAAATAATCTAAAACTATTTGCTGTTAAGGAACACAAACACTTGTGTGTAAGATGAGCATTAGCAAATATAATAGCACATTTCAGCATTTTTCAGTGCTATTTAAATATTGTAAAGTGCAAACCAATTTAAACTTGCTCCCAAAATAATTGTGGCACTGTCTAAATTTGTGTTGGAATTATCGGGCCTAGTCCCATATTTTTCCTACACTATTTGGTTACCCAAAAAATTCTCTCTCTCTCTCTCTGTTATTGAAAAAGAATAAGAAAAGCAGAAAGAAGAAATAGAAAAAGGCCAGACTGCACTATGCTATTGGCCTAAGTCAAGCAAGGCACGGCCCAACCCAACTGAGCCACTCATCCCCTTCCTTCCACCGCTGTCGACCGCACGCGCTGACACGACCGCCGCGGCCACCCGTCGAGATCCACAGCTCCGAGGGAGATATAAGAGCCTTCCCTCGCTCCTGGAAAACCCTAGTCCCCATCATTCTTCCCCTCGCGCCACTCTTTCACTCTCCCCTCTCTCTTGGTTCGAGCGAGCCGCGGCGCACCGGGGCACGCGTCATGAACTGCCGCGGCCACCAGCCACCGTCCATCGACTGCTGGTGTCCAGGACGTTCCTCATCGTCGACTCCATCGGCTCAGGGGACCGGAACGACCTGAGAAGCACCACAGCCTCGGGATCGATCTCGTTTGCGCCGCCGACCACCGTACGTCTTCACCGCCGATTTGCTGTGACAGTCGCTCCCCGAGCACACTACCTTCCCTACTGGATCACTGTGAGCGCACGCATCTCCCCGACTTTTTTCCTCTCCTTGCTCGTCGTGGTCGTCCCTAGCACACGTTCGCCGCCATGGCGGAGCTACGCTCCGCCCCCGTGCTCACCAATATCGCTCTGCGCCACCTACCGCTGAGCTGTTGCTGCTATTGTGCTCCCAAGAACACCGCGAAGCTATTGCGCTGCTCAGCCAGGTCGTCTAAAAACCGTAGCAAGATCCCACCTCGGCCGTGTGCTCGGCTCGCCATTGTGACCTCCTACTCACTCTCGACCACCCCGACAAGTGTTGCGGCCACCGATCAACTCACCATGTGCACCCGATCGAATGCGCCCGCCGCGCAACAACCGTGGCTGAAATCGGCCGGACGGCCAACTCCGGCGTCCTCTGTTAGCTCCGGTGATGACCGGCGGCTACTATCGTTGACGTGGCATCATTAGCTGCTAATTATCACCCTCCTAACTCACTGACATCGGACCACCACACGGCTTAATCAGCCGGCAACTAAATGGCTGGATTAAATCAGTTTAAACACTGGCCCCACATGTCAGTTGGACTAGCTGACTGGCGTTGACCGGGCCCACCCGTCAGTCTGTTGACGGTCAGCTGGTCAGTTGACCGCTGATGCGTTGATGACGCCATGCTGACATCATATTCCTTTTTCTTAGCAATTTAAATACTAATAATTACAGAATCAATAAAACTTCAAAAAAACATATAAAATAAACCGTAACTCGGATCGAAAAACTTTCTACATGAAAGTTTGATCAGAACGACGAGACAAAGCTGACCTGCTATCTGTTTCCGTGACGGGACCCTCTACAGGGTGAACCCGTAACTTTTAGCCTGTTTCCGGTAGATGAATAGTGCCCAACTACCGATTAATAAATCCAACTAAATCCTAAAATAAACTAATATGACTTAGATATGCTTTTAGGCAGCGCTGTGCACCGCACGTTAGCGTAGCCTGCTCTGTGTTGCTTGTTGCCTTGTATTTATCTGTTCCTCCCCCTCTCTCTCTCGATAGAGCCCGGTACCGAGGCAGCTCCAGAGATCGACGACCCTGATGACTCTGCCTTCGCCAGCAACCAGGCAAGCCTCCCCCTTTGATCATCCCGATATCGCCCATCTATTTTTCTCCTGCTTGCATTAGATTTTGCCACTTATATGATTGCTCCTATTCTGATGCATAGCTACTTTTGTAACCTGCTTAATGTTACCTTACCTGCCTATTTCAAACTGCTTAGTATAGGTTGGTCAGAGACCCATCGAGACCCCACTTTGACCCAACTGCCCCGCTGGATTAACAGAAGACCCGATCAACGGGATTGAAGACAGGATAGCACGCACATCATATCCTTCCCCTTAGTGCTCGACACTACTGGGTTACTATCGGGTGCCGAGGGTGATACCTCGTCAGCACTTCTGATGATAACCTGGTAGGTTAGTTAATCGGTCATGGTCAGCGAGGGTGATTCCTCCTACACCACCCCCGATAACGACGTCGTCGCGTAACTCCTCAAGTGGACCTCGAGGGTGATTCTCCTTCGTTCACCTTGATGATAACATCAGGTGGAATTCCATCGAGGGTGATTCCTCATGGTTTCCCTTGGTGTTAGACACACGGTTACTATGGTTACTTGGACTTTACATCTGATACTTGGAAAGGCGGGTCGACCCTGGGGGGTACCCGCGTGAAGAGGGTCGGGTTGACATGGAGGTTACCCGTGAGACGAATACGAGTGTGGCCGGGCATTCTAGCCCTTGCCCAATCCTCGAGACGGGGCGACGGGGTCACATCTTTTGTGAGTCTCTGCTCGTTTCCGCAAGCCCCTAATCCACTAACGATTTGGATATTTGATCCGAGCAGGCCTCTGGCCTGATAGCACTAACCATCACGTGGGAACAGTTAGGGCACCTTGCATCGTAGCATCAGACGAAAGCTCTGTCAGACGTCCAGTTCAGCATTGCGGGCACGGCAGGGCCGGCAACCATCCATATACAGAGGTGGTACCAAGATTCGCCCTGCTCGCAACGACCGGAGTGCACAGGGCAATGGCCCAAGACCCCTGAGCCTTAGGAGGTAGACCGGGGGGACCTCTCTGCTGAGCTGTAGGTAGGGTTGCGGTGTATTGTTTGGCCGAGGCGGGCCATGACTCAGGAAGTGTGTCCGGCCGGAGTTAAGCGAGCGTGGTGGGTAAGTTGGTGCACCCCTGCAGGGAAGAAAACATCTATCGATAGCCGGTCCTACGGTAAAAGACACTCGGAGTTGTATCCCAATCAATACAACTAGAACTTGAGATAAAAACTGGATATGTGGCTCCGGGATCGCTTTTCTCGCAGGAAGTCGAGGAGGATTGTGGGCGAGACTGTTACTTGACACAACCACTACTATATATTGTGCTGATCTACTCTCTCTATTGTGCAAGACCGCTGAAGATGCTAGTCTTCGATAGGACTAAGGCTTTCCTCTCTATTCTGGCATTTCTGCAGCCCAGTCCACATATCCAGCCTTCCTTTGAAAATGTTGCATATGTAGTGTAGATCCTTGCTTGCTGAGTACTTCGGAGTACTCACGGTTGCTCTGCTTTCCTTTTTCCCCATATCAGCTTGCCCGGACCAGATGACGGAGCCCCTGAGACAGCTGCACTGTCGACTACTATACTACCCCAAGGATGCTTCTACTATGAATTGGTGAAGACAGGAGTAGGTTCGGAGGGTCCCAGCAGGAGGCGGCGCCTTTCGATCTAGTGTTTATTTTTCCCCGCCTTTCTAAAGGCTTTCTGTTTCTCTTTATATCTGTACTCAGATATGTGATGCTTCCGCTGACGCTTGTATGCCATGAGCTTATGTATTCGAGCCCTCGAGGCCCTGGCTTGTAATATAAAGCTTGTATGACTTAGTTATGTTTTAGAGTTGTGTTGTGATATCTTCAAGTGAGTCCTTAGGCTTGATCATGTGCATTTGCATGTATGATTAGTGCACGATTGAGCCGGGGCATCACAGTTTCCGTGGCCTCAACCTGACGTGCGAAAGGTAAAAGCCCAGCCCATTTCAACTGCATATCAGAAACATTCTGTTAGTTGTTCCCATTAATATACATGCTTGAAAAAATAAATGAAATACGTACCGATCAACCCAATCGAGGTGTATCCTCCAGTTTTCCTTAGAATGCGAGTGACCAGGGGATTGAGTTGTGCTTACAATATCGCAGCACGTGCTTACTATCAATATCCGGATTAAGCAACCACATTCCCTCCATTCCTGCACATTTTTTAACAAAGTTGCACGTACGCACAATACAAATTAAAACATAGTGCCACACTTAATACATATTTAAAATATAGTGGCACACTTAATACAAATTTTAAACATAGTGCCATAGTTAATACAAATTTCAACATAGTGCAACATTATATAAATTTCAAAATATTGCCATACTTAATACAAATTTCAACATAGAGTCATACTTAATACAGATTTCAATGCAGCCTAGCTTCTTCCTCTCCCTCTTACTCATCTTCCTCCTCTTCGTCCCCGGTTGCCGCGTCCATGCCCAGTACCACTGGCAGGATGACGAAAGTCGGGCAATTAGTGTCCCATGGCCAAATTCATTGCATAGAATGCATTGCTAGTGGGGCCTCTGCTTCAGATTCATCCCAGCAAATTTCCCTGGGTCTGGAATGTACCACCTTTCATAGGGTTGACGGTGTAGAAGTTACCATTGATCGAAATCCCAGCAACTCACCTGTTCAGGTATTGAGGACGGACTCTTTCAGAAAATATGGAGACACGAACCAGATTGCATCCATTCCTAACTGCCCGCAAGCAGCAAGTACATGGGAGCAGGTAGGTGACGCAACTTTGGTTTGTTGCATGTGCACTCATACGTTGGCCAGACTTCATTTTCAATTTTCACTCATGCGTCCTCAGCTCATTTGCATATTGAATTTGTTGTTTAGCTAAGCAGACCTACAACTTCTTTCTTGACTTCTGATGGCGACTATAGTGTGTGACCTAGCTTTTTTCCATTTTCATTCAGTACTTCATAACCCTTTCACAGTAACGTGTGTTTGGATTGTTCATGATATCAGCTTGCTCTTGACGTCTATCTCTGAAATACTTCACCGTGCCATAGAAAATACCCTCACGATGGCTGTAAGTGGCAAGGCCCGATTTCCTCTGAGGACAAAGTTATATGTTTCAGCGAGGTTGGTAGTCATGACACCATACATTGCTCCATCTGTGTCATGAACAAAGACAACCACTCCAGAGGTTCATGCTCTATCCACAATCAAAGGTTTAAATCGTTCTCCCAAGCCTTCTCCTAGTACTAGGTGGGTCAAATCCTGGCAAGTCACAAAGCCCAACAGGTTCCTCCTCCACGCCCGCTGTCCTGTTGCTAACTGTGCAGCTACTGCTTGCAACATGTGCCCTCACCGCTGCATCTCGTGCAGCTTTCCTGTCCTAACATGTCTCTGTGGGTGCACACATTAGGTCTGTCACGTATCAAATTGTACTTCCATAGATGGTTTACTTGCAGAGTTTTTTGAATAGATTCATGAGGTTTCTATTTCTGAACTGCGAGAAGATATTAGCCCCCAGATGGCGCATGCACCAATGGCTCTGCAAGTCCTGCCTTGAGTGGTTCCTCAGGACCAGGGTTTGTCAGTTTCTTTATCGCACTGAGTATACCTGCATGCCTATCATGAAGGATGCACACATTCGGCTTATCCTGCACAACTGCTATTTTCAGTTGTCTAAAGAACCAGGTCAACTTTACAATGTTCTCGCAATCCTCGTACTACCATCTCAGCCAACCAAGAACAACTCAAATCCAGTGGGACTACTTGATTTGCCCGTCTTGACAATGCGGTCAGGATCGACCCTGTACTTGCCAGTGAGAAAAGTGCCATCTACACATATCACCGGTCGACAATGCTGAAAGCTTCAATGCATACACCGAAAGAGAAGAACAGTCAATGCAGCACCCTCACAGTTGGGAACTCTGGCATGAACAAGTCTTGGATGTCAACATAGGTGCCCTGGATTCCGGTCTGCCAGTGTGTGGAGGAGCCGGACAACCAGAGTTCATGATCATCAAATATGAACCAAATCTGGTCTCAAGCGCCCTATGCTTAGCCCTCCAAACCTTGCCATAAAAATTTTATACTTCATCCTGACGAATATTTTGTCTAGATAGCGTTCACTTCCATCGCTTTGCTCTCCACTACCTCGCTGTAAAGCAACTGAGCAATAAGCGTGGAGAAAGGTTACCATGATCTTGAGGGATACTTGGAAAACACATGTGTTATGTACTAAGTCACTGATCACCCAACTTGTGCCATACATAGGGAGAGCAATGCACCCTGGCGGGACATGTATGTTCTTGCATTTCATTGTCAAGTATTTCTGACTTGACACCTGAGTTTTGGAAACCCTTTGCGTGGACATTGCCCAATTAATGATTGCATCCTTCAGAGCTTCCTTGTTGGGATACATAGCACCCGACGCAATGTGTTCTGGTGATATTGCCAGGCGAATCATGGCCATCGTTCATGGTCATTGCAGATGAGAAGTCTTGATTCCATGAGAAGATTAGGGCACCTCCTCTGCGTTTCTTCTTTCATCCCGACTCATCGGAATCATGGCATGACCACTATCACATCTGTTCTTCATCTTCCGATCTGGTTTTGCATATGCCCATCTACCTCGTAGCTCCGCCTCGTCACTGTAATAACTATCAGCATTTACTCCTTCTACCTGACTACTCTGCCCTGGTTCTCACCATCATCTCCAGCATTTGACACAAAATTTGACATAGATAAATGCATCCCTTCAGTGCTTCAGGCTGTAAGGATCGTAACCCACCCCTCGCCTTCAGGTGCACTGACCTCATTCACGACGGGAGAACTAAGGCAATAGGATTGCATCCCCTGCTTTCGCAACCTTGTAACCAGCGCACCCACTGAGAGTCCCGCTCTATTGGCCTCAAATAAAAGAAACGGTTGAACTTTACCGGGTCCACAATGCATGAACAACCGACTGTGTGGTGTTTCAGTATTAAGCCCTAAACATCCTGTCACACCATTCTTTCAATGACTACAGACCATGTTTGAGGGGCAGTCCAGGGCACCTCTATATACATTGAAAATCTCTCGAATCAGCTCCCTCTCATTTGTTTGGACAGTACCAGGACCGTAAGTATAAAATACGAAATTCCTACATCAGACATCTCTGCTGACCTAAAAAAATTATCCAAAATGGACAACTATTAAAAATATTCACACACCTAAATATTTGACATCTAAATATATACGAATATACCGACGGCGACTAAAAATATTACACACCTAATATTTGACATCTAATAATTATTATGGAATATACCGACGTGACTAAAATATTCACACACCTAAATATTTGACATCTAAATATATTATCGGAATATTACGGAACAACTAAATAGCGTGCACCATATTATTTAACATCTAAATAAATTACGGAATACTACGGACCAACTAATATCACACACCATATTATTTCACATCTAAATAATTACCGAATACTACCGACCAACCTAAAAATCGCCACACCATATTATTTCACATCTAAATAAATTGCCGAATAATCACAGACCAATTTAAACCGAATATTAAACCTATGCAAATAACAGAGAAAATGTATGTTGAATGTGTTGCCCTTGAAGCGTGCGAAACACTCGGCATTCAGTCACCAGAGCACCACCACACCACACGACGAACACGCGAGTGCACCACCACCTCCATCTCCACCACCACTACCACCCCCACTCCAACCTCCGCCACCACTACCACTACCACCACCAAGAGCAATCCATCAGTAGATCGAGATTTCCCTTGCCTCCCCAGCCCTCTAGAATGCAACTATGGTGGAATGGGCCAAAATAGGTAAGAAGCTAGAATCGTGTATTAATTCGGATGTTTTTCGGGTTGGGGAGAGCAAGGAGAGAGGAAGCAAAGAAAAGAACAGATGAGGAGGAGGAAGAAGGAGGCGTCGCGGGCCGGTATGCTGCCTCCTATTGGCTACGGCGAAGCTGATAGGCCGGGCGGTCGACGCCGCTGTGGCCGACTGCATGCGGCCCCGGCCGACTGGACCTCTGCTACATGGCTCGGCCATGTGACGACCCCGGCTAAATCGTGCACTACCATACCGCAAATGCACACGATCAAGCCTAAGGACTCACTTGAAGATATCACAACACAACTCTAAAACATACAATAAAGTCAGACAAGCTTATATTACAAGCCAGGGCCTCGAGGCTCGAAATAAGCTCGATGGCATACAAGATCAGCGGAAGCATCAGATATCTGAGTAGAGATATATTACAGAGAGAAAGATAGCTTCACAGAGGCGGGGCAAAATAAAAAAATACTACGATCGAAAGGCTTAGGCTCCTGCCCTGGACCCTCCGATCCTACTCCTGGTCGTCAGTCGGCTCCTCGTAGTAGTAGTACTCGCAGGCGGGTGGGAGTATACTGGTCGTCGACGGGGGCATCTGGCTCAGGGCTCCGTCGTCTAGTGGTATCAAGTGGATATGGGGGAAAAAAGAAAGTAAAGCAAACGTGAGTACTCATCGAATTACTCAGCAAGCAAGGATCTACACTACAAATGCAAACATTGTCAAAAGGAGGCTGTATATGTGGACTGGGCTGCAGAAAAGCCAGATTAGAGGGAAAGCCTAGTCCTATCGAGACTGGCATCTCAGGCATCTTCTGCTCTTGGCAGCATTAGAAGAGAGCAGATTACATAAAGTAAAGTAGTAGTAGTAGTATTCATCAACCTCGACCTGAGAGCCTTTCTCGACTCCCTACGAGAAAGCATCCCAGAGCCGTACTATCCAGTTCTCATCTCAAGTTCTAGTGTACAGATGGGATACACTCCGAGTGTCCGTTACCGTAGGACAGGCACTATCGATAGAAGTTTCTTCCCTGCAAAGGTGCACCAAGTAGCACCACCTCGCTCCTCTTAAACTCCGCCGGACACACTTTTCTGGGTCATGCCCGCCCTCGGCCAAACGATACGCGCGCAACCCGACCGAATACTAACAGAGAGGTCAGCACGCCGGACTAAACCTATGCCCCCAGGGGTCTTGGGCCATCGCCCGGGAACTCCTGCACGTTGCGTCAGGCGGCTGAAAGCAGACCTAGCAACCCCTTTATACAGTGCGGTTGCGTTTCCCAGTCCAATTCAGCGCGCCCGCTAAGTCGCTGATGTCCATTAAGCTCCGGCTGAAGTATACGACGCAGAACGCCCATACTAATGCCGTGTGATGGTTAGTGCTTCGGGCCAGAGCCCCTGGATCAAATATCCAAACCGTTTAGTGGTTTAGGATCGCCGGAAACGAGCAGAGACTCACGATCGATGTGACCCCGTCGCCCCGTCTGAGGACTGTGCGACAAGGGCGAGGAATGCCCGGCCACCGCTGTATTATCTCGCGCGGCACCCTCCAGGTCAACCCGTCTTCCACATCACTTCGCATAAAGCTCGCGCGGGTACCCCTCAGGCACCGACCCGTTCTTTTAGTAACATGGTTTAGTGCAAGTCAATCAACAACAGTATTGTGTGTCTGACACCAAGGGAGGACCCTGAGGAATCCACCCTCGATGGAATCCCACTGATGTTAACGTCAAGGTGAACGAAGGAGGTATCACCCTCGGAGTCCATCGCTTGAGGAGTTTGCAGACGACGCTGTTATCGGGGGGTGGTTAGAAGGAATCACCCTCTCTTACCACGACCGATTAACTACCTAAGGTTAACATCAGAAGTGCTGACGAGGTATCACCCTCGGCACTCGACGGTAAGCAGTAGTAGTGTCGGCAACTATGGGGAAGTGATGTGCGGTCCAGGTCTGGTCTTCATTCCCGTTGATCGGGTCTTCTGATATCCAGCAGGGCTGGTCGGGATCAAGTGGGGTCTCTGTCGTGATTACCCAGCCATACTAAGCAGTCTACGATAACCAGAAAGGTAGCAAGACAGGTTTAGAATATATCATGCATGCAACAGATATAGGAAAACAGTAGCGTTAGCAGTTCTAATGCAAGCATAAGAGAGAAGAGAATAGGCGATATAGGCATGCTCAAAATGGGGGTGCTTACCTATTTGCTCGGGGAAGGGCAAAGTCTCATGCTAGTGTCGATTTAGATCCTTGGTTCAAACGTAGTGGTTTATTTAGCAAGTCACGTTCATAATAGCCGGGAACAAACCGGTGACGCATGATTAATTTCAAAGCTTCCCAAGTGGCAGGAATATTATTAGGATGTTTGCGACAATGTTCTCTCCACCAAACAGAAGCAAAATCACTAAACTCACTAGTTGCAGCCCTAACTCTTTTATCATCGAGAAAATCATGGCAAGCAAATTTTTGATCAACTAATAATTCCCAGTCAAGATAAATATCCGGATCATATTTTCCGTCAAAAGGAGGTAGTGAGAGGAAACCGATGAAAAGGCATTAGCTCTATGTAGCTAGATATAAGTGAGGTATAAACGTAGCATAATTAGGGCTGGACCAAAAGCTCGTAGCTCGTGAGCTTAGTGAGCGCTCGATAGTTCGGCTCGTTAAGATCGTGGCTCGCTTCTTAATGAACAGAGCCAATCATCGATTTCAGCTCGTTAAGCTTAACGAACGAGCTAACGAGTTTCACGAGTAGCTCGTTAAGCTCGTTAGTAACAACACAACACATATTTTTATCTTACGTGACAAAGTTTCGTAGCACCTCAGTCCATTTATTCAATCTCATCTACATAGGAGGCATCAAACTAATGCATTTTTTTTGTAGTCACCATCTTCCTTCTTAAAAACACACTCATATGTAGACCGAAACACATCAGAATATGTTAATGAGCGCTCACGAGATTAATGAGTTTCAAACGAACCGAGCTAGCCAAGCATGGTTTTCTGCTCGTTAAGCTTAACGAGCTTAATGAGCCGAGCCTTAACGAGCACGAGCTTAACGAGCCGAGTAGCTCGTTAGTCCACCCCTAGCATATGGCAACCAAGAGCAGAAGATGTGCAGCAATTGCCACATATATGCACAAAGTAAAAGTTCTGAACGGCAAGAGATATTCCATGTGAACCGGCCTGAACTTTTCAATTTTTATCTTTCTTTTGCTCTTTTTTTTTCTCCTTTTTTTTGCAGGCCGGTTGCTAGCAGAAGTCACGGACACAAAGTAAGGCCCGAGAGAAAAAAAATGCAAGGCTACTGGACAAGGTGCTACGTGAGCTAGCTAGAAGTGCTTTGGTGTTGAGATTAGCTAGGACTAGTACTAATGCACAGGAACAGCCTGATGGAGAGTGTGGCGCGTGAAGGCAGACACAGATGGTGAGATGTCTGGTCACTCGCGTGCGCGTGGGAATAGCGGCGCGGAGGGGCAGACACTGGGTGGCTGATGTCTGGGAGAACGTGCGAGATGAGGCTGCACGCACGCACGTGCAGGTTGACCTGGTCTAGAGTACTCTCGTGCAGCAACGCCTGGCTATTTTTTTTTAAATAATACATTTTTTATTAAATTAGAGAAATATTACACTGTTTTTTTTTCAAAAACAATACAGCTTCGGCCGCACCGAAGCTGATTGGTTCCTGTCGGGCGCGCCTAGGCCGAATGGATTCCTATCGCTTTGCCTGAGCCGATTAGGTCCCTGTCGGCTTCGGCCAGGCCGATAGGCCTCTCGGCTGCAGGCTGTAGCTCCGGTCGGCTTTAGTGTGCCCAATTAGCACTAATTGGTTTCACTATGACCGATTAGCTGCAATCGGCTTTGACGAACTCGATAGGTGCATGCCCACCATATTTTGCACTGTAATTATAGTTTTTTGTGCAAAAATACCACCTGGCTAATCTAATTGAGAGAAATGATCACCTCTGGACCAGAATGATGAAAAAGACCCCCGGCGGGTTCCCGCGTGGCACCTGCCGCTACTGGACCAGGCGGCAGCACTGTTTCCCGCTCATTTCTCCCACCAAAGTTTCCCGCTTCTGAGTTCCCGCGTATATCTCGTGCCGCCATTTCCCGCCTATATGTCCCGCCATAGTTTCCCACTTCTTAGTTCCCGCCTATTCTTCTCTTCTGAACCTATAAAAACCCCTCCACACTATGGTGGGTAAGCAGTCCAGTGTAGTCTCGTAGTCTCGTCAAGATGTCCGATTATCCTTTTGATCGCAGTTTTCACCCTGGTATATCCCAATGTCTTCTGCTTTTAGCCGCCGATTTCAAGACAGACAATAGAGTAGTTCCATGGGACGAACTCATCAGTAGTGACACCCTACTGAATGAGCTGGCTCACGCATTAACTAGGGGTAGCCTTTAAGGACCTTTGAGGAGATACGGAAAGAACTTCTCAGCTTACATGGAAGATGGAAGAAGCACAGCATAAGAGTGAATCATACCAGAAGTGTGCAGCAGAACATACTTGTTTATGGAGTGCCGACAGCGAGGACGAAGACGATATCTTCATGCCGAGCACCAAGGCCAAGACTACCGCATCGTCGAAGGGCAAGAGTTCTGCATCGTCAAAGGGCAAGAGTTCTGCATCATCGAAGGCCAAGAGTTCTGAATCGTCGAAGGGCAAGAGTTCTGCATCGACGGAGGATGACGATGATGCCTTCATGTGGTTTTTAAGCTGTATTTTGTTAGTTCAGGCCAACCGTTTAATTCGGATGTAGTTGTATTATTTGTTTGTACTGTATCATTGTAGGAGCATTATGTTGTATCTAAATATGATGTTGTAGTTGTTGCACGATGTTGGATGATTAGTTTGTAGTACCAGAATTATCCCCGCTAAACTAACTAAGCACTAAAATAGAGTAGGCATATGTCTCATACAAAAGTAGATAGTCATTTGTCTCATACATAGAATAGGCATATGTCTCATACATAAGTAGATAGTCATGTCTCTACTGATAGAGAGAAGCGTCACTGGCGACGTCTGCAATGGCGATCAGGCGGTGCCTCAGGCGTCGACCATCCATACCTGTGGGGTACCCTAATGTTACGAGGAGGAATCTCCGACCTCTCCTGGTCATACTGTGTATCCTGTGTGGGTGCTGGTGGAGGAGTCGAATATATGTCCATCCAGTTGTTGTGCTGCGACATGTAATCTTGTATGTTCTCACCACCTTCCGGATCACTCCCCCACGTGGATCCGGACATAGACGCCTCATGTCTGGACATAGATGCCTGATATCTGTAGGCTCCTGCAGAGGGAACATAAGTCATGAAGAAATATGTAGTCTCAATTGACATTGAAAACAATAAATATGAAGAGGCATACCAGTTGGCTGTGGCTGTAACATGAAACCCGATGTGGGACCCTGCTGCTGTGGGTGTGGCTGAAACACGAAGCTCGACGTGGGACCCTGCTGCTGTGGGTGCTGCCACACCGAACTGCCAGCTTGGTTAGGAGGGGGTGGCTTGGTCGTCGGCTGTTGTGCAAGACGTTGACGCGGCTAATGTCCGTGCTTGGAGGGACGCGGCTGCTGCTGGTGAAGAATGTCCGAAGTGCGGGTGCACGTGATAGCCTCGTAGACAGCTCGTATCTTGTGCTGCATGCGCGTCACCCAGGGCTGTAGCTGAGGCCGATGTGGAAAAGAGGTCCAGACGACAGTGAACGTTCAAAGCTGGTCATCTCATCGTGAAGACCGCGTGTCAACTCAGCCTGGAATTGTCACGATGATTATTAAGTATGCACGGCAAAGTATGTAACAACTAGATGCATTGCATAAAGAGAATATATGTTACCGCATACTGCCTGGAGCCCGAAGTATCATAGCTTGGGTACGTATCCAACGTAGCAGGGGCTGGTATCTCATCTGGGTGAGAGTGCTGAACGATGCGTATCCGTGTTCCACTCATGTACCGCTGCAAATAGGCATTGAATTCACGGAGATCAAATCCAACATCCTCGTGCCACAGACGTGTCATCGCAGTCTCCCATTCTGTAATGTATGGCTGAAGCCTCTGCAGCCACTGAGTCCGTGTCCTGCTAATCCCCTTCCTTGTGATCCTAAAATTGTGGTGTGTGTTCAACAATTAATTAATGCTTCTATATGGACAATTGTGAAAGACAATCCAACATTGAATAAGTAGACAGTACCTGTGGACTACTACTGGCAGCGGGTTCTCTGTAGGGGGAGGCTCGACCCACTGCCGAAGACCAAACTGCCTCATAACCCTCTACTGGGCCATCTCCTCGATGAAGACATCGAAGATTGTAACACCCCTGTGTAATAGCCACTGTGATTACCTGCTAATAATGCCAAGTCATTTCATTGGCAGTGCCTAGTCATAGTGGTTAATCAAAACAATTCTAATTCTATTCTGAAAATCAACTCAAATTCAAAAGAGCAAAATAAAGTTGCTCAAAACCTATGGGAAAAATGTTCATATTATTGCAAATATTCCCAAAGCAATTATAAAAATATAATCAATATTAATTGGGCTAGTTAAGTAACTCTAACAACTTCAAACAGTAACAAACAACCCTTTTAAATGCCATGTTCATTTTTGAAAAAAAATCAAATCAGTTCCAAAAATTCCCAAACTTTTTGTGCCAGTGCCTAAAAATACAAGGTATTTAATGGGCCAAGTCACACATTTTTCTGAATTGTTCTGGTAACCCCTCTTTTTCCTTTTCTCTCTCTGTCTATTAAATAAAAAGAAGACAGTTAAAAGAAACGGACGAACCACTTACCTGGCCACTGGGCCGAAGCCACAGTGCACTCCGCCAGCTCAACTGGCCCAGCCACCGCAGCTCATCGTCCTCCTCGCGCCGCTGTCACGCCCGCGCGCTGACACGTCTCCGTCCGTCGCCGTGTCGTCAATCCCGCGGATCCCCGTCGCCTACAAGTGCTGCCCCGACGCCTCCCGCAACCCTAGCCCCTCAGTCTCTCCCTCGCCCTTCCCTACACTCGAAAAACGGCGGCGCCCGAAAGCTTCGACGTCGCGCAACTCCCGCCGTCGCGGCCACCGAGCCCCTCCGGCCTCGCCTCCATGTCCACGTGCTCCGGGCTCCTCGTCTCCATCGAGTGGGAGCTCTGCAACGACACAGGGAGTAGCGCGGCCACGGGATCGAGCCGATCCCCCTTCTCTGCATCGCCGGTGCCCGCCGCCGATCCCCATCGACCCCGAGCTCATCTGCGCTACTAAGCTGTCCCGGGCTTTTCTTAGCCGCACTATGAGCCCCATCTCTCTCTCTCTGCCCCGTCCCCGCGCCGCTCATTTCTTCCCTAGCCGGCTCGCCGCCTCGCCGTGTCCTGTCCGCCGCCCGAGCTCATCGTAGCTGTCACGTCCGACCACCGTAGCCCGCGATAGTAGCTTAGATCGACGCGGCGCTTCGCACTTGTTTGAATGAGCCCGAATGGGCGCGCCAAACCGCACCGTGGACGCGTGCCCGATCTGCGCCTGGGAGCTCCGCCGCCTACCGTCGACGCCGGCGTCGCTCCGGCCACTTCTGCGTCCAGCCACTCACCCCACGCGACGCGGCTCCGTCCGCTCGATCCAGAGAGCCAAAGAACGGCCGAAGAGGCCCTCCGTAGACGAAATCCGGGCTCGCCGGAGTTGTCGCCGCCGTGCGGCCTCGCCGGAGAGCTCCGGTGGCCGGCGTCCAACTGGCGTCCGATGTGGCCGGCTGGGCCCCGCCGCCGAGAGACTGACAGCGGGCCCCGTGGGCCCCGTTGACTGAGTCAGCACGGGCCACTGTCGCTGACATGTGGGACCCGCGCGGTTTAAACGTTTTAAATAAATAAATAAACATTTAGTTAATTAATAGTTAATTGAATTTCTAACCACCCACTGACTAGCAGGCCCCACCTCTATATAAACCGTAATTAGATTAATTTAATCCTAGTTAACTACTGTGAGGATGACAGGTGGGCCCCACTGCACCCACAGGTCAGGTTTGACTATTCCACCGCCACTGTTGACTGCTGATGTCACACTTACGTCATGCTGACGTCAGTCTACATTGTTCTGGATAATGTTAGAATTAAATAACTAAATAAATTCTAGAAAATCATTTAAATATTTGAAAATTAATAACTCTTAAACCGTAGCTCGGATTGAAAAACTTTATACATGAAAGTTGCTCAGAACGACGAGACGAGTCTGATCGTGTCATCTATTTCCATGTCGGAACCTCCTACGTAGGAGAACTCGTAACCTTGAGCCCGATTCCGGTAGATGAATAGTGCATTCATACCGGTTAATAAATCCCACGTTAATCCTAAAGTAACTAAAATGACCTAGATGCTTCTTTAGGCAACCCTGCACTGCATCCTAGGCATAGCATGATCCGTGTTGCATATACTTGCTGTGTATTTATTTGTTTCCTCCCCCTCTTTCTCTCGGTAGACCCCGACATCGACGTAGCTCCTGAGACCGACGCAGCTCCAGAGTACAACTACGTCCCCGACGACACCGTTGACGACCTTGCCCTTGCCCCAGAGCAACCAGGCAAGCACCCCCCCTTGTTTGAACATGCCTATATCGCCTATTCTCTTCTCTCTTATGCTTGCTTTAGAATTGCGGCTGTTACTGTTATCCTATATCTGTTGCATAGCCTGTTTATTGTAACCTGCTTTTGTTAGCTACCTGGTTTTCCTAGATTGTTTAGTATAGGCTGGGTAGAGACCCATCAGAGACCCCACTTTATCCCGACTGCCCCGCTGGATTATCAGAAGACCCGATCAACGGGATTGAAGACCAGGCCCCGGCACCGCACATCACTTCCCCCTTAGTTCCCGACACTACTGGGTTACTATCGAGTGCTGAGGGTGATACCTCGTCAGCACTTCTGAGGATAACCTTGTAGGTTAGTTATTTGGACGTGGTCAATGAGGGTGATTCCTCCTACAACACCCCCGATTACGACACTGTCGTGCAACTCCTCAAGAGTGGACCTCGAGGGTGATTCCTCATTCGTTCACCTTGACGTTAACATCAGGTGGAATTCCATCGAGGGTGATTCCTCAGGGTTCCCCCTTGGTGTTAGACAAACGGTTACTATTGATACTATGACTTTGCACTGAACCATGTTACCAAAGATGGGTCGGCCCTGAGGGGTAATCGCGCGCGGCATAATGCGAAGTGATGTGGAGTCGGGTTGACCTGGAAGGTGCCCGCGAGATAATTACGAGGCGTGGCCAGGCATTCTTAGCCCTTGCCGCAAGTCCTCGAGATGGGGCGACGGGGTCACATCTTTCGTGAGTCTCTGCTCGTTACCGCGCGCTCCTAAACCACTAAACAGTTTGGATATTTGATCCAAGGGGCCTATGGCCTGATAGCACTAACCATCACGTGGGCATAGTATGGGCGTTCTTGTAGGAGATATGCCCTAGAGGCAATAATAAATGTTATTGATTATCTCCCTGTTCATAATTAGGTTTATGTTCCATGCTATAACTGCTATGGTTCTCGAGTCTACAAATAAAACGAGGCTTGGAGGAAGACTCATATTCACGTGTGGAATAATAAACGGTAAAATGTATTCCTAGTCTGGCCTCTAAGACTAGCTCAAGTGTTGCATGATGGTTCTGTTTTCCTGATCATGGGCTTGTCTATGCCAGCAACTTTGAGGGCACAGTATTAGAATAACATTTGTGTTGAATCGACCCGAATTGATGTTATGCTATGAGTTACATTCGTCACAAGTTAATGGTTAATAACACAGAGATGGTTAACGTTTGCGTGACTTTGGGGTTTGTTAAACGTCATCCGTAAATGGGTGGCTATTACGGCGGCTTACGGGTTCATGGAAAAGTGTGTCAAGTAACATGATAGCTCAAGATTGGGATTTGCTCCTCCGACGATGAGAGATATCTCTGGGCCCTCTCGGTGTTACGGTATCCATCATCGTCTGGCCAGACACTTTGTGATTTGATCACGAGGATGCCGGAACACGGTAACGAGAAAAGAGAACAATACCGGTAACGAGGTAACTAGCATAGTGGACAAGTTGTTGATCCACGGGAATGCCAACATGTCTCACCTCGGGTATTTGTAACATATCGCGAAGCAACAGGAATAGCACACGGCAACTGGAGGTTCACTCGAATATTCATTCGTGTGGGTATAGGGGTCAATATGGGTGTCCACGGCTCCGATGCTGATCATTGATCGGAAGGTGTTCCGGTCATGTCTATACTTCACCGAACCTATAGGGTCACACGCGTAAGGGTCATCTATCTGCTGAATACTAGACAGGGAGTCTAAGAGAAAATCACCGAAAAAGTTTCGGAGACAATGGAAGAGTTCCGGAGAGAGAACATCGAAAGAGTTTTGGTAAAACCGAAAAGTTGTTTCGGAATATATTATTAGGTCAAATTGGTTTCGGCACTCGCCTATAAATTCTTAGAGGGTCCCAGAATTGGTCTGGGAACTTCTGGGAATTTTCGGAGAGAAAAACCGGAAATGTTCCGGAGCTGCCGTAACCGCTGTTGTTACTTTTCGCTGATGAAAACTATCATACCGAAAATATTTCGGAACACGCCCAGAATAATTTTAGAGAGTACCGGAAATGTTCTGGGACCTTCTGGAATTTTTCAGAAAAACCATTTGCGGAAAACATCTTGTCTCAGCGCGAGGGGATAAGATCCCACGAATCAGGGGTTGCTTGTTTGGTGGCTTTTTGTCTAGGGAGCATGCATGTTTCATGGAGACATGTTGGTGGCTTGTTGTGGGACCCCCTCCCATGGGGGGGGGGGCACATGTGTGGCCGGCCCAAGGGGTGTCCCCTTGGTGTCCCCATGATGCCTCCCTTGCATTACCATTATGCCCTTTCATGTGTGACATGAAGCTTGGATATTTTGGTATTTCAACATCCCACCCCACCCCTTACCTTGGCCTATAAAAGGAGGAGTTGGGGCTGCCATCTCCTTCATCCCTTGCTCTCATACACAAGCCATGCATGATCTGGTATTCTCTCTCCCTCCCACGAAATAGTTTCGTAGTGCCGAAAGGCTGTCTGGGTTCCGGTGGGAACTAGTTCTGGACGGCGAAGCCCTGCCGGATAGATGACACCGTATGTGTGCAACTCTGTAGAGAGGTCGTAGTTTCGATCTTAGCGCCCGAGGGGCTGTTCGAGAGTGCCTCCCGAAGGGCTGTCCAAGTGGCAGTCCGAGTTCTGTGAGTCCTCCCGAAGGGCTGTCCGCGACACCGTCCGGGGGCTGTTCGACCGCCTCCCGGAGGGCTGTCCGAGGGGCAGATGAGGGAGTACATCCTCGCGGTTGGGAGGTTGTAAATCCTAGCTGCGGGGATCTGCACCACCGATCGTCATCGACTCTACTTCCGCTGCGCTACGAGTCGGTAACGAAAATGATCAAACCTTGTATGCAGTCTCCATAGTGGTCCTGGGCTGGTGCGTAGGTCGGAAAATTTTTGTTTTCTGCTGTGTTACCCTACAGTGGCATCATGAGCCGTGCTATGCGTAGATGCAGGTTGCGATCTAGAATACATGGAGATGTATGGGTGTTGCACTATATAATTAGGTAGTAGATGAGTTCTATTACTGAAAATTATTTGTGCGGGTAGCAGATGAAATCTGTTACCCGATGTTCTTGTTGCTTCCCTTGAATTTGCGTAGTCCTGATCTTGACAGCATTGTGGAATCTCACAAAGTTCTGGCAATCCGCGATCCTTTCATGCTGCTCCTGAGTATGCTGATTGACAGATCAACGAAGTGCTAACAGTTCTTTGGGTTCCACTTTAGTTAAAGAAAGATGGATGTTTCGCAGACGAAAGGGCAATGCAAATATGATCTGCACGGGGGTCATGCGTATGACGAAGTTCAGTATGGGGCTCGAGATTTTATTATCTCGTGTTTCATACACCCCGCGAAGTTAATCTAGCGACTTGAATAATCATACTTGATGATGGACGTTGGTAGCTTCGGTTTGTTTCGAAACCTTAGAAGCCACGTAAAACTAAGTTTTTGCTGAACCGATTAGAGGCGTCTAACTTGGTTTTGCAGGATGGTTTGCATGTGCATGTGATGTGGTATAGCAGTGCTCATATTAATTTGATTATGTATGAGATGTCTATATGATGTAAATTGATTAACATGACCTGCGAGTCATGATTTGGCATGATGGCTGGAGCCATATGATTGCACTTTAAATCACCTATGTGTCGACCTTGTGTAAAGCATTATTTTATTAGCTATAGAGATAGCAATATTATCTGGTGCATCGACAAGGTGGTGGCAATCTTCGCAAAGGTGAACACCAACGCGAATGCCGAAGACGAAGAAATACAAGACTTCTCCGTCAGAAAGGGCTATACCATATCATGCTATTATGAATTGCCTGAGATGTTTATCCCTTATGATGCTCCCTTCTTGATTGCGCGGTAGTCGCTTTTTATTAGGGTGATCTCTCAAAAAAATATCAAGTAGTTAGTGTTCTCCCAAGTGTAGCACCGTCACGGCACCTAACTTTTCGGGGCATCACATGATCTCCATGGGTGCGAACGATTAGAGAAGTGTGAGGCGGGTGAGTTGAGACCTCGCAGCGAGATCACTTGGTTGTCTTGATGTTCAGGCAGGACAGTCCTGAGCTCAGAACACACGCATCGAAAGATGAACAAGAATCACATAGAGATGTGATTGGCAAGTTTGCCTACCGATTGAAGTTCGCGCCATTTGAGTTCATCTCGAACCGTGTCGTTGAATTGAAATGCGGATCTTGAATCGCTCACAATCAATTATGAGAGATATTGATTTGAGTGGGAGCGCACTGTTGAATTAACTTGTTTAATTCTTAGTGCAATTAATTTTGAACTCTGTCTAAGTGTGGTTTGCATAATAGTTGTAGAATAATGGCTTGCATTTCCACCTTCCCTATTAAAAATGATTAGCTGTTTAATATCTGGTTAAAACTTTACGGTTGGTAACGTAATGTGAGGATTGTCCTCAAGAGTGCCGAGAAGGACTTTGTCCTATAGCATACTTTCGGTATTCTCTCGCTTATGCTATGGATCATGTGACTCTCGTCCTTCGATCCAAAAGCTAGAATTCCGTTTCAGTCAAGTGCAATATGTTTGCTTCCATGAGACCCGAACTTCGAAAGTTTGGATAGTTATGTGATATTCATGGAATCTGAAAACCATTTTCAGAGACAGACAAAGGCTAAAAGATATGAGATATCCAAAGCAAATGTTTGTTTGCAAACTATTAGTAAAGGAGTTTACTATGGATTAGACTGATAAGATAGGGATCCAGAAGAACGCCTGTCATATGATGAAAGGTGAATAAAACAACAAACTTAAAGAGAAAGGAAGTGTCCGATGGGTGTTAGTGAAACTTTCACACCTAGGAAATCCGGGGCCAACGCCACTCTTAAGTTGGGTGCTTCTTCTGTGAGTAGGAGAAATACTGAAAGTTAAACTGTTAGAAGTATAAAGGCAATAAGAAAGAAGACTGGAATATCCAGCTCATGTATGAATGTCATACAAGTTTTTGATGTATAAAAGGCTGGTCAAAGATATAGTTCTTGGGAATTATGATTAAACATGTTAATCACTAATTCTTGGGTATTGTGAGACAATCACAAAGATACCCGCTCGATTGCATTCTGTTGCAACTCGGTGTAAGAACTACTATGGCCTAAAAGACTAGCCAGGAATGAGGTTGAGATACACACATGGAACATAGTAAATGTTACTATACCTTCCATCGGTGTATTACCTATGTATTTACTTTCATAATTCATTTTAGAGTTTCACACTCTGGCCCTTTGCATAAGGTATCTTGCAAGAAGGTTGTTCATAAGAGAACTTTTGATGTTCGGTGTTATGAATAACATAAGGGCCATACTTTCATTATGAATGAGATGTATGTTATGAATATTGATAATAATATATTACCTCTGGATTTACATTCATAATTCATTTTAGAGTTTTACACTCTAGCCCCTTGCACAATGTTGTTGCAAAAAGGTTGTTCATAAAAGAACAATTGTTGTTCAGTATTATGAATAACATGAAGGGCCATACTTCCATCATCGATGGGACGTATGTTATGAATATTGATGGTAATATGATACATCCATAACACTGACGCTAAATGTCGTAAGACTAAAAGAATACCACACAAGTGTGGCACTGCATTTGGTCACATTGGAGAAACCCGCATGGAAAATTCCATTATGATGGATTTTGAAGTCGTTTGATTTTGAATCATCTGACACTTGCAACTTTCCTCCGAAAAGAGAAGTGACTGAAATACCGTTCACAGGCCATAAGGAATGAGCAAAGAACTTATTGATGATCATACATTTTGATTTATGTAGTTCAATAAATGTTGTTGCAAGTAGTGGATTTATCTATCTTCAGAAATGACTCAAGTAGATATGTGGATATTTACTTGATGAGACGTAAGTCTGGTTCTTTTGAATTCATTCAAAAGGTTTTCAAATATGAAGTAGAAGATATTGTACCAAGAAAATTATGTTTCTACAATTCGATTGCAGAAAGGAATATTTGAGTTACAAGTTTAGCGAATGTCTGATGAGTAGTGAAAGGGGTTTCATAACTTGCACCTCCCGGAACACCACTGCAAGTGGAAAGTCCGTGAAGATGTAATCGAACCATTTATGACATGGTAAGATCAAAGATGACATAAATAAATTTGCCATTATCCCTTTTAAAAGAGTGATGCTTTAGAGACTACGGCTTTTACACTGAAAAGAGCTCCATCGGGTCTGTTGAAATGACACCATGGTATGGTACGCCCAACCATGTTATATCTTTTCTTAAAATTTGGAATATGGGGCTTGTGTAAAAGGTTACAAACCTATTCCAAATCAGACAAGTGCTACTTTGTAGGTTATCCCAATTCATTGGGTATTCCCCCACCACTATACCGAGGCAAAGGTTTTTGCCACAAAATGGTATGCTTTTAAAGAGAATTGTTCTTGCAAAAGGTGAGTGGGAGAATAGTGCAACTCGACAAGATAAACAGTATCTTCGTCATCAGATCAAAGGAAAGAGACCTTGGAAGAAATTCCAGAGTTTCCTACTGTGATTGATACGGAAGTCTCTACAATAAAATGTATGGACTTCTATCGAACTTGCAGCTGAACCACGTAGGCAAGGCTCGTGCAAACCTCTCAGGTGCGCAAACGAGATATTGTTGTTAGACAACAGTATACCTACGATACACAAGGAAGCGTTGATGGGCCCTGACTCTGGAATTGGCTAAATGCCAATACAATCCGAGATAGTTTCCATATAAGTGATTCAAGATTAAAATCTTGATACACCTTTCGAAAGACTTAGGGTCTAACGAATATTTATGGAACTAAAAACTGATACGGATAAAAATGTTTTATCCATAAAGCTTGACTTGTTGAAATAACAAGTTCAAGGAGTTGACTACGATGAGGATGTTTCACCGTAGCGATGCTTAAAGTCGGTTCGGGTTGAACTAGCAATTAATACATATTTCATATCATGAGATATGAAACAAGGGATGACAAAGGATTTCCATCTGATGGAAATGAAACCAAGGACTTGCATGTGTTACAGTCCAAGGTATTTTGTCATTCTAGAGGATGCTAGTAAGGGTGCAAACTTCAGAGTTCCAACGATGGACAGAAGAGAGCAAAATGGAGTTGGAATCTTCGTGTTTTGATGAAATGGTCAAAAGAGTTTTGACTTCATCAATGGGTAACGAAGATGCTTGTGATTCAAGAAAGTAAGTGGGAGCATAATAATATTTCTAAAAACGTTGTGTGCTTGACACATTGTTAACTGGAAATAAATTTCTTGACACGAATTAGGACTTCATTTGAAAATAGTTTTTCGATGAAGTGCTTGGGCTAAATAGCCTTAATATTAGGTATGATGAACTATGGAGATAGATTTACCTAATGGGGCTGAGCAAAGATACATATTGACAAGATGCTAAAACTTTTTAGCATTTAAAACGCCAAGGAGTGATTCTTGCCAAAGTCACATGGAAAGAGTTTTTGCAAGACTCGGTGTCCCAAAACACTGATGAGAAAAATACATGATGGAGATTCCACACACTCTTGTGTTTGGATTAATCATGTATTCCATGGTATGTAAAACAACTAGATATGTCCAATACTCCCAAAGTTGTTGCGAGTATGGATACCAAAGTGATCAAAAGTGCTGATCATGGGACAACAGTGAAAAAGGGTCATTGAGTACTATAGTAGCACTGATGACATATTTTCTCGCAAGTGGAGATCATGAAGAGTTCGTTGTAAAAGGTTACATCGATACAAGTTACTGTGGCGAATTCTATAACAGAGGCGAAGTATGTTGCCGCTTTTAAAAGCGACAAAGAAGATGTTGAATCATATAGTTCAGTCATGAACTTAGTATGGTTCCAAGATGGCTTTTGTCAATGGGACACTACTGCAGGTAGTTGCTCCATAGCTCAGTCTGAGGAATCCAGGTTCGACCTATGATTCACATACATACAAAGCCAAGTCCACACAAAATATGAATTTCGTGAAAGCGTGAAAACGCGAGGATATGCAAAGATACACACGGAACTGAAGTCGTCAGATCCATTGGACATCAGGCTATACCACAAGCGAAGCATTTTTACACCGGTGTGCCACAGGTGTAAAGTGCATTAGCATTAACTAGATTATTGACTCTAGTGCAAGTGGGAGTCTGTAGGAGATATGCCCTAGAGGAAATAATAAATGTTATTGATTATCTCCCTGTTCATAATTAGGTTTATGTTCCATGCTATAACTGCTATGGTTCTCGAGTCTACAAATAAAACGAGGCTTGGAGGAAGACTCATATGCACGTGTGGAATAATAAACGGTAAAATGTATTCCTAGTCTGGCCTCTAAGACTAGCTCAAGTGTTTCATGATGGTTCTGTTTTCCTGATCATGGGCATGTCTATGCCAGCAACTTTGAGGGCACAGTGTTAGAAGAATATTTGTGTTGAATCGACCGGAATTGATGTTATGGTATGAGTTACATTCGTCACAAGTTAATGGTTAATAACACAGAGATGGTTAACATTTGGGTGATTCCTTAGACCATGAGAGTATCGAGTTTCTTCATGCTTGCTTCATGAACTTTGGGGTTTGTTAAACGTCATCTGTAAATGGGTGGCTATTACGGCGGCTTACGGGTTCATCGAAAAGTGTGTCAAGTAACTTGATAGCTCAAGATTGGGATTTGCTCCTCCGACGATGAGAGATATCTCTGGGCCCTCTCGGTGTTACGGTATCCATCATCATCTGGCCAGACACTTTGTGATTTGATCACGAGGATGCCGGAACACGGTAACGAGAAAAGAGAACAATACCGGTAACGAGGTAACTAGCATAGTGGACAAGTTGTTGATCCACGGGAATGCCAATATGTCTCACCTCGGGTATTTGTAACATATCGCGAAGCAACAGGAATAGCACACGGCAACTGGAGGTTCACTCGAATATTCATTCGTGTGGGTATAGGGGTCAATATGGGTGTCCACGGCTCCGATGCTGATCATTGATCGGAAGGTGTTCCGGTCATGTCTATACTTCACCGAACCTATAGGGTCACACGCTTAAGGGTCATCTATCTGCTGAATACTAGACAGGGAGTCTGAGAGAAAATCACCGAAAAAGTTTCGGAGACAACGGAAGAGTTCCGGAGAGAGAACACCGAAAGAGTTTCGGTAAAACCGAAAAGTTGTTTCGGAATATATTATTAGGTCAAATTGGTTTCGGCACTCACCTATAAATTCTTAGAGGGTCCCAGAATTGGTCTTGGAACTTCTGGGAATTTTCGGAGAGAAAAACCGGAAATGTTCCGGAGCTGTCGTAACCGCTGTTGTTGCTTTTCGCTGATGAAAACTACCATACCGAAAATATTTCGGAACACGCCCAGAATAATTTTAGAGGGTACCGGAAATGTTCTGGGACCTTCTGGAATTTTTCAGAAAAAACATTCACGGAAAACATCTTGTCTCAGCGCGAGGGGACAAGATCCCACGAATCAGGGGTTGCTTGTTTGGTGGCTTTTTGTCTAGGGAGCATGCATGTTTCATGGAGACATGTTGGTGGCTTGTTGGGGGGCCCCCCCATGGGGGGGGGGCACATGTGTGGCCGGCCCAAGGGGTGTCCCCTTGGTGTCCCCATGATGCCTCCCTTGCATTACCATTATGCCTTTTCATGTGTGACATGAAGCTTGGATATTTTGGTATTTCAACATCCCACCCCACCCCTTACCTTGGCCTATAAAAGGAGGAGTTGGGGCTGCCATCTCCTTCATCCCTTGCTCTCATACACAAGCCATGCATGATCTGGCATTCTCTCTCCCTCCCACGAAATAGTTTCGTAGTGCCGAAAGGCTGTCTGGGTTCCGGTGGGAACTAGTTCTGGACGGCGAAGCCCTGCCGGATAGATGACACCGTATGTGTGCAACTCTGTAGAGAGGTCGTAGTTTCGATCTTAGTGCCCGAGGGGCTGTTCGAGAGTGCCTCCCGAAGGGCTGTCCAAGTGGCAGTCCGAGTTCTGTGAGTCCTCCCGAAGGGCTGTCCGCGACACCGTCCGGGGGCTGTTCGACCGCCTCCCGGAGGGCTGTCCGAGGGCCAGATGAGGGATCACATCCTCGCGGTTGGGAGGTTGTAAATCCTAGCTGCGGGGATCTGCACCACCGATCGTCATCGACTCTACTTCCGCTGCGCTACGAGTCAGTAACGAAAATGATCAAACCTTGTATGCAGTCTCCACAGTGGTCCTGGGCTGGTGCGTAGGTCAGAATTTTTTTGTTTTCTGCTGCATTACCCTATAGTTCTACGTTGTATACTTCAGCCGAAGTTTAATAGACGTCAGTGACTGGGCGGCGCGCGCTGGATTGGACTGCTTAAGCCCGCGCTTGTATTAAGGGGGCTAGGTCTGCTTTCAGCCGGGTTCGCAACGTGCAGGAGCGTCCGGGGCGATGGCCCAAGACCCCTGGGGGCATAGGTTTAGTCCGGCGTGCTGACCTCTCTGTTAAATATTCGGTCGGGTTGCGGCATGTTGCTTAGCCGAGGCCATGCATGACCTAGAAAAGTGTGTCTGGCCGGAGTTAAGTGAGCGTGGTGGGTAAGTTGGTGCACCCCTGCAGGGAAGAACTAATCTATCGATAGCCTGTCCTACGGTAACGGGCACTCGGAGTTGTATCCCGATCGGTACAACTAGAACTTGAGATGATAACTGGATAGTATGGCTCTGGGATTGCTTTCTCGCAGGAGTCGAGAAAGGATCTTTGGCCGAGGTTGATAACACTACTACTACTTTACTTTATGCTATTCTGCGCTCTTCTAATGCTGCAAGACTGCTGAAAATGTTGAAGATGCTAGTCTTCGATAGGACAAGGCTTTCCCCTCTATTCTGGCATTTCTGCAGACCAGTCCAAATATACAGCCATTCCTTTGAAAATGTTGCATATGTAGTGTAGATCCTTGCTTGCTGAGTACTTCGAATGAGTACTCACATTTGCTTTACTTTTTTTTCCCGTTATCCATTTGTTGCCACTAGACGACGGAGCCCCTGAGCCGGCCGCCCCGGCCGACGGCTACTACTACTACCCTCCCGGCGAGTACTACTACGAGGAGCCAACCGACGACCAGGAGTAGGTTCGGAGGGTCCCAGGCAGGAGGCCTGCGCCTTTCGATCATAGTGTTTTGTTTTGCCCCTCCTTCTTAAAGGCTTATCTCTATTTCTGTAATATATCTGTACTCAGATATCTGATGCTTCCGCTGATGCTTGTATGCCATCGAGCTATGTATTCGAGCCATCGAGGGCCCTGGCTTGTAATATAAAGCTTGTATGACTTTATTTCTCTTTTAGAGTTGTGTTGTGATATCTTCAAGTGAGTCCTTAGGCTTGATCGTGTGCATTTGCATGTATGGTTAGTGCACGATTAAGCCGGAGTCATCACAAAGATGATCTTCAAATTCGTCCTCCAGTAATCCCAATCTCTTGTGCATAGCTCAGACATACCGCCGGGGTATCTTGCATCTATGGCTGCTTGCGTGTACGGCTGCCAGATCACCCCAGTGTACGTATCGAACTGCTCGTTTAATGCCGTGTAGGCTCGCCTAGTCTGATCACTAGCATAGCGTCTCTACGCAAAACAAAAGTTAGTTTCAGCCATAGTGTACGCAAAGAAGATGCATTAAATTATAACATGAGACATACCTTGCAACGTGTCCAACACAAAGTAGGCATGTCGATGCGTTCAGCATCGAACAGGTGGCCCAAAGGCTCCTCAACACATATGTTTGGTCGTCCTATAGAGAACCTCTCCCACAACCACAGCTGTAAAAATAGAGGGCATCCAAGAAGTGCAGCCTTCCCCATCGCAAGCTGGCAACCATTGCACAAACCTCCGTATGTAGCCTCTAAGGCCGCCGAATCCCAACTCCTCTGTGTGATGTGATCCGGCGCCTCAGCTCTCGCGATCTCCAGTGCAATAGGGATGTAGCGCGCGCTAATAGTGGTGACATGGTTCTCTGTGAACATCACCTTGCCGAGAAGCCACCGTACGAATGCCTCCAGGCTGCGAGTGATCTGTGTCGCATTCAAAGGGACTCCTGGATACCCTAGGAACTTCTGGATCTGTATTGAGTAAAGAGAAGGTATTAATAAATAGCGAAGGTATCTTTAAAACCAGATGCATGACAAATGAAATATATGAGGCTGGGGAATTAACCTGGAAATGGAGCAACCAATCATACTTAGGTCCATGAGCCTCCGACACAAGAGCCAGAGCACGTTCATAAACACCCGGGAAACGTTGTGCAATACCAAGCTCCCAACCAGCCGGTGCCTCTAACGGTCCTATGGCAGGACCCGCCAACGGTAGTCCCAGCAAAAGTGACACATCCTCCAGAACAGGAGCCATCTCTCCCCAGCGGAAGTGAAACGTGTGGGTCTCAGGCCTCCATCGGTCCACTAAGCAGGTGAGCAAAGAGGCGTCAATGGCGAGGCGTGTGGAGGTTTCTGTAACACCCCTGTGTAACAATCACTGTGACACTCTGCTAATAATGCCAAGTCACTTTCATTTGCAGTGCCTAGTCGCATTGGTTAAATATTCACTTCAAAATCCTCTCTGAAAATCAATTCAAATTCAACTGAAAAATAAAGTTGTTCAAAAGTTGCTGCAAAACTGTTCACCTTTTAGCAAATAATTTAAAACTATTTGCTGTTAAGGAACACAACATCACTTGTGTGTAAGATGAGCATTAGCAAATATAATAGCACCATTTCAGCATTTTTCAGTGCTATTTAAATATTGTAAAGTGCAAACCAATTTAACTTGCTCCCAAAATAATTGTGGCACTGTCTAAATTTGTGTTGGAATTATCGGGCCTAGTCCCATATTTTTCCTACACTATTTGGTTACCCAAAAAATTCTCTCTCTCTTTGTTTATTGATAAAAGAATAAAGAAAAGCAGAAAGAAGAAATAGAAAAAGGCCAGACTGCACTATGCTATTGGGCCTAAGTCAAGCCAGGCACGGCCCAACCCAACTGAGCCACTCATCCCCTTCCTTCCACCGCTGTCGACCGCACGCGCTGACACGACCGCCGCCGGCCACCCGTCGAGCATCCCACAGCTCCGACGGGAGATATAGAGCCTTCCCTCGCTCCCTGGAAACCCTAGTCCCCATCATTCTTCCCCTCGCGCCACTCTTTCACTCTCCCCTCTCTCTGGTTCGAGCGAGCCGCGGCGCACCGGGGCACGCCGTCATGAACTGCCGCGGCCACCAGCCACCGTCCATCGACTGCTGGTGTCCAGGACGTTCCTCATCGTCGACTCCATCGGCTCAGGGGACCGGAACGACCTGAGAAGCACCACAGCCTCGGGATCGATCTCGTTTGCGCCGCCGACCACCGTACGTCTTCACCGCCGATTTGCTGTGACAGTCGCCTCCCCGAGCACACTACCTTTCCCTACTGGATCACTGTGAGCGCACGCATCTCCCCGACCTTTTTTCCCCTCTCCTTGCTCGTCGTGGTCGTCCCTAGCACCGTTCGCCGCCATGGCCGGAGCTACGCTCCGCCCCCGTGCTCACCAATATCGCTCTGCGCCACCTACCGCTGAGCTGTTGCTGCTATTGTGCTCCCAAGAACACCGCGAAGCTATTGCGCTGCTCAGCCAGGTCGTCTAAAAACCGTAGCAAAGATCCCACCTCGGCCGTGTGCTCGGCTCCGCCATTGTTGACCTCCTACTCACTCTCGACCACCCCGACAAGTGTTGCGGCCACCGATCAACTCACCATGGTGCACCCGATCGAATGCGCCCGCCCGCGCAACGAACCGTGGCTGAAATCGGCCGGACGGCCAACTCCGGCGTCCTCTGTTAGCTCCGGTGATGACCGGCGCTACTATCGTTGACGTGGCATCATTAGCTGCTAATTATCACCCTCCCTAACTCACTGACATCGGACCCCACACGGCTTAATCAGCCGGCTAACTAAATGGCTGGATTAAATCAGTTTAAACACTGGCCCCACATGTCAGTTGGACTAGCTGACGTGGCGTTGACCGGGCCCACCCGTCAGTCCCTGTTGACTGGTCAGCTGGTCAGTTGACCGCTGATGCGTTGATGACGCCATGCTGACATCATATTCCTTTTTCTTAAGCAATTTAAATACTAATAATTACAGAAATCAATAAAACTTCAAAAAAACATATAAAATAAACCGTAACTCGGATCGAAAAACTTTCTACATGAAAGTTGATCAGAACGACGAGACAAAGCTGACCGTGCTATCTGTTTCCGTGACGGGACCCTCTACAGAGGTGAACCCGTAACTTTTAGCCTGTTTCCGGTAGATGAATAGTGCCCAACTACCGATTAATAAATCCAACTTAAATCCTAAAATAACTAATATGACTTAGATATGCTTTTAGGCAGCGCTGCACCGCACGTTAGCGTAGCCTGCTCTGTGTTGCTTTGTCTGCCTTGTATTTATCTGTTTCCTCCCCCTCTTCTCTCTCGATAGAGCCCGGTACCGACGCAGCTCCAGAGATCGACGACCCCTGATGACTCTGCCTTTGCCGCCGATCATCCCGATATCGCCCATTCTATTTTTCTCATGCTTGCATTAGATTTTGCCACTTTAATTGATTGCTCCTATTCTGATGCATAGCCTACTTTTGTAACCTGCTTAATGTTACCTTACCTGCCTATTTCAAACTGCTTAGTATAGGTTGGTCAGAGACCCATCAGAGACCCCACTTTGACCCAACTGCCCCGCTGGATTAACAGAAGACCCGATCAACGGGATTGAAGACCAGGCCCCAGCACCGCACATCACTTCCCCCTTAGTTGCTCGACACTACTGGGTTACTATCGGGTGCCGAGGGTGATACCTCGTCAGCACTTCTGATGATAACCTGGTAGGTTAGTTAATCGGTCATGGTCAGCGAGGGTGATTCCTCCTACACCACCCCCGATAACGACGTCGTCGCGCAACTCCTCAAGTGTGGACCTCGAGGGTGATTCCTCCTTCGTTCACCTTGATGATAACATCAGGTGGAATTCCATCGAGGGTGATTCCTCATGGTTCCCTTGGTGTTAGACACACGGTTACTATGGTTACTTGGACTTTACATCTGATACTTGGAAAGGCGGGTCGACCCTGGGGGGTACCCGCGTGAAGGGATGTCGGGTTGACATGGAGGTTACCCGTGAGACGAATACGAGGTGTGGCCGGGCATTCTTAGCCCTTGCCACAAGTCCTCGAGACGGGGCGACGGGGTCACATCTTTTGTGAGTCTCTGCTCGTTTCCGCAAGCCCCTAATCCACTAACGATTTGGATATTTGATCCGAGCAGGCCTCTGGCCTGATAGCACTAACCATCACGTGGGAACAGTTATGGGCACTCTGCATCGTAGCATCAGCCGAAAGCTCTGTCAGACGTCCAGTTCAGCATTGCGGCACGGCAGGGCCGGCACCATCCATATACAGAGGTGGTACCAAGATTCGCCCTGCTCGCAACGACCCGGAGTGCACAGGGCAATGGCCCAAGACCCCTGAGCCCTTAGGAGGTAGACCGGCGGGGACCTCTCTGCTGAGCTGTAGGTAGGGTTGCGGTGTATTGTTTGGCCGAGGCCGGGCATGACTCAGGAAAGTGTGTCCGGCCGGAGTTAAGCGAGCGTGGTGGGTAAGTTGGTGCACCCCTGCAGGGAAGAAAACATCTATCGATAGCCGGTCCTACGGTAAAAGACACTCGGAGTTGTATCCCAATCAATACAACAAGAACTTGAGATAAAAACTGGATATGTGGCTCCGGGATCGCTTTCTCGCAGGAAGTCGAGGAAGGATCTGTGGGCGAGACTGTTACTTGACACAACCACTACTATATATTGTGCTGATCTACTCTCTTCTATTGCTGCAAGACCGCTGAAGATGCTAGTCTTCGATAGGACTAGGCTTTCCTCTCTATTCTGGCATTTCTGCAGCCCAGTCCACATATACAGCCTTCCTTTGAAAATGTTGCATATGTAGTGTAGATCCTTGCTTGCTGAGTACTTCGGAGTACTCACGGTTGCTCTGCTTTCCTTTTCTCCCCATATCAGCTTGCCGTGACCAGATGACGGAGCCCCTGAGACAGCTGCACTGTCGACTACTACTACTACCCCAAGGATGCTTCTACTATGAATTGGCTGACGACCAGGAGTAGGATCGGAGGGTCCCAGGCAGGAGGCCTGCGCCTTTCGATCGTAGTGTTTTATTTTGCCCCGCCTTTCTAAAGGCCTTTCTGTTTCTCTTTTATATCCGTACTCAGATATGTGATGCTTCCGCTGACGCTTGTATGCCATCGAACTTATGTATTCGAGCCCTCGAGGCCCTGGCTTGTAATATAAAGCTTGTATGACTTTAGTTATGTTTTAGAGTTGTGTGGTGATATCTTCAAGTGAGTCCTTAGGCTTGATCATGTGCATTTGCATGTATGATTAGTGCACGATTGAGCCGGGGGCATCACAGTTTCCGTGGCCTCAACCTGACGTGCGAAAGGTAAAAGCCCAGCCCATTTCAACCTGCATATCAGAACAATTCTGTTAGTGTGTCCCATTAATATACATGCTTGAAATAAATAAATGAAATACGTACCGATCAACCCAATCGAGGTGTATCCTCCAGTTTTCCTTAGGAATGCGAGTGACTAGGGGATTGAGCTTGTGCTTACATAATATCGCAGCACGATGCTTACTATCAATATCCGGATTAAGCAACCACATTCCCTCCATTCCTGCACATTTTTTAACAAAGTTGCACGTACGCACAATACAAGTTTAAAACATAGTGCCACACTTAATACATATTTAAAATATAGTGGCACACTTAATACAAATTTTAACATAGTGCCATAGTTAATACAAATTTCAACATAGTGCAACACTTAATATAAATTTCAACATATTGCCATACTTAATACAAATTTCAACATAGAGTCATACTTAATACAGATTTCAATGCAGCCTAGCTTCTTCCTCTCCCTCTTACTCATCTTCCTCCTCTTCGTCCCCGGTTGCCGCGTCCATGCCCAGTACCACTGGCAGTGACGAAAGTCGGGCAATTAGTGTCCCTATGGCCAAATTCATTGCATAGAATGCATTGCCTAGTGGGGCCTCCTGCTTCAGATTCATCCCAGCAATATTCCCTGGGTCTGGAATGTACCACCTTTCAATAGGGTTGAGGGTGTAGAAGTTACCCATTGATCGAAATCCCAGCAACTCACCTGTTCAGGTATTGAGGACGGACTCTTTCAGAAAATATGGAGACACGAACCAGATTGCATCCATTCCTAACTGCCCGCAAGCAGCAAGTACATGGGAGCAAGGTAGGTGACGCAACTTTGGTTTGTTGCATGTGCACTCATACGTTGGCCAGACTTCATTTTCAATTTTCACCTCATGTGTCCTCAGCTCATTTGCATATCTGAATTTGTTGTTAGCTAAGCAGACCTCAAACCTTCTTTCTTGACTTCTGATGGCGACTATAGTGTGTGACCTAGCTTTTTCCATCTTTTCATTCATGTACTTCATAACCCTTTCACAGTAACGTGTGTTTGGATTGTTCATGATATGCAGCTCTGCTCTTTGACGTCTATCTCTGAAATACTTCACCGTGCCATAGAAAATACCCTCAACGATGGCTGTAAGTGGCAAGGCCCGATTTCCTCTGAGGACAAAGTTATATGTTTCAGCGAGGTTGGTAGTCATGACACCATACATTGCTCCATCTGTGTCATGCAACAAAGACAACCACTCCAGAGGTTCATGCTCTATCCACTAATCAAAGGTTTTAATCGTCCTCCCAAGCCTTCTCCTAGTACCAGGTCGGTCAAATCCTGGCAAGTCACAAAGCCCAACAGGTTCCTCCTCCACGCCCGCTGTTCCTGTTGCTAACTGTGCAGCTACTGCTGCAACATGTGCCCTCACCGCTGCATCTCGTGCAGCTTTCCTGTCCCTAACATGTCTCTGTGTGCACACATTAGGTCTGTCACGTATCAAATTGTACTTCCATAGATGGTTCTACTTGCAGAGTTTTTTGAATAGATTCATGAGGTTCTTATTTCTGAACTGCGAGAAGATATTAGCCCCCAGATGGCGCATGCACCAATGGCTCTGCAAGTCCTGCCTTGGAGTTTGTTCCTCAGGACCAGGGTTTGTCAGTTTCTTTATCGCACTGAGTATACCTGCATGCATATCATGAAGGATGCACACATTCGGCTTATCCTGCACAACTGCTATTTTCAGTTGTCTAAAGAACCATGTCTAACTTTCAATGTTCTCGCACTCCACAAAAGCAAATGCCAGTGGGACTACTTGATTTTGCCCGTCTTGACCAATGGCGGTCAGGATCCGACCCTTGTACTTGCCAGTGAGAAAAGTGCCATCTACACATATCACCGGTCGACAATGACTGAAAGCTTCAATGCATACACCGAAAGAGAAGAATAGTCAATGCAGCACCCTCACAGTTGGGAACTCTGGCATGAACAAGTCTTGGATGTCAACATAGGTGCCTGGATTCCGGTCCTGCAGTGTGTGGAGGAGCCGGACAACAGAGTCATATGCATCAAAATATGAACCAAATCTGGTCTCAAGCGCCCTATGCTTAGCCCTCCAAACCTTGCCATAAGAAATTTTATACTTCATCCTGACGAATACTTTTGTCTAGATAGCCTTCACTTCCATCGCTTTGCTCTCCACTATCTCGCTGTAAAGCAACTGAGCAATAAGCGTGGACGAAAGGTTACCATGATCTTGAGGGATACTTGGAATAACACATGTGTTATGTACTAAGTCACTGATCACCCAACTTGTGCCATACATAGGGAGATAGCCATGCACCCTGGCGGGACAATGTATGTTCTTGCATTTCATTGTCAAGTATTTCTGACTTGACACCTGAGTTTTGGAAACCCTTTGCGTGGACATTGCCCAATTAATGATTGCATCCTTCAGAGCTTCCTTGTTGGGATACATAGCACCCGACGCAATGTTGTTCTGGTGATATTGCCAGGCAGAATCATGGCCATCATTCATGGTCATTGCAGATGAGAAGTCTTGATTCCATGATGCAAGATTAGGCACCTCCTCTGCGTTCTCTTCTTCATCCGACTCATCGGAATCATCGGCATGACCACTATCACCATCTGTATCTTCATCTTCCATCTGGTTTTGCATCGTCACTGTAATAACTATCAGCATTTACTCCTTCTACCTGACTACTCTGCCCTTGTTCTCAACCATCATCTCCAGCATTTGACACAAAATTTGACATAGATAAATGCATCCCTTCAGTGCTCAGGCTGTAAGGATCGTAACCACCCTCGCCTTCAGGTGCACTGACCTCATTCACGACGGGAAGAACTAAGGCAATAGGATTGCATCCCCTGCTTTCGCAACCTTGTAACCAGCGCACCCACTGAGAGTCCCGCTCTATTGGCCTCAAATAAAAGTAAACGGTTGAACTTTACCGGGTCCACAATGCATGAACACCGACTGTGTGTGTTTCAGTATTAAGCCCTAAACATCCTGTCAACCATTCTTTCAACTGACTAACAGACCATGTTTGAGGGGCAGTCAGTGGCACCTCTATATACTGAAAATCTCTCAGATCAGCTCCCATCTCATTTGTTTGGACAGTACCAGGACCGTAGTAAAATACGAAATTCACTACATCAGACATCTCTGCTGACCTAAAAAATTATTCAAAATGGACAACTATTAAAAATATTCACACACCTAAATATTTGACATCTAAATATATTACAGAATAATACCGACGCGACTAAAAATATTCACACACCTAAATATTTGACATCTAAATATATTATGGAATATTACCGACGTGACTAAAAATATTCACACACCTAAATATTTGACATCTAAATATATTACGGAATATTACCGGAACAACTAAATAAGCGTGCACCATATTATTTAACATCTAAATAAATTACGGAATACTACCGGACCAACTAAATAATCACACACCATATTATTTCACATCTAAATAAATTACCGAATACTACCGAACCAACTAAATAATCGCACACCATATTATTTCACATCTAAATAAATTGCCGAATACTACCAGACCAATTATAACCGAATATTCAAACACATATGCAAATATAACAGAGAAAATGTATGCTGAATGTTGCCCTTGAAGCGTGCGAAACAACTCGGCATTCAGTCACCAGAGCAGCACCACCACCAACACGACGAACACGCAGTGCACCACCACCTCCATCTCCACCACCACTACCACCCCCACCTCCACCTCCGCCACCACTACCACTACCACCACTAAGAGCAATCCCATCAGTAGATCGAGATTTCCCTTGCCTCCCCCAGCCCTCTAGAATGCAACTATGGTGGAAAATGGGCAAGAAATAGGCTAAGAATCGTGTATTAATTCGGATGTTTTCGGGTTGGGGAGAGAAGGAGAGGAGCAAAGAAGAAGAACAGATGAGGAGGAGGAAGAAGGAGGCGTCGCGCGGCCGGCCTATGCTGCCTCCTATTGGCTACGGCGAAGCTGATAGGCCGGGCTGTCGACGCCGCCGTGGCCGACTGCATGCGGCCCCGGCCGACTGGACCTCTGCGACATGGCTCGGCCATGTGACGACCCCGGCTTAATCGTGCACTAACCATACACGCAAATGCACACGATCAAGCCTAAGGACTCACTTGAAGATATCACAACACAACTCTAAAACATAAATAAAGTCATACAAGCTTTATATTACAAGCCAGGGCCTCGAGGGCTCGAATACATAGCTCGATGGCATACAAGCATCAGCGGAAGCATCAGATATCTGAGTAGAGATATATTACAGAGAGAAAGATAGGCCTTCACAGAGGCGGGGCAAAATAAAAAAAATACTACGATCGAAAGGCGTAGGCCTCCTGCCCTGGACCCTCCGATCGTACTCCTGGTCGTCAGTCGGCTCCTCGTAGTAGTAGTACTCGCCAGGCGGGTAGTAGTACTGGTCGTCGACGGGGGCATCTGGCTCAGGGGCTCCGTCGTCTAGTGGCATCAAGTGGATATGGGGGAAAAAGAAAGTAAAGCAAACGTGAGTACTCATCCGAAGTACTCAGCAAGCAAGGATCTACACTACAAATGCAACATTGTCAAAAGGAGGCTGTATATGTGGACTGGGCTGCAGAAAAGCCAGATTAGAGGGGAAAGCCTAGTCCTATCAAAGACTGGCATCTTCAGCATCTTCTGCAGTCTAGCAGCATTAGAAGAGAGCAGATTACATAAAGTAAAGTAGTAGTAGTAGTAGTATCATCAACCTCGACCTGAGATCCTTTCTCGACTCCCTACGAGAAAGCAATCCCAGAGCCGTACTATCCAGTTCTCATCTCAAGTTCTAGTTGTACAGATCGGGATACAACTCCGAGTGTCCGTTACCGTAGGATAGGCTATCGATAGAAGTTTCTTCCCTGCAAAGGTGCACCAAGTTACCCACCACGCTCGCTTAACTCCGGCCGGACACACTTTTCTGGGTCATGCCCGCCCTCGGCCAAACGATACGCCGCAACCCGACCGAATACTAACAGAGAGGTCAGCACGCCGGACTAAACCTATGCCCCCAGGGGTCTTGGGCCATCGCCCCGGGAACTCCTGCACGTTGCGTCAGGCGGCTGAAAGCAGACCTAGCAACCCCTTATACAAGTGCGGTTGCGTTCCCAGTCCAATTCAGCGCGCGCCGCTAAGTCGCTGATGTCCATTAAGCTCCGGCTGAAGTATACGACGCAGAACGCCCATACTATGCCCGTGTGATGGTTAGTGCTATCGGGCCAGAGGCCCCTCGGATCAAATATCCAAACCGTTTAGTGGTTTAGGATTGCGCGGAAACGAGCAGAGACTCACGATCGATGTGACCCCGTCGCCCCGTCTTGAGGACTTGCGACAAGGGCGAGGAATGCCCGGCCACGCCTTGTATTATCTCGCGGGCACCCTCCAGGTCAACCCGTCTCCACATCACTTCCCATAAAGCTCGCGCGGGTACCCCTCAGGGCCGACCCGTCTTTAGTAACATGGTTTAGTGCAAGTCACATCAACAACAGTATCTGTGTGTCTGACACCAAGGGGAACCCTGAGGAATCACCCTCGATGGAATCCCACTGATGTTAACGTCAAGGTGAACGAAGGAGGTATCACCCTCGGAGTCCACGCTTGAGGAGTTGCACGACGACGCTGTTATCGGGGGTGGTGTAGAAGGAATCACCCTCTCTTACCACGACCAATTAACTAACCTACAAGGTTAACATCAGAAGTGCTGACGAGGTATCACCCTCGGCACTCGACGGTAACGCAGTAGTGTCGGCAACTATGGGGGAAGTGATGTGCGGTGCCAGGGTCTGGTCTTCATTCCCGTTGATCGGGTCTTCTGATATCCAGCAGGGCTGTCGGGATCAAGTGGGGGTCTCTGTCGTGACACTACCCAGCCTATACTAAGCAGTCTACGATAACCAGAAAGGTAGCAAGACAGGTTACAATAATCAGGCTATGCAACAGATATAGGAAAACAGTAGCAGTAGCAGTTCTAATGCAAGCATAAGAGAGAAGAGAATAGGCGATATAGGCATGCTCAAAATGGGGGTGCTTACCTATTTGCTCGGGGGCAAGGGCAAGGTCTTCAGTAGTGTCGTTGGGGACGTAGTCGTACTCCTGTGCTGCGTCTGCCTCGGGAGCTACGTCAAAGTCGGGGTCTAATCGAGAGAGAAGAGGGGGAAGAAACAGGTAAACATAATGCAGACATATGCCACACAGTGCGTGCTATGCTATGATGCAGTGCAGGGTTGCCTAAATATGCATCTAAGTCATTTTAGTTATTTTCAGGATTATTCTGGGATTCAATTATCGGTGTGTGTGCACTATTCATCTACCGGATTCGGGCCCGGAGTTACGAGTTCTTCTGCATAGGGGGTTCCGACAAGGAAATAGACGGCACGATCAGACTCGTCTCGTCGTTCTGAGCAACTTTCATGTTTTAACTTTTTCGATCCGAGCTATGGTTTAAAAGTTATTAATTTTCAAAGTTTAATTGATTTTCTGGATTTATTTTATTTAACAGAAAATGAATTATGATGTCAGCATGATGCCATGCTGACATCAGCAGGTCAACTGATCGTCTGACCAAGTCAAACCTGACATGTGGGTCCAGACCCACATGTCAGCCTTTGTTAGTGTTAAACAGAGTTAAATTTAAACGAATTAGCTAATTAAGCTACTGGGCCCACCTGTCATTAACTAATTAGGATATTTAGTTTATTTTTATTTACAAAATCATTTCAGTTAATTAACTGGGCGGTGGGGCCTGTGTGTCAGGGGCACAGGGCCGCCACGTCAGCGCGTTGACTTGTCAAACCAGTCAACGGGGCCGGCGGGGCCCACTGGCAGCGTCACTGGGGTGGCCCCAGGCCTGCCAGCGTGGCGGCGGCCGGCGGCTCGACGCCGGTGACCTCCAGACGCGGCGGAGGACACGGCCCGGCGTCGGGTTTCGCCCACAGGCCACCATTTCGCGCGTTCTTGGATGCGTTCGAAAGCTTAGAGAGCGCCGCGTCGAACCATACTAGTAGCATGGCCGGAGAGGGCGCCGGCGGCGAGCAGAGGCGGAGGCGTGCTCGGTCACTCGCCGGGCTAGGTGCTAGAGAGCACGGGGAAGCATGTGTGCGGGTGCGTTCGGATCCTGGAAGCCCCAGGAGCACGATGCCGTGCTCAGGCAGGCTAGACAGAGGCCATGTCCACGACGGCGAGGTGCTCAGCGGTGGCGAGCGCACGGTCATCGTTTGCAGCTAGCTACTGGCGATGTCAGGCAGCGCAAGGCGGCGGAGAGGAAAGAGGGGAGCTCACCGAGTGGTCACGTAAGACCGTTGGCAGATTAGGAGCAGCAGGGTAGCTCGAGGTCGCCGGAGTTCGCCGGGGATCCGAGGAGGAAGACGAGGACGGTGTGCTCGATGCAGTAGGTCCCAGCTCCTCCAAGCAACACCACTCGAAGCTGCGGTCGACGGCGGAGCTGCTGGACTCAAGGAGGCGACGTGGAAGCAGCGGTGGCCTCGGCTGGGAACGTCGCGTGCCAGCGACTGCGCTCGGCCGGCGGATCTGAGAGAGAAAGGAGGGGCAAGGCGAGCGAGAGGAGAGGGGGAGAATGACGGAGGGGCCAGGGAGGAGCGGCGGGACCTCGGCCTTATCCTCTCCGCGCCCCTGTTCCGTCGTTGGCATCGGCGTGTCGCCGCGCAGGCGGCGCGCGCGGGCTCGGCCACGGCGTGGCCGACACGCAGGGGAGAGAAGGAGGGGAATGGGCCAGCTGGGCCGGACCGGGGCACTGTGCACTTAGGCCCAGTGCACAGTGCCTCGTTTTTACTTTTCTGTTTCTGTTTTTCATTTCCCTTTTATTCTTTTCTGTTTTGTTTTAGTTAGGGCACATTTGCATTTTTGTAAAGCGTGGGACTTGGCCCAAATAATGAAATGCAATATTACCCTTCACCAAAAAGTAGTTTGGACAGATTTGGAATCCATTTGTATTTGAATTGAATTTAAATGGATTTAAATATTCTGTTTTGGTGCTGTTTCATCTTGTTTGAGTCATTTGTCTAACTCCTACTTTGTTGATGATGATTTTACAAATGTTCCTGGATTATTTGCCATTTAATGAACATTTTCCCAACAGAGTTTGATCAACTTCATATTTCACTTTTGAATTTGAGTTGATTTTCAAATGAAGTTGGTTTGCTTTGGTTAACCACTTTGTTTAAGCGCTGCAAATGAGATGACTTGGCATTATTAGCAGCTGATCATAGTGGCTATTACACAGGGGTGTTACAAGTTCTCCTCCACTAAAAGAAATTCTCGTCCCGAGAATTTAGGAGGTAGAAGGAAAGAGTTCGGGATATTCTTCCCGAAGATGATCCTCGCGTTCCCAAGTGGCTTCATCTTCAGTGTGATTCGACCACTGCACTTTCAGGAACTTGGTCGTCTTTTGACGAGTTCGACGTTCAGCTTCGTCGAGAATGCGAACGGGATGCTCCTTATAGGAAAGATCATCTTGCAACTGGAGCATCTCATGGTCTACTGCACGGTGCGGAGATTCCTTGAAGCACTTACGAAGTTGTGACACGTGGAAGACATCATGAATATGAGAGAATTGCGGTGGCAACTCCAATTTATAAGCCACCTGTCCACGTTTAGCCACGATGCGGAAAGGACCAATATAGCGAGGAGCTAGCTTGCCCTTGATTCCGAAGCGACGAGTGCCCTTCATAGGAGTGACACGAAGGTAAACTTGATCACCTGGTTGATAAGTCAGACCCCATCGCTTGTGATCATAATTACTCTTCTGGCGGTCTTGAGCCGCCTTGAGATTTTCTCGGACAATTCTGACTTGTTCTTCAGCATGTTGAATAATGTCCGGTCCAACAAGAGGTCGTTCCCTAGTTTCTGACCAATTCAGAGGGGTTCGACATTTACGACCATAGAGAACTTCAAAGGGGGCCATTTTTAAGCTGGCTTGATAGCTGTTGTTATAAGAGAACTCGGCATACGGGAGAGATTCCTCCCATTTCTTACCGAAGGATATAACACAGGCTCAAAGCATGTCTTCAAGCACTTGATTAACGCGCTCAACTTGGCCTTGTGATTGTGGATGATAAGCTGAACTCCAGGTAATGTGAGTTCCCATAGCTTGTTGGAAACTTTCCCAGAATTTGGAAGTGAACAAACTGCCACGGTCCGAACTAATCTCCTTCGGAATACCGTGTAGTGAAACAATTCTGGAGATGTACAGCTCTGCTAACTGGCAGAAAATGTGCAACCTTAGAGAGTTGGTCGATGACGACAAGAATGGCATCGTGACCCTTCTGAGACTTAGGAAGACCAGTAATGAGGTCCATTTGATCCTTATCCCATTTCCATAGAGGAATAGGAAGTGGTTGCAGAATTCCAGCAGGCTTCTGATGTTCTGCTTTAACGTGACGACAAATGTCACATTCAGCAACATAACGAGCAATATCCTGCTTCATTCTAGACCACCAGTACCTTTGACGAAGGTCACGATACATCTTGGTACTACCTGGATGGATAGACAACGGTGTATCATGTGCCTCCTTCATGACTTTGTCAGTCATCAGCTCGAAACGAGGTACTACAATGCGGTCTCGGAAATACAAAGTTCCATCTTCAGCAATCGAGAAATCCCTGTACTTTTCAAGGTGAATCTCCCTTTTCATCAGACCAATTTCAGCATCTTTAGATTGCGCAATCTTGACATCTTTCTCAAGATCTGGTTGTATCATAAGGTTATTAAGAGAACCTTGTGGAATGATGCAGAGATTCAGTTTGCGCAATTCTTCATATAGCTGGGGTTGAGCTTGCTTTACCATGAGGTTACTGCAATAAGACTTGCGACTCAAGGCATCAGCCATCACATTAGCCTTGCCAGGGGTGTAGGAAATTCCATAGTCATAATCGGTGATTGTTTCCAACCATCACTGCTGACGGAGGTTAAGTTCCGGTTGAGTGAATAAATATTTCAAGCTTTGATGATCGGTATAAATCTCACAGCGATTACCAAGGAGGTAATGACGCCACTGCTTCAAAGCATAAATCACAGTAGCAAGTTCAAGATCATGCACTGGGTAATTCTCTTCATGTGGACGCAATTGTCGCGAAGCATAAGCAATTACTCTTCGTTCTTGCATTAGGACACAACCTAGTCCTTGACGAGAGGCGTCGCAGAAGATAACAAAGTCTTTACGGGAATCTGGAGGAGCAAGCACTGGAGCAGATGTCAGCTTGTCCTTGAGGGTCTGGAAGCTCTCCTGACATTTGTCCGTCCACTCAAATTTAACGCCTTTATGAAGCAGACCAGTCAGGGGCTTGGCAATCTTGGAGAAATTCTCGATGAATCGGCGACAATAACTTGGAAACCCGAGAAAACTTCTGACTTGCTTGACATTCTTCGGAGGGGTCCAGTCAAGAATAGCCTGAACACGCTCCGGGTTAACTGCGATACCATCTATGGAGATGACATGTCCAAGGTAGGTTACCTCAGAAAGCCAGAATTCGCACTTTGAGTACTTGGCATATAACTTGTGCTCTCGCAGTCTCTCCAGAACAAGGCGAAGATGTTCCGCATGTTCTTCCTTGTTCTTCGAATAAACCAGAATATCATCCAGATATACCACGACGAATTTGTCGAGGTAATCCATGAATATGTAATTCATTAAACGGGAGAACGTGGCTGGTGCATTTGTTAAACCAAATGACATGACAGTGTACTCGTATGAACCATAACGAGTAACGAATGCAGTCTTCGGAATATCCTCTTCACGGACACGGATCTGGTGATAACCCAACCTCAAGTCGAGTTTAGAGAACACCGAAGATCTAGCGAGTTGATCATATAAATCGTTGATCTGGGGAAGCGGATATTTATTCTGAATGGTTGCCTGGTTGATAGGACGATAATCTTGAACCAAACGATTAGTTCCATCCTTCTTCTTAGCAAAGAGAGAAGTTGCTCCCCAAGCAGAGGAACTAGGGCGAATGAAACCCTTCTTAAGTGATTTGTCGATTTCCTCCTTGAGCTCGATAAGATGGTGCGGAGGCATCTTGTAAGGACGCTTCGCAATAGGAGTGGTGCCAGGCTTCAAGTCGATGACGAACTCGACAGCTCTAGCAGGGGGTATTCCTGGAAGTTCTTCTGGAAAAACATCCAGGAAGTCACAGACAACTGGGATGTTCTCGATCCCTTCAAGCAGAGAAGCATTCAACGCGTTCAAGGCATAAATTTGAGCCTCAGCATTCTGGGTGAGGTAAGCTTGATAATTCACTATCTCGTTCGATGGGTGCAAGAGGTGTACAACTTTAGTGGCACAATTGATTGAGGCGTAATGAGCCTTCAACCAATCTATTCCCAGAATAAGGTCAATCGAGGAAGACTTGAGTATAATGGGAGAAGCGCGGAGCTTCAACCCTTCAATATCGATGATGACATCGGGGCTGAACACGAAGGCTCAGCACTGGCCCGTGGGAGTGTTTACTGCTAAAGTATGGTGTAGCGCTTCACTTCTAACGTCATGCATGAGTGCAAAATGCTCTGACATGAATGAATGCGATGCTCCTGAATCGAATAAAACAGATGCTGGTACTGAATTTACGAGAAGTGTACCCATCACAGTATCTGGTTGATTCGGGGCTTCAGACATGTTGACGTGGTAACTCTGCCCACGACCATAAGAAGGTCTGGCATTATAGTTGCGCTGTTGATGAATACCACGGCCAATACCACGGCCGGCAGATGGAAGAGCCAGTTGATTCTGATTCTGAGAGCAATCTCTGGCACGGTGACCTGGCTGGCCACACTTGAAGCACAGTCCGCTGTCAGGACGAGGTGCTGGAGCTCGAGGTGCTGGAGCTGGCAGAGGCTGTCTCGGTGGTGGAGGTGGCAGACGTGGGGCAGCATAAGAGGGCCTGTTTGTAGGAGCTGCTGAACGGAACATGCCTTGAGGGAACCAGATGCGACGCTTCTGGGAAGACGAGCCCGAAGATGAGCCCGCCTCACGGGTGCGTCTGGACGCTTCTTTATGCTTCTTCAGTCCAATTTCAGCCGTGATAGCCTTATTCACCAAGGTGGCGAAATCAGGAAAATCTTGGACAAGCAGGGCTAACTGTATGTCGTGATGCAGTCCTTCACGGAACTTCTCCTGTCTGCGTTCATCAGTAGGGATGTCCTCTTCAGCATAGCGAGACAAGTCAAGAAACTCGCGCTGATAGACTTCCACAGTCTTGTTGCCTTGAACCAGACTACGGAACTCAGCCTTCTTCCTAGCTATGACAGCTAGAGGAATGTAGCGGGCACGGAAAGCAATCTTGAATTCTGCCCAAGTGACGACAGTACCAGGTGGCAGGGTCTGTCGGTGAGTGGCCCACCATTGTGAAGCTGGACCTTTCAGAAGGTATGTCGCAAAAGTGACATAATTGGCCTGGGCGACACCAGCAGACTCCATCTCATGGGAGATGTCACGCAGCCAGTCATCGGCATCCAGTGGGTTGACTATGTTGCGGAAGAAGGATGAGCTGAGTCTCATGAACTCTGGCAAGGTGATGGAAGGTGGCTGCTGATTAGCATCAGGACGTGGGAATTGTTGCATAATTCCCGTCATAAATTGGCGGTTGAGTTCAAACTGTTGCATCATCGCTGCCATGTAATCAGGTGGTGGCGGCGGTGGCGGATTGTTGTCACCCATCCTGCTAATTCAATAGGGGTAGTTTAGCAGTAGATTATGCAAGCGTTTAGCAATAACATGATGTAACTCGACGTTATTGAAAGAGTGCAATAGATGCTTAAAGTAGACATTTAAGTCATACAGATCCATACACGGTCGGTTACAATCGGGCAGCATAACGGCGTAATTTGAAAAGCTAGACACAATAGGCGGCACGCACGCATGCGGTAAGGAAGTACACAACGCGACATAGCAAAGGCTACATCAACGTCGGAGAAAACCACTGAAACAGGGTAACTGCATGTGCGGACGACGAATGTTCGTCGCGGCAGGATCCTGTGCTCCATGTGCACTCTGATGCAGAACCCGGTCTCAAACTGTAAGAAGAGGTCCACGTGCAGGCGTGTGACCTCCCACTGCAGGCCAATCAATACCTGGCGGCATCTCGGTCCTGCGTGGGTAAAGGATATGCTCCGGATGTATCCCTACACGAACAGCTGGTAGCAACTGTGTCATAGCCTCGTAGTAGCGCGTTCGAGTGGCGAACAACTCGACGGCAAGGGCCCGAACAGTGCGATCCAGAGTCTGAGTGCACTGAATCAGAATCTGCGGGTCGTAGCGTCGAGTCTCGTACGGGGCACAGATAGCTGTGTAGTATCCAGTAGCATCTCCAACAGGTGCATAAGGAATGTAACAAAACACAGAGTTACCCAAGCTAGCATTGTGCTCTCCTCGGAGATGTGCGACAGTAGAGTAGGCGGCATCATGTACTGCCATCTCAATCGTCACGCCTATACCGTGGAAAAGGTGTAGCTCAGTGTCTGAGTCGTTCTGCAGATCGTAGATCCGAACATCAGCATAGTATTGCTCCTGGTTGAACTCGCGATAAACCTCATAGACCATGTACTCGGGATACCAGCGGTAACCCAGTCTAGTCAGGAGGGCGATCAGAACAGCTGGAAACCCAGGGGCATCACGAGCCCAAGTGCGAAGCACAAGCTGGGTCGTAGGTCGCGGTGGGAACAGACGATCCATCTGAAACAGAGAAGTTCAGGGTTGTCATAAGACAAAGTGAAATGTAACCGATCTCGAAAGGAAAGGTTAAACAAAACGATGGAAAGGAAAATGATTATCAGACTAATCAGATCAACGACAGGGAAATCGCACAGATATCCAGCTCTCCGGGAGGATAGGAATTACGAGAACCTAAGTGTCGGTGTTAGTAAAATTATTTAACCCGAATAGAAGAGAGATCAGAGTTCCCAGAGTAAAGATCGAGGAGTAAAAGATCCTAATACCACCCAGTTGGCGACGTGGGGCCATAAGCCACACAGCCAAGTTAGTAAAACAGTTTTCGACCACTAGACTCAACTTCGGCCAAGGAATTGGGAAGGGGGACACCTAGGGGCAGTCGGCTCTGATACCAACCTGTGACGACCCCGGCTTAATCGTGCACTAACCATACACGCAAATGCACACGATCAAGCCTAAGGACTCACTTGAAGATATCACAACACAACTCTAAAACATAAATAAAGTCATACAAGCTTTATATTACAAGCCAGGGCCTCGAGGGCTCGAATACATAGCTCGATGGCATACAAGCGTCAGCGGAAGCATCAGATATCTGAGTACAAATATATTACAGAGAGAAAATTGGCCTTCACAGAGGCGGGGCAAAATAAAAAAAAATACTACGATCGAAAGGCGTAGGCCTCCTACCCTGGACCCTCCGATCCTACTCCTCGTCGTCAGTCGGCTCCTCGTAGTAGTAGTACTCGCCAGGCGGGTAGTAGTACTGGTCGTCGACGGGGGCATCTGGCTCAGGGGCTCCGTTGTCTGGTGGCATCAAGTGGATATGGGGGAAAAAGAAAGTAAAGCAAACGTGAGTACTCATCCGAAGTACTCAGCAAGCAAGGATCTACACTACAAATGCAACATTGTCAAAAGGAGGCTGTATATGTGGACTGGGCTGCAGAAAAGCCAGATTAGAGGGGAAAGCCTAGTCCTATCGAAGACTAGCATCTTCAGCATCTTCTGTAGTCTTGCAGCATTAGAAGAGAGCAGATTACATAAAGTAAAGTAGTAGTAGTATCATCAACCTCGACCTGAGATCCTTTCTCGACTCCCTACGAGAAAGCAATCCCAGAGCCGTACTATCCAGTTCTCATCTCAAGTTCTAGTTGTACCGATCGGGATACAACTCCGAGTGTCCGTTACCGTAGGGCAGGCTATCGATAGAAGTTTCTTCCCTGCAGGGGTGCACCAAGTTACCCACCACGCTCGCTTAACTCCGGCCGGACACACTTTTCTGGGTCATGCCCGCCCTCGGCCAAACGATACGCCGCAACCCGACCGAATACTAACAGAGAGCTCAGCACGCCGGACTAAACCTATGCCCCCAGGGGTCTTGGTCCATCGCCCCGGGAACTCCTGCACGTTGCGTCAGGCGGCTGAAAGCAGACCTAGCAACCCCTTATACAAGTGCGGTTGCGTTCCCAGTCCAATTCAGCGCGCGCCGCTAAGTCGCTGACATCCATTTAGCTCCGGCTGAAGTATACGACGCGGAACGCCCATACTATGCCCAAGTGATGGTTAGTGCTATCGGGCCAGAGGCCCCTCGGATCAAGTATCCAAACCGTTTAGTGGTTTAGGATCGTGCGGAAACGAGCAGAGACTCACGATCGATGTGACCCCGTCGCCCCGTCTTGAGGACTTGCGACAAGGGCGAGGAATGCCCGGCCACGCCTCGTATTATCTCGCGGGCACCCTACAGGTCAACACGTCTCCACATCACTTAGCATAAAGCTCGCGCGGGTACCCCTCAGGGCCGACCCGTCTTTAGTAACATGGTTTAGTGCAAGTCACATCAACAACAGTATCTGTGTGTCTGACACCAAGGGAACCCTGAGGAATCACCCTCGATGGAATCCCACTGATGTTAACGTCAAGGTGAACGAAGGAGGTATCACCCTCGGGGTCCACGCTTGAGGAGTTCCACGACGACGCTGTTATCGGGGGTGGTGTAGGAGGAATCACACTCTCTTACCTTGACCAATTAACTAACCTACAAGGTTAACATCAGAAGTGCTAACGAGGTATAACACTCGGCACTCGACGGTAACCCAGTAGTGTCGGCAACTATGGGGGAAGTGATGTGCGTTGCTAGGGTCTGGTCTTCAATCCCATTGATCGGGTCTTCTGATATCCAGCAGGGCTGTCGGGATCAAGTGGGGGTCTCGGTCGTGACTCTACCCAGCCTATACTAAGCAGTCTAGGATAACCAGAAAGGTAGCAAGACAGGTTACAATAATCAGGCTATGCAACAGATATAGAAAAACAGTAGCAGTAGCAGTTCTAATGCAAGCATAAGAGAGAAGAGAATAGGCGATATAGGCATGCTCAAAATGGGGGTGCTTGTCTGTTTGCTCGGGGGCAAGGGCAAGGTCTTCAGTAGTGTCGTTGGGGACGTAGTCGTATTCCTGAGCTGCGTCGGCCTCGGGAGCTACGTCAACGTCGGGGTCTAATCGAGAGAGAAGAGGGGCAAGAAACAGGTAAACATAATGCAGACATATGCCACACAGTGCGTGCTATGCTATGATGCAGTGCAGGGTTGCCTAAATATGCATCTAAGTCATTTTAGTTATTTTCAGGATTATTCTGGAATTCAATTATCGATGTGTCTGCACTATTCATCTGCCGGATTTGGGCCCGGAGTTACGAGTTCTTCTACGTAGGGGGTTCCGACAAGGAAACAGACGGCACGATTAGACTCGTCTCGTCGTTCTGAGCAACTTTCATGTTTTAATTTTTTCGATCCGAGCTACGGTTTAAAAGTTATTAATTTTCAAAGTTTAATTGATTTTCTGGATTTATTTTATTTAACAGAAAATGAATTATGATGTCAGCATGATGCCATGCTGACATCAGCAGGTCAACTGATCGTCTGACCAAGTCAAACCTGACATGTGGGTCCAGTGGGACCCACATGTCAGCCTCTGTTAGTTTAAAACAGAGTTAAATTTAAACGAATTAGCTAATTAAGCTACTGGGCCCACCTGTCATTGACTAATTAGGATATTTAGTTTATTTTTATTTACAAAACCATTTTAGTTAATTAACTGGGCGGTGGGGCCCGTGTGTCAGTGGCACAAGGCCGCCACGTGAGCGCGTTGACTGGTCAAACCAGTCAACGGGGCCGGCGCGGCCCACTGGCAGCGTCACTGGGGTGGCCCCAGGCCTGCCAGCGTGGCGGCGGCCGGCGGCTCGACGCCGGTGACCTCCAGACGCGGCGGAGGACACGGCCCGGCGTTGGGTTTCACCCACAGGCCACCATTTCGCGCGTTCTTGGATGCGTTCGAAAGCTTAGAGAGCGCCGCGTCGAACCGTACTAGTAGCATGGCCGGACTTGGCCGGAGAGGGCGCCGGCGGCGAGCAGAGGCGGAGGCGTGCTCGGTCACTCGCCGGGCTAGGTGCTAGAGAGCACGGGGAAGCATGTGTGCGTGTGCGTTCGGCTCCTGGAAGCCCCAGGAGCACGAAGCCGTGCTCAGGTGGGCTAGACAGAGGCCATGGCCACGGCGGCGAGGTGCTCAGCGGCGGCGAGCGCACGGTTATCGATGGTAGCTAGCTACTGGCGACGTCAGGCAGCGCAAGGCGGCGGAGAGGAAAGAGGGGAGCTCACCGAGTGGTCACGTAAGACCATTGACAGATTAGGAGCAGCAGGGCAGCTCGAGTTCGCCGGAGTTCGCCGGGGATCCGAGGAGGAAGACGAGGACAGTGTGCTCGATGCAGTAGGTCCCAGCTCCTCCAAGCAACACCACTCGACGCTGCGGTCGACGGCGGAGCTGGTGGACTCGAGGAGGCGACGTGGAAGCAGCGGTGGCCGCGGCTGGGAACGTCGCGCGCCGGCGACTGCGCTCGGCCAGCGGATCTAAGAGAGAAAGGAGGGGCAAGGCGAGCAAGAGGAGAGGGGGAGAATGACGGAGGGGCCAGGGAGGAGCGGCGGTGCCTCGGCCTTATCCTCTCCGCACCCCTGTTCCGTCGGTGGCCTCGGCGTGTCGCCGCGCCGGCGGTGCGCGCGGGCTCGGCCACGGCGCGGCCGACATGCATGGGAGAGAAGGAGGGGAATGGGCCAGCTGGGCCGGACCGGGGCACTGTGCACTTAGGCCCAGTGCACAGTGCTCGTTTTTATTTTTCTGTTTCTGTTTTTCATTTCCCTTTTATTCTTTTCTGTTTTGTTTTAGTTAGGGCACCTTTGCATTTTTGTAAAGCATGGGACTTGGCCCAAATAATGAAATGCAATATTACCCTTCACCAAAAAGAAGTTTGGACAGATTTGGAATCCATTTGTATTTGAATTGAATTTAAATGGATTTAAATATTCTGTTTTGGTGCTGTTTCATCTTGTTTGAGTCATTTGTCTAACTCCAACTTAGTTGATGATGATTTTACAAATGTTCCTGGATTATTTGCCATTTAATGAACATTTTCCCAACAGAGTTTGATCAACTTCATATTTCACTTTTGAATTTGAGTTGATTTTCAAATGAATTTGATTTGCTTTGGTTAACCACTTTGTTTAAGCACTGCAAATGAGATGACTTGGCATTATTAGCAGCTGATCATAGTGGCTATTACACAGGGGTGTTACAGGCCACTAAACAGCGAACGCGTGGCCTACTGGGCCGTAGTCAGCCTCGCTGCGGCCGAATGGGCCGTACTCGGCTTCGCCCAGGCCGACTGGGCCCCATCAGGCTCAGCGCGACCGACTGAAACCACTCGGCTCTTCTGAAGCCGATGCCGTATTATTTTTGAAAATATTCAAAGCTGCGTAATATCTCTCTAATTTAATAAAAAATGTATTATTTAAAAAAAATTAGCCGACGCCTGTACGCGTGTAAAACGATGCAACTTGCTTTGTTTTTTTTTCTTTCCAGATTACAAACGAACTTGCGGCGGAAAATATGGTGGGCAAAAACAAGGTTCGATCTAGTAGTTGATTTTCTCCCAAAGTAATCTAAACCAGCACTATTTTTAGGATGAATGCAACCAAAGATTCAACAAAACAAATACTAGATGCAAAAATCGCTAAAGGCTAAAAAATATAGGTGCAAAGGATGAACTAATCTATATTTTTTTGGCTCTTTCGTGGGTTATAGGACAGAAAAATAAACTAGTCTAATAAAACAGTAAATCTCTCACCGATGAAACTGAAAACTAATGCCACTTGATGTGACGGCGGCCCGATCTTTCGATGAGAGTGCGGATAACTACCGATTTGGTGGATTTTGACCTTCACAATCCGGCTATACCGTACCCGACGATACGGCTAGACAATCGCTAAACCAATCTTCGATGATTATTGACCTTGCCGTAGGCACGATCAATCTGAACAACGAGGTTCGAGTTCCTGCAAGCAACCGAAGAACCGGCAAGAACAAAGGTGAATTGCAATCTAAAATTGTGGATGATAAATTGAGCACACGAACTAGATGAAAAGTTAGGGTTCCACTGTGGATCTGACAAGGCGGTAGTCCTACACGTCTCGTAGATGCAAATTGTAGCGATGGCTAGGCAATATAATAAGAACCAAGTCTAAACCCTAATCTAAGCTAGCTATTTATTTAGAGGAGATGTGCGGCTGCGTCCATCGTTGTGTCCCGTCCGGACTACTGTCGTTCATGGGTCGGCTGCAGAGGCCGACATGGCAGGCAGACTGCAAGACAACGCGTCTGTAGAAGCATCTGGCGCAGCCAAAAATTCCAAGGCCCACGTTCGTGACTGATCTTGGTTCATTAACCCAAATCCTTTGGTCCTTGTGCACTTCGTGCATGTGCATGCACGTGACATGATTGGTGGATGGGATTGATTCGGTGGTGGACATGCATGCAGTGTTGCTTCATCTGATTTGAATGCACCGTTGTCTTCATCTCTAATCTCTCCTTTATTTCTGAGTACAAGCAAATCAGGACATGAGTGTAGCGTCGTATTTTTGTCAGTCAAATGATGTGTACAAGGGAGCGATAGTACCTGGCCATTTATTTGTCGCGCGCGCGCTCTAGTCATTGGACCAAGCGGAATAACTGATGTAGGAGTCGCGGCTGGTGTAACAGAAGAAGAGACGTCCTCATCATCCCCCTTCTTGAATCGAAGTCGTCCTCGACGGTAGGTCATCATCCTCACCAAGGTATGGTTTTAAATCTGCATTGTTAAATGTGGGAATAACCCCAAACTCTGCAGGCAAATCAAGCTTATATGCATTGTCGTTAATTTTTTCAACCACTTTGAAAGGTCCATCCGCACGAGGCATTAATTTTGACTTTCGTAAATCAGGCAAACGGTCTTTTCGCAAATGCAACCATACTAGATCACCTGGTTCAAACACAATACTTTTCCTACCCTGGCTACCAGCAAGTTTATACTTGGCATTCATGCGTTCAATATTTTTCTTAGTCATCTAATGCATTTTTAATACGAACTCTGCACGTTTTTTAGCATCAAGGTTTACCTTCTCCGAAGATGGAATAGGTAATAAATCAATAGGCGCACGAGGTATAAATCCATAAACAATCTCAAAAGGGCATAACTTTGTGGTAGAATGAACTGAACGATTATAAGCAAACTCTACATGAGGTAGACATTCTTCCCACATTTTAAAATTCTTTTTTAAAATATCCCTAAGCATAGTAGACAATGTACGGTTAACCACTTCAGTTTGACCATCTGTTTGAGGATGACATGCAGTACTAAATAAAAGCTTAGTGCCCAATTTTGTCCACAACACCCTCCAAAAGTGGCTAAGAAAATTTGTGTCACGATCAGAAACAATTGTATTTGGCACCCCATGTAAATGAACTACTTCGTTAAAGAACAAATTAGCAATGTGAGTACCATCGTCACTTTTATGACAAGGTATAAAATGTGCCATCTTAGAGAATCTACCGACAACCACAAATATACTATCCCGCCCCTGTCGTGTCCTAGGCAGTCCTAATACAAAGTCCATAGATATATCTTCTCAAGGAATGCTAGGAACAGGAAGAGGCATATATAAACCATGTGGGTTCAATCGTGACTTAGCTTTTTGGCATGTCGTGCAGCATGCAACATATCTCTCCACATCTCTTCTCATTTTAGGCCAGAAGAAATGACCAGCAAGGATGTCTTTTGTCTTCTTGACGCCAAAATGTCCCATAAGTCCGCCTCCATACGCCTCCTGTAGCAACAAAAGATGAATAGAGCTATCTGGGATGCATAGCTTATTAGCACGGAAAACAAATCCGTCATTAACGACGAACTTGTTCCAAGTTCTACCCTCTCTACAATTGAGCAATATATCTTTAAAATCGACATCATGAGCGTATTGCCCTTTCATAGTTTCAAGTCCAAACATTTTGAAGTCAAGTTGTGATAACATGGTATAGCGTCTAGACAATGCATCAGCAATAACATTCTCCTTTCCTTTCTTGTGCTTAATAACATAAGGAAAATATTCAATAAATTCAACCCATTTTGCATGTCCACGATTCAGTTTGCTTTGAATTCTAATATGCTTGAGTGATTCATGATCAGAATGTATGACAAACTCCTTAGGCCACAAATAATGTTGCCATGTCTCCAAAGTCCGAACTAGTGCATAAAGTTCTTTATCATATGTTGAATAATTCAGACTAGCCCCACTGAGTTTTTCACTAAAGTATGCTACTGGTTTGCCTTCTTGCAATAAAACACCGCCTAAACCAATGCCGCTAGCATCACATTCTAATTCAAACATCTAATTGAAATTAGGTATTTGCAGCAAAGGGGTGTGTGTGCGCTTATCTTTAAGAACATTGAAGGCTTCCTCTTGTGCGTCGCTCCAAACAAATGGCACATTTTTCTTTGTGAGCTCGTTAAGCAGCGCTGCGATGGTACTAAAATCATTCACTAACCGCCGGTAGAACCCAGCAAGCCCGAGAAAACTCCGTACCTGTGTGACCGAGTTAGGGGTCGGCCAACTCTGGATCGCATCAACCTTGGCTTTATCAATTTCAATTCCCTGCGATGTCACAGCATAGCCAAGAAAAGCGACTCGATCAGTGCAAAAAGTGCACTTCTCGATATTACCAAATAGACGCACATCATGCAGAGCAGAAAAAACAGCACACAAATGGTCTAAGTGTTCCTCTAGTGACTTGCTATAAATCAGAATATCATCGAAGTATACTACCACAAATCGTCCAATGAAAGCTCGCAAAACTTCATTCATTATTCTCATGAAAGTACTAGGTGCATTAGTCACTCCAAAAGGCATAACTAACCACTCATATAAACCAAGTTTAGTTTTGAAAGCAGTTTTCCATTCATCACCTAGTTTCGTACGAATTTGATGATAGCCACTACGCAAGTCCACTTTAGAAAACACAACTGAACCACTAAGTTCATCAAGCATGTCATCTAAGCTATGAATAGGATGACGATATCGAATTGTAATATTATTAATGGCTCTACAATCAACACACATACGCGAAGTACCGTCTTTTTTGGGAACAAGTAAAATGGGTACAGCACATGGACTAAATGATTCACGAATGTAACCTTTGTCGAGTAGTTCTTGAACTTGCCGCTGAATCTCCTTGGTCTCCTCTGGATTAGTACGGTATGGCGCACGGTTGGGTAGTGAGGCGCCAGATATCAAGTCAATTTGGTGTTCAATTCCTCTCATAGGTGGCAGCCCTGGTGGTACTTCCTTTGAGAAAACACCATGATACTCCTGCAAAAGGTTAGCGACAATAGGAGGCAAAGAAGGAGGCATATCCTCAAATGAAAACAAAGCTTGTTTGCAAATAAGAGCATAGCATTCATCGGTTTGAGCATCTAACTCAAAAATTTCAGGACGTGTAGCTAAGAAAGCATGACCTTTCAATTTAATTTCTTTAGATGTGCTAGTTTCAGATTTGTGCATCTTACTAAATTGTTCTAACTCATCAACGACTTTCTGATTTTCAGATTTAGTACGCTCAGTATTTGTATTTCTACTAGCCCTAGCAAGATCATCTTTTAAAATTTGCTCAGGAGACATAGGGTGTAGAATGATTTTCTTTCCTTTAAGTGTGAGAGTGGACTGATTAGTTCTACCATCATGTAAACATTGTTTATCATACTGCCATGGCCTTCCTAGTAACATAGAACAAGCTTGCATAGGCACAATATCGCAGTCAATAGTATCATGGTATGAACCTAAAGAAAATGGAACTCTCACCATGCATGTTACCTTTACTTTTCCACCATCATTAAACCATTGAATGTAGTAAGGATGTGGATGTTGTCGGGAAGGTAGGGAGAGCTTCTCCACCATGTCAATGCTTGCTAAATTGTTACAACTCCCTTCATCGATGATTATGCGAACTGAACGCTCCTTGACAACTCCTTTGATGTAAAAAAGGTTGTGACGTTGATCCTTCTTTGCTTTGACAATCTGAGCACTAAGTACACGATGTGCTATAAGACTCATGTATCTATCGGCATCTTCGGCGGTCACATGTTCTTCCTCTTGCGTCGGTCTTGTGTCATCGTCTTCATGTGCAGCGAGCAGGGCATATGTGTCTTCATCAAAATCACTAGCGGAGTCGTACTCATCGGCTTCACGAATGATCAGTACACGCTTATTAGGACAATCCTTCATGACATGGCCAAATCCCTTACAAGTGTGGCACTGGATATCCTTTGTTCTTTTGGAGGAAGCGGACAATGATGACGGATTTTTTGTTGGAGTGGGTGTAGTACTTTTCATTGGTGCCGGAGGGTGTGATGCTGAAGTTGATGAAGTAGGCTCCAGTCGAGAAGTTGCAGGTGTTGTTGTAGAGGTGCGAGTGGATGGAGCAGCAGGGCTGCGTGTCGTCCATGTCGAAGTACGACCTGTAGAAAAATTAGAACGCATTCTTGAACGACCCTGCACTTCATGTTCAACATGTATAGCAAGATGGAATAAATGGGTCATTGAATTATAATCCTTATAAGCAAGTATGTCGTAAATTTCTCTATTCAATCCACCCAAGAACCTAGCCATAGAGGCTTCCTCATTCTCAACTAAACCACAACGTAACATGCCCATTTGCAATTCTTGATAATACTCTTCCACAGATTTAGATCCTTGGTTCAAACGTTGTGGTTTATTTAGCAAGTCACGTTCATAATAGCCGGGAACAAACCGGTGACGCATGATTAATTTCAAAGCCTCCCAAGTGGCAGGAATATTATTAGGATGTTTGCGACAATGTTCTCTCTACCAAACAGAAGCAAAATCACTAAACTCACTAGTTGCAGCCCTAACTCTTTTATCATCGGGAAAATCATGGCAAGCAAATTTTTGATCAACTAATAATTCCCAGTCAAGATAAATATCCGGATCATATTTTCCATCAAAAGGAGGCAGTGAGAGGAAACCGATGAAAAGGCATTAGCTCTAAGTAGCTAGATATAAGTGAGGTATAAACGTAGCATAATTAGGGCTGGACCAAAAGCTCGTAGCTCGTGAGCTTAGTGAGCACTCGATAGTTCGGCTCGTTAAGATCGTGGCTCGCTTCTTAATGAACAGAGTCAATCATCGATTTCAGCTCGTTAAGCTAACGAACGAGCTGACGAGTTTCACGAGTAGCTCGTTAAGCTCGTTAGCAACAACACAACACATATTTTTATCTTACGTGACAAAGTTTCGTAGCACCTCAGTCCATTTAATCAATCTCATCTACATAGGAGGCATCAAACTAGTGCATTTCTTTTTGTAGTCACCATCTTCCTTCTTAAAAACACACTCATATGTAGACCGAAACACATCAGAATATGTTAACGAGCGCTCACGAGCTTAACGAGTTTCAAACGAACCGAGCCAAGCATGGTTTTCTGCTCGTTAAGCTTAACGAGCTTAATGAGCCGAGCATTAACGAGCACGAGCTTAACGAGCCGAGTAGCTTGTTAGTCCACCCCTAGCATATGGCAACCAAGAGCAGAAGATGTGCAGCAATTACCACGTATATGCACAAAGTAAAAGTTCTGAACGGCAAGAGATATTCCATGTGAACCGGCCCGAACTTTTCAATTTTTTCTTTCTTTTTCTCCTTTTTTTTTGCTCTTTTTTTTTGCAGGCCGGTTGCTAGCAGAAGACACGGACACAAAGTAAGGCACGAGAGAAAATAAATGCAAGGCTACTGGAGAAGGTGCTACGTGAGCTAGCTAGAAGTGCTTTGGTGTTGAGATTAGCTAGGACTAGTACTAATGCGCAGGAACAGCCTGATGGAGAGTGTGGCGCGTGAAGGCAGACACAAATGGGGAGATGTCTGGTCACTCGCGTGCGCGTGGGAATAGTGGCGCGGAGGGGCAGACACCGGGTGGCTGATGTCTGGGAGAACGTGCGAGATGAGGCTGCACGCACGCACGTGCAGGTTGACCTGGTCTGGAGTACTCTCGTGGAGCAACGCCTGGCTATTTTTTTTTTAAATAATACATTTTTTTATTAAATTAGAGAAATATTACACAGTTTTTTTTTCAAAAACAATACAGTTTCGGCCGCACCGAAGCCGATTGGTTCCCGTCGGGCGCGCCTAGGCCGAATGGATTCCTATCGGCTTTGCCTAAGCCGATTAGGTCCCTGTCGGCTTCGGACAGGCCGATAGGCCTCTCGGCTGCAGGCTGTAGCTCCAGTCGGCTTTAGTGTGCCCAATTAGCACTAATTGGTTTCGCTATGACCGATTAGCTGCAATCGGCTTTGACGAACTCGATAGGTGCATGCCCACCATATTTTGCACTGTAATTATAATTTTTTGTGCAAAAATAGCACCTGGCTAATCTAATTGAGAGAAATGATCACCTCTGGACCAGAATGACGAAAAAGTCCCCCCAGCGGGTTCCTGCGTGGCACCGGCCGCTACTGGACCAGGCGGCAACACTATTTCCCGCTCATTTCTCCCACCTAAGTTTCCCGCTTCTGAGTTCCCGCGTATATCTCGCGCCGCCGTTTCCCGCCTATATGTCCCGCCATAGTTTCCCGCTTCTGAGTTCCCGCCTATTCTTCTCTTCTGAACCTATAAAACCCCCTCCACACTATGGTGGATAAGCAGTCCAGTGTAGTCTCGTAGTCTCGTCAAGATGTCCGATTATCCTTTTGATCGTAGTTTTCACCCTGATATATCCCAATGTCGTCTGCGTTTAGCCGCCGATTTCAATAGAGACAATAGAGTAGTTCCATGGGACGAACTCATCAGTAGTGACACCCTACAGAATGAGCTGGCTCACGCATTAACTAGGGGTGCCTTTAAGGACCTTTGAGGAGATACGGAAAGAACTTCTCAGCTTACATGGAAGATGGAAGAAGCACAACATAAGAGTGAATCATACCTGAAGTATGCAGCAGAACATACTTGTTTATGGAGTGCCGACAGCGAGGACGAAGACGATATCTTTATGCCGAGCACCAAGGCCAAGACTGCCGCATCGTCGAAGGGCAAGATTTCTGCATCGTCAAAGGGCAAGAGTTTTGCATCATCGAAGGCCAAGAGTTCTGCATCGTCGAAGGGCAAGAGTTCTGCATCGACGGAGGATGACGATGATGCCTTCATGTGGTTATTAAGCTGTATTTTGTAAGTTCAGGCCAACCGTTTAATTCAGATGTTGTTGTATTATTTGTTTGTACTGTATCATTGTAGGAGCATTATGTTGTATCTAAATATGATGTTGTAGTTGTTGCACGATGTTGGATAATTAGTTTGTAGTATCAGAATTATCCCCGCTAAACAAACTAAGCACTAAAATAGAGTAGGCATATGTCTCATACAAAAGTAGATAGTCATTTGTCTCATACATAGAATAGGCATATGTCTCATACATAAGTAGATAGTCATGTCTCTACTGATAGAGAGAAGCGTCACTGACGACGTCTGCAATGGCGATCAGGCGGTGCTTCAGGCGTCGACCATCCATACCTGTGGGGTACCCTAATGTTACGAGGAGGAATCTCTGACCTCTCCTGGTCATACTGTGTATCCTGTGTGGGTCCTGGTGGAGGAGTCGAATACATGTCCATCTAGTTGTTGTGCTGCGACATGTAATCTTGTATGTTCTCACCACCTTCCGGATCACTCCCCCACGTGGATCCGGACATAGACACCTCAAGCCTGAACATAGATGCCTGATATCCGTAGGCTCCTGCAGAGGGAACATAAGTCATGAAGAAATATGTAGTCTCAATTGACATTGAAAACAATAAATATGAAGAGGCATACCAGTTGGCTGTGGCTGTAACATGAAACCCGATGTGGGACCCTGCTGCTGTGGGTGTGGCTGAAACACGAAGCTCGACGTGGGACCCTGCTGCTGTGGGTGCTGCCACACCGAACTGCCAGCTTGGTTAGGAGGGGGAGGCCTGGTCGTCGGCTGCTATGCTAGACGTGGACGCGGCTAATGTCCGTGCGTGGAGGGACGCGGCTGCTGCTGGTGAAGAATGTCCGAAGTGCGGGTGCACGTGATAGCCTCGTAGACAGCTCGTATTTTGTTCTGCATGCGCGTCACCCAGGGCTGTAGCTGAGGCCGATGTGGAAGAAGAGGTCCAGACGACAGTGAACGCTCAAAGCTGGTCATCTCATCGTGAAGACCGCGTGTCAACTCAGCCTGGAATTGTCACGATAATTATTAAGTATGCACGGCAAAGTATGTAACAGCTAGATGCATTGCATAAAGAGAATATATGTTACCGCATACTGCCTGGAGCCCGAAGTATCATAGCTTGGGTATGTATCCAATGTAGCAGGGGCCGGTATCTCATCTGGGTGAGAGTGCTGAACGATGCAAATAGGCATTGAATTCACGGAGATCAAATCCAACATCCTCGTGCCACAGACGTGTCGTCGCAGTCTCCCATTCTGTAATGTATGGCTGAAGCCTCTGCAGCCACTGAGTCCATGTCCTGCTAATCCCCTTCCTTGTGATCCTAAAATTGTGGTGTGTGTTCAACAATTAACTAATGCTTCTATATGGACAATTGTGAAAGACAATCCAACATTGAATAAGTAGACAGTACCTGTGGACTACTACTGGCAGCGGGTTCTCTGTAGGGGGAGGGTTGACCAACTGCCGAAGACCAAACTGCCTAATAACCCTCTACTGGGCCATCTCCTCGATGAAGACATCAAAGATTGTAACACCCCTATGTAATAGCCACTGTGATTACCTGCTAATAATGCCAAGTCATTTCATTGGCAGTGCCTAGTCATAGTGGTTAATCAAAACAATTCAAATTCTATTCTGAAAATCTACTCAAATTCAAAAGTGCAAAATAAAGTTGCTTAAAACCTGTGGGAAAAATGTTCATATTATTGCAAATATTCCCAAAGCAATTATAAAAATAGAATCAATATTAATTCGTCTAGTTAAGTAACTCTAACAACTTCAAACAGTAACAAACAGCCCTTTTAAATGCCATGTTCATTTTTGAAAAAAATTCAAATCAGTTTCAAAAATTCCCAAACTTTTTGTGGCAGTGTCTTAAAATACAAGGTATTTAATGGGCCAAGTCACACATTTTTCTGAATTGTTCTGGTAACCCCTCTTTTTCCTTTTCTCTCTCTATCAATTAAATGAAAAGAAGACTGTAAAAAGAAACGGACGAACCACTTATCTGGCCACTGGGCCGAAGCCACAGTGCGCTCAGCCAGCCCAACTGGCCCAGCCACCGCAGCTCATCGTCCTCCTCGCGCCGCTGTCACGCCCGCGCGCTGACACGCCGCCGTCCGTCGCCGTGTCGTCAATCCCGCGGATCCCCGTCACCTACAGGTGCTGCCCCGACGCCTCCCGCAACCCTAGTCCCTCAGTCTCTCCCTTGCCCTTCCCTACACTCGAAAAACGGCGGCGCCCGAAAGCTTCGACGCCGCGCAACTCCCGCCGTCGCGGTCACCGAGCCCCTCCGGCCTCGCCTCCGTGTCCACGTGCTCCGGGCCCCTCGTCTCCATCGAGTGGGAGCTCTGCAACGACCCAGGGAGCAGCGCGGCCACGGGATCGAGCCAATCCCCCTTCTCTGCATCGCCGGCGCCCGCCGCTGATCCTCGTCGACCCCGAGCTCATCTGCGCTACTAAGCTGTCCCGGGCTATTCTTAGCCGCACTGTGAGCCCCATCTCTCTCTCTGCCCCGTCCCGCGCCGCTAATTTCTTCCCTAGCCGGCTCGCCGCCTCGCCGTGTCCTGTTCTCCGCCCGAGCACACCGTAGTTGTCGCGTCCGACCACCGTAGCCCGCGATAGTAGCTTAGATCGACGCGGCGCTTCGCACTTGTTTGAATGAGCCCGAATGGGCGCGCCAAACCGCACCGTGGATGCGTGCCCGATCTGCGCCCGGGAGCTCCGCCGCCAACCGTCGACGCCGGCGTCGCTCCGGCCAGTTCCGCGTCCAGCCACTCACCCCACGCGACGCGGCTCCGTCCGCTCGATCCAGAGAGCCAAAGAACGGCCGAAGAGGCCCTCCGTAGACGAAATCCGGGCTCGCCGGAGTTGTCGCCGCCGTGCGGCCTCCGGAGAGCTCCGGTGGCCGGCGTCCAGCTGGCGTCCGATGTGGCCGGTTGGGCCCCGCCTCCGAGAGACTGACAGCGGGCCCCGCGGGCCCCGTTGACTGAGTCAGCGCGGGCCACTGTCGCTGACACGTGGGACCCGCGCGGTTTAAACGTTTTAAATAAATAAATAAACATTTAGTTAATTAAAAGTTAATTGAATTTCTAACCACACACTGACTAGCAGGCGCCACCTCTATATAAATCGTAATTAGATTAATTTAATCCTAGTTAACTACTGTGAGGACGACAGGTGGGCCCCACTGGACCCACAGGTCAGGTTTGACTATTCCACCGCCACTGTTGACTGCTGATGTCACACTTACATCATGCTGACATCACTCTACACTATTCTGGATAATGTTAGAATTAAATAACTAAATAAATTCCAAAAAATCATTTAAATCTTTGAAAATTAATAACTCTTAAACCGTAGCTCGGATTGAAAAACTTTATACATGAAAGTTGCTCAGAACGACGAGACGAGTCTGATCGTGTCATCTGTTTCCATGTCGGAACCTCTTACGTAGGAGAACTCGTAACCTTGAGCCCAATTCCGGTAGATGAATAGTGCATTCATACCGGTTAATAAATCCCACGTTAATCCTAAAGTAACTAAAATGACCTAGATGCATCTTTAGGCAACCCTGCACTGGATCCTAGGCATAGCATGCTCCGTGTTGCATATACTTGCTGTGTATTTATTTGTTTCCTCGCCCTCTTTCTCTCGGTAGACCCAGACGTCGACGTAGCTCCTGAGACCGACGCAGCTCCAGAGTACGACTACGTCCCCGACGGCACCGTTGACGACCTTGCCCTTGCCCCAGAGCAACCAGGCAAGCACCCCCCTTTTTTGAACATGCCTATATCACCTAATCTCTTCTCTCTTATGCTTGCATTAGAATTGCTGCTGTTACTGTTATCCTATGTCTGCTGCATAGCCTGTTTATTGTAACCTGCTTTTGTTACCTACCTGGTTTTCCTAGATTGTTTAGTATAGGCAGGGTAGAGACCCATCAGAGACCCCACTTTATCCCGACTGCCCCGCTGGATTATCAGAAGACACGATCAACGGGATTGAAGACCAGGCCCCGGCACCGCACATCACTTCCCCCTTAGTTGCCGACACTACTGGGTTACTATCGAGTGCCGAGGGTGATACCTCGTCAGCACTTCTGAGGATAACCTTGTAGGTTAGTTATTCGGACATGGTCAATGAGGGTGATTCCTCCTACACCACCCCCGATTACGACACTGTCGTGCAACTCCTCAAGAGTGGACCTCGAGGGTGATTCCTCATTCGTTCACCTTGACGTTAACATCAGGTGGAATTCCATCGAGGGTGATTCCTCAGGGTTCCCCCTTGGTGTTAGACACACGGTTACTATTGATACTATGACTTTGCACTGAACCATGTTACCAAAGACGGGTCGGCCCTGAGGGGTACCCGCGCGAGCATAATGCGAAGTGATGTGGAGTCGGGTTAACCTGGAAGGTGCCCGTGAGATAATTACGAGGCGTGGCCGGGCATTCTTAGCCCTTGCCGCAAGCCCTCGAGATGGGGCGACGGGGTCACATCTTTCGTGAGTCTCTGCTCGTTACCGCGCGCTCCTAAACCACTAAACGGTTTGGATATTTGATCCGAGGGGCCTCTGGCCTGATAGCACTAACCATCACGTGCGCATAGTATGGGCGTTCTGCGTCGTATACTTCAGCCGGAGCTTAATAGACGTCAGCGACTGAGCGGCGCGCGCTGGATTGGACTGGTTAAGCCCGCGCTTGTATTAAGGGGGCTAGGTCTGCTTTCAGCCGCGTTCGCAACGTGCAGGAGCATCCGGGGCGATGGCCCAAGACCCCTGGGGGCATAGGTTTAGTCCGGCGTGCTGACCTCTCTGTTAAGTATTCGGTCGGGTTGCGGCGTGTTGCTTAGCCAAGGCCGGGCATGACGCAGAAAAGTGTGTCCGACCGGAGTTAAGTGAGCGTGGTGGGCAAGTTGGTGCACCCCTGCAGGGAAGAACTAATCTATCGATAGCCTGTCCTATGGTAACGGGCACTCAGAGTTGTATCCCGATCGGTACAACTAGAACTTGAGATGATAACTGGATAGTATGGCTTTGGGATTGCTTTCTCGCAGGGAGTCGAGAAAGGATCTCTGGCCAAGGTTGATAACACTACTACTACTTTACTTTATGCTATTCTGCGCTCTTCTAATGCTGCAAGACTGCTGAAGATGTTGAAGATGCTAGTCTTCGATAGGACTAGGCTTTCCCCTCTATTCTAGCATTTCTGTAGCCCAGTCCAAATATACAGCCATTCCTTTGAAAATGTTGCATATGTAGTGTAGATCCTTACTTGCTGAGTACTTCGGATGAGTACTCACGTTTGCTTTACTTTCTTTTTCCCTGTTATCCATTTGTTGCCACCAGACAACGGAGCCCCTGAGCCGGCCGCCCCTGCCGACGGCTACTACTACTACCCTCCCGGCGAGTACTACTACGAGGAGGCGACCGACGACCAGGAGTAGGTTCGGAGGGTCCCAGGCAGGAGGCCTGCGTCTTTCGATCATAGTGTTTTGTTTTGCCCCGCCTTCTTAAAGGCTTATCTCTATTTCTGTAATATATCTGTACTCAGATATCTGATGCTTCCGCTGACGCTTGTATGCCATCGAGCCCTCGAGGCCCCTAGCATGTAATATAAAGCTTGCATGACTTTATTTATGTTTTAGAGTTGTGTTGTGATATCTTCAAGTGAGTCCTTAGGCTTGATCGTGTGCTTTTGCGTGTATGGATAGTGCATGATTAAGCCGGGGTCGTCGCAAAGATGATCTTCGATTTCGTCATCCAGTAATCCCAATCTCTTGTGCATAGCTCAGACATACCGCCGGGGCATCTTGCATCTATGGCTGCTTGCGTGTACGGCTGCCAGATCACCCCAGTGTACGTATCGAACTGCTCGTTTAATGCCGCTGCGCAAAACAAAAGTTAGTTTCAGCCATAGTGTATGCAAAGAAGATGCATTAAATTATAACACGAGACATACCTTGCGACGTGTCCAACACAAACCGAAAGTAGGCATGTCGATGCGTTCAGCATCGAACAGGTGGCCCAAAGGCTCCTCAACACATATGTTTGGTCGTCCTATAGAGAACCTCTCCCACAACCACAGCTGTAAAAATAGAGGGCATCCAAGAAGTGCAGCCTTCCCCATCGCAAGCTGGCAACCATTGCACATACCTCCGTATGTAGCCGCTAAGACCGCTAAATCCCAACTCTTCTGTGTGATCTGATCCGGCGCCTCAGCTCTCGTGATCTCCAGTGCAATAGGGATGTAGCGTGCGCTAATAGTGGTGACATGGTTCTCTGTGAACATCACCTTGCCGAGAAGCCACAGTAGGAATGCCTCCAGGCTGCGAGTGATCTGTGTCGCATTCAAAGGGACTCCTGGATACCCCAGGAACTTCTGGATCTGTATTGAGTAAAGAGAAGGTATTAGTAAATAACGAAGGTATCTCTAAAACCGGATGCATGACAAATGAAATATATGAGGCAGGGGAATTAACCTGGAAATGGAGCAACCAATCATACTTAGGTCCGTGAGCCTCCGACACAAGAGCCGGAGCACGGTCATAAACACCCTGGAAACATTGTGCAATACGAAGCTCCCAACCAGCCGGTGCCTCCAATGGTCCTATGGCAGGACCCGCCAACGGTAGTCCCAGCAAAAGTGACACATCCTCCAGAGCAGGAGCCATCTCTCCCCAGCGGAAGTGAAACGTGTGGGTCTCAGGCCTCCATCGGTCCACTAAGCAGGTGAGCAAAGAGGCGTCAATGGCGAGGCGTGTGGTGGTTTCTGTAACACCCCTGTGTAACAATCACTGTGACACTCTGCTAATAATGCCAAGTCACCTTCATTTGCAGTGCCTAGTCGCATTGGTTAAATATTCACTTCGAAATCCTCTCTGAAAATCAATTCAAATTCAACTGAAAAATAAAGCTGTTCAAAAGTTGCTGCAAAACTGTTCACCTTTTAGCAAATAATCTAAAACTATTTGCTGCTAAGGAACACAACATCACTTGTGTGTAAGATGGGCATTAGCAAATATAACCGCACCATTTCAGCATTTTTCAGTGCTATTTAAATATTGTAAAGTGCAAACCAATTTAACTTGCTCCCAAAATAATTGTGGCACTGTCTAAATTTGTGTTGGAATTATCGGGCCTAGTCCCATATTTTTCCTACACTATTTGGTAACCCAAATAATTCTCTCTCTCTCTCTTTATTGATAAAAGAATAAAGAAAAGCAGAAAGAAGAAATAGAAAAAGGCCAGACTGCACTATGCTATTGGGCCTAAGTCAAGCAAGGCACGGCCCAACCCAACTGAGCCACTCATCCCCTTCCTTCCACCACTGTCGACCGCACGCGCTGACACGACCGCCGCCGGCCACCCGTCGAGCATCCCACGGCTCCGACGGGAGATATAGAGCCTTCCCTCGCTCCCTGGAAACCCTAGTCCCCATCATTCTTCCCCTCGCGCCGCTCTTTCACTCTCCCCTCTCTCTGGTTCGAGCGAGCCGCGGCGCACCGGGGCATGCCGTCCCGAACTGCCGCGGCCACCGGCCACCAGCCATCGACTGCTGGTGTCCAGGATGTTCCTCATCGTCGACTCCATCGGCTCAGGGGACCGGAACGACCTGAGAAGCACCACAGCCTCGGGAACGATCTCGTTTGCGCCGCCGACCACCGGACGTCTTCACCGCCGATTTGCTACGACCGTCGCCTCCCCGAGCACACTACCTTTCCCTACTGGATCACTGTGAGCGCACGCATCTCCTCGGCCTTTTTTTCCCCTCTCCTTGCTCATCGTGGTCGTCCCTAGCGCCGTTCGCCGCCATGGCCGGAGCTACGCTCCGCCCCCGTGCTCACCAATATCGCTCTGCGCCACCTACCGCTGAGTTGTTGCTGCTATTGAGCTACGAAGAACACCGCGAAGCTATTGCGCTGCTGAGCCCGGTCATGTGCAAACCGTAGCAAAGATCCCACCTCGGCCGTGAGCTCGGCTCCGCCATTGTCGACCTCCTACTCACTCTCGACCACCCCGACGCCTGCTGCGGCCACCGATCGACTCCCCATGGTGCACCCGATCGAATGCGCCCGCCCGCGCAACGAACCGTGGCCGGAATCGGCCGGACGGCCAACTCCGGCGTCCTCTGTTAGCTCCGGTGATGACCGACGCTACTGTCGCTGATGTGGCATCATTAGCAGATAATTATCACCCCCTAACTCACTGACATCGGGCCCCACACGGCTTAATCAGCCAGCTAACTAAATGGCTGGATTAAATCAGTTTAAACACTGGCCCCACACGTCAGTTGGACTAGCTGACATGGCTTTGACCGGGCCCACCCGTCAGTCCCTGTTGACTGATCAGCTGGTCAGTTGACCGCTGATGCGTTGATGACGCCATGCTGACGTCATATTCCTTTTTCTGAAGTAATTTAAATACTAATAATTACAGAAATCAATAAAACTTCAAAAAAACATATAAAATAAACCGTAACTCGGATCGAAAAACTTTCTACATGAAGGTTGATCAGAACGACGAGACGAAGCTGACCGTGCTATCTGTTTCCGTGACGGGACCCTCTACGAAGGTGAACCCTTAACTTTTAGCCTGTTTTCGGTAGATGAATAGTGCCCAACTACCGGTTAATAAATGCAACTTAAATCCTAAAATAACTAATATGACTTAGATATGCTTTTAGGCAGCCCTGCACCGCACGTTAGCGTAGCCTGCTCTGTGTTGGTTTGTCTGCCTTGTATTTATCTGTTTCCTTTCCCTCTTCTCTCTTGATAGAGCCTGGTACCGACGCAGCTCCGGAGATCAACGACCCCTGACGACTCTGCCTTTGCCGCCGAGCAACCAGGCAAGCCCCCCCTTTGATCATCCCGATATCGCCCATTCTATTTTTCTCATGCTTGCATTAGATTTTGCTACTGTAATTGATTGCTCCTATTCTGATGCATAGCCTATTTTTGTAACCTGCTTAATGTTACCTTACCTGCCTATTTCAAACTGCTTAGTATAGGTTGGTTAGAGACCCATCAGAGACCCCACTTTGACCCAACTGCCCCGCTGGATTAACAGAAGACCCGATCAACGGGATTGAAGACCAAGCCCCGGCACCGCACATCACTTCCCCCTTAGTTGCTCGACACTACTGGGTTACTATCGGGTGCCGAGGGTGATACCTCGTCAGCACTTCTGATGATAACCTGGTAGGTTAGTTAATCGGTCATGGTCAGCGAGGGTGATTCCTCCTACACCACCCCCAATAACAACGTCGTCGCGCAACTCCTCAAGTGTGGACCTCGAGGGTGATTCCTCCTTCGTTCACCTTGACGATAACATCAGGTGGAATTCCATCGAGGGTGATTCCTCATGGTTCCCTTGGTGATAGACACACGGTTACTATGGTTACTTGGACTTTACATCTGATACTTGGAAAGGCGGGTCGACCCTAGGGGGTACCCGCGAATGAAGGGATGTCGGGTTGACCTGGAGGTTACCCATGAGACGAATACGAGGCGTGGCCGGGCATTCTTAGCCCTTGCCACAAGTCCTCGAGACGGGGCGACGGGGTCACATCTTTCATGAGTCTCTGCTCGTTTCCGCAAGCCCCTAATCCACTAACGATTTGGATATTTGATCCGAGCAGGCCTCTGGCCTGATAGCACTAACCATCACGTGGGAACAGTTATGGGCACTCTGCATCGTAGCATCAGCCGAAAGCTCTGTCAGACGTCCAGTTTAGCATTGAGGCACGGCTGGGCCGGCGCCATCCATGTACAGAGGTGGTACCGAGATTCGCCCTGCTCGCAACGACCCGGAGTGCACAGGGCGATGGCCCAAGACCGCTGAGCGCTTAGGAGGTAGACCGGCGGGGACCTCTCTACTGAGCTGTAGGTAGGGTTGCGGTGTATCATTTGGCCGAGGCCGGGCATGACTCGGGAAAGTGTGTCCGGCCGGAATTAAGCGAGCGTGGTGGGTAAGTTGGTGCACCCCTGCAGGGAAGAAAACATCTATCGATAGCCGGTCCTACGGTAAAGGACACTCGGAGTTGTATCCCGATCAATACAACTAGAACTTGAGATAAAAACTGGATATGTGGCTCCGGGATCGCTTTCTCGCAGGAAGTCGAGGAAGGATCTCTGGGCGAGACTGTTACTTGACACAACCACTACTATATATTGTGCTGATCTACTCTCTTCTATTGCTGCAAGACTGCTGAAGATGCTAGTCTTCGATAGGACTAGGCTTTCCTCTCTATTCTGGCATTTCTGCAGCCCAGTCCACATGTACAGCCTTCCTTTGAAAATGTTGCATATGTAGTGTAGATCCTTGCTTGCTGAGTACTTCGGAGTACTCGCGGTTGCTTTGCTTTCCTTTTCTCCCCATATCAGCTTGCCGTGACCAGATGACGGAGCCCCTGAGACAGCTGCACCGTCGACTACTACTACTACTACCCTGAGGATGCTTCTACTACAAATTGGCTGACGACCAGGAGTAGGTTCGGAGGGTCCCAGGCAGGAGGCCTGCGCCTTTCGATCGTAGTGTTTTATTTTGCCCCGCCTTTCTAAAGGCCTTTCTGTTTCTCTTTTATATCTGTACTCAGATATCTGATGCTTCCGCTAACGCTTGTATGCCATCGAGCTTATGTATTCGAGCCCTCGAGGCCCTGGCTTGTAATATAAAGCTTGTATGACTTTATTTATGTTTTAGAGTTGTGTTGTGATATGTTCAAGTGATTCCTTAGGCTTGATCATGTGCATTTGCATGTATGATTAGTGCACGATTGAGCCGGGGGCGTCACAGTTTCCGTGGCCTCAACCTGACGTGCGAAAGGTAAAAGCCCAGCCCATTTCAACCTGCATATCAGAACAGTTCAGTTAGTGTGTCCCATTAATATACATGCTTGAAATAAAAAAATAAAATACGTACCGATCAACCCAATCGAGGTGTATCCTCCAGTTTTCCTTAGGAATGCGAGTGACCAGGGGATCGAGCTTGTGCTTACATAATATCGTAGCACGATGCTTACTATCAATATCCGGATTAAGCAACCACATTCCCTCCATTCCTGCACATTTTTTAACATAGTTGCACGTACGCACAATACAAATTTAAAACATAGTGCCACACTTAATACATATTTAAAACATAGTGCCACACTTAATACAAATTTTAACATAGTGCCATAGTTAATACAAATTTCAACATAGTGCAACACTTAATACAAATTTCAACATATTGCCATACTTAATACAAATTTCAACATAGAGTCATACTTAATACAGATTTCAATGCAGCCTAGCTTCTTCCTCTCCCTCTTACTCCTCTTCCTCCTCTTCGTCCCCGGTTGCCGCGTCCACGCCTAGTACCACTGGCAGTGACAAAAGTGGGGCAATTAGTGTCCCTATGGCCAAATTCATTGCATAGAATGCATTGCCTAGTGGGGCCTCCTGCTTCAGATTCATCCCAGCAATATTCCCTCGGTCTGGAATGTACTGCCTTTCAACAGGGTTGACGGTGTAGAAGTTACCCATTGATCGATATCCCAGCAACTCACCTGTTCAGGTATTGAGGACGGACTCTTTCAGAAAATATGGAGACACGAACCAGATTGCGTCCATTCCTAACTGCCCGCAAGCAGCAAGTACATGGGAGCAAGGTAGGTGACGCAACTTTGGTTTGTTGCATGTGCACTCACACGTTGGCCAGACTTCATTTTCAATTTTCACCTCATGCGTCCTCAGCTCATTTGCACATCTGAATTTGTTGTTAGCTAAGCAGACCTCAAACCTTCTTTCTTGATTTCCGATGGCTACTACAGTGTGTGACCTAGCTTTTTCCATCTTTTCATTCATGTACTTCATAACCCTTTCACAGTAACGTGTGTTTGGGTTGTTCATGATATGCAGCTCTGCTCTTTGACGTCTATCTCTGAAATACTTCACCGTGCCATAGAAAATACCCTCAACGATGGTTGTAAGTGGCAAAGCCCGATTTCCTCTGAGGACAAAGTTATATGTTTCAGCGAGGTTGGTAGTCATGACACCATACATTGCTCCATGTATGTCATGCAACAAAGACCACCTCTCCAGATGTTCATGCTCTATCCACTGATCAAAGGTTTTAATCATCCTCCCAAGCCTTCTTCTAGTACCAGGTGGGTCAAATCCTGGCAAGTCACAAAGCCCAACAGGCTCCTCCTCCACGCCCGTTGTTCCTGTTGCTAACTGTGCAGCTACTGCTGCAACATGTGCCCTCACCGCTGCATCTCGTGCAGCTTTCCTGTCCCTAACGTGTCTCTGCGTGCACACATTAAGTCTGTCACGTATCAAATTGTACTTCCATAGATGGTTCTGCTTGTAGAGTTTTTTGAATAGATTCATGAGGTTCTTATTTCTGAACTGCGAGAAGATATTAGCCCCCAGATGGCGCATGCACCAATGGCTCTGCAAGTCATGCCATGGAGTTTGTTCCTCAGGACCAGGGTTTGTCAGTTTCTTTATCGCACTGAGTATACCTGCATGCCTATCATGAAGGATGCACACATTCGGCTTATCCTGCACAACTGTTATTTTCAGTTGTCTGAAGAACCATGTCCAACTTTCAATGTTCTCGCTCTCCACAAAAGCAAATGCCAGTGGGACTACTTGATTCTGGCCATCTTAACCAATGGCGGTCAGGATCTGACCCTTGTACTTGCCAGTGAGAAAAGTGCCATCTACACATATCACCGGTCGACAATGACTGAAAGCTTCAATGCATACACCGAAAGAGAAGAATAGTCCATGCAGCACCCTCACAGTTGGGAACTCTGGCATGAACAAGTATTGGATGTCGACATAGGTGCCTGGATTCCGGTCCTGGAGTGTGTGGAGGAGCCGGACAACAGAGTCATATGCATCGAAATACGAACCAAATCTGGTCTCAAGCGCCCTATGCTTAGCCCTCCAAACCTTGCCATAAGAAATTTTATACTTCAACCTGACGAATACTTTTGTCTGGATGGCCTTCACTTCCATCGCTTTGCTCTCCACTATCTCGCTGTAAAGCAACTGAGCAATAAGCATGGACAAAAGGTTACCATGATCTTGAGGGATACTTGGAATAACACATGTGTGATGTACTAAGTCACTGATCACCCAACTTGTGCCATACTTAGGGAGATAGCCATGCACCCTGGCGGGACAATGTATGTTCTTGCATTCCATTGTCAAGTATTTCTGACTTGACACCTGAGATTTGGAAACCCTTTGCGTGGACATTGCCCAATTAATAATTGCATCCGTCAGAGCTTCCTTGTTGGGATACATAGCACCCGACGCAATGTTGTTCTGGTGATATTGCCAGGTAGAATCATGGCCATCGTTCACGGTCATTGCAGATGAGTAGTCCTGATTCCATGATGCAAGATTAGGCACCTTCTCTGTGTTCTCTTCTTCATCCGACTCATCGGAATCATCGGCATGACCACTATCACCATCTGTATCTTCATCTTCCATCTGGTTTTGCATATGCCCATCTACCTCGTCAGCATCCGCCTCGTCACTGTAATAACTATCGGCATTTCCTCCTTCTACCTGACTACTCTGCCCTGGTTCGTAACCATCATCTCCAGCATTTGACACAAAATTTGACATAGATAAATGCATCCCTTCAGTGCTCAGGCTGTAAGGATCGTAACCACCCTCGCCTTCAGGTGCACTGACCTCCTTCACGACAGGAAGAACTAAGGCAATAGGATTGCATCCCCTGCTTTCGCAACCTTGTAACCAGCGCACCCACTGAGAGTCCCGCTCTATTGGCCTCAAATAAAAGTAAACGGTTGAACTTTACCGGGTCCACAATGCATGAACACCGCCGGTGTGTGTTTTAGTATTAAGCCCTAAACATCCTGTCAACCATTCTTTCAACTGACTAACAGACCATGTTTGAGGGGCAGTCAGTGGCACCTCTATGTACTGAAAATCACTCAGATCAGCTCCCATCTCATTTGTTTGGACAGTACCAGGACCGTAGTAAAATACGAAATTCACTACATCAGACATCTCTGCTGCCCTAAAAAATTATTCAAAATGGACAACTATTAAAAATATTCACACACCTAAATATTTGACATCTAAATATATTACAGAATATTACCGACGCGACTAAAAATATTCACACACCTAAATATTTGACATCTAAATATATTATGGAATATTACCGACGTAACTAAAAATATTCACACACCTAAATATTTGACATCTAAATATATTACGGAATATTACCGGAACAAGTAAATAAGCGCGCACCATATTATTTAACATTTAAATAAATTACCTAATACTACCGGACCAACTAAATAATCGCACACCATATTATTTCACATCTAAATAAATTACCGAATACTACCGAACCAACTAAATAATCACACACCATATTATTTCACATCTAAATAAATTGCCGAATACTACCAGACCAATTATAACCGAATATTCAAACACATACGCAAATATAACAGAGAAAATGTATGTTGAATGTTGCCCTTGAAGCGTGCGAAACAACTCGGCATTCAGTCACTGGAGCAGCACCACCACCAACACGACGAACATGTAGTCCACCACCACCTCCATCTCCACCACCACCACCCCCACCTCCACCTCCGCCACCACTACCACCACCACCACCAAGAGCAATCCCATCAGTAGATCGAGATTTCCCTTGCCTCCCCCAGCCCTCTAGAATGCAACTACGGTGGAAAATGGGCAAGAAATAGGCTAAGAATCGTGTATTAATTCGGATGTTTTCGGGTCGGGGAGAGAAGGAGAGGAGCAAAGAAGAAGAACAGATGAGGAGGAGGAAGAAGGAGGCGTCGCGCGGTCGGCCTATGCTGCCTCCTATCGGCTACGGCGAAGCTGATAGGCCGGGCTGTCGACGCCGCTGTGGCCGACTGCATGCGGCCCCGGCCGACTGGACCTCCGCGACATGGCTCGGCCACTAATCGGCGAACGTGTGGCCTACTGGGCCGTAGTCAGCCTCGCTGCGGCCGAATGGGCCGTACTCGGCTTCGTCCAGGCCGACTGGGCCCTATCAGGCTCAGCGCGACTGACTGAAACCACTCGGCTCTTCTGAAGCCGATGCCGTATTATTTTTGAAAATAGTCAAAGCTGCGTAATATTTCTCTAATTTAAAAAAAAATGTATTATTTTGAAAAAATTAGCCAACGCCTGTACGCGTGTAAAACGATGCAACTTGCTTTGTTTTTTTTTTCTTGCCAGATTACGAACGAACTTGCGGCGGAAAATAGGGTGGGCAAAAACAAGGTTCGATCTAGTAGATGATTTTCTCCCAAAGTAATCTAAACCAGCACTATTTTTAGGATGAATGCAACCAAAGATTCAACAAAACAAATACTAGATGCAAAAATCGCTAAAGGCTAAAAAAGATAGGTGCAAAGGATGAACTAATCTATATTTTTTTGGCTTTTTCGTGGGTTATAGGATAGAAAAATAAACTAGTCTAATAAAACAGTAAATCTCTCACCGATGAAACTGAAAACTAATGCCACTTAATGTGACGGCGGCCCGATCTTTCGATGAGAGTGCGGATAACTATCGATTTGGTGGATTTTGACCTTGTCGATCCGGCTATACCGTACCCGACGATACGCCTAGACAATCGCTAAACCAATCTCCGATGATTATTGACCTTGCCGTAGGCACGATAAACCTGAACAACGAGATTCGAATTCCTGCAAGCAACCGAAGAACCGGCAAGAACAAACGTGAATTGCAATCTGAAATTATGGATGATAAATTGAGCACACGAACTAGATGAAAAGTTAGGGTTTCATTGTGGATCTGACAAGGCGGTAGTCCTACACGTCTCGTAGATACAAATTGTAGCGATGGCTAGACAATACAATAAAAACCAAGTCTAAACCGTAATGTAGGGTAGCTATTTATTTAGAGGAGACGTGCGGCTGCGTCCATCGTTGTGTCCCATCCGGACTACTGTCGTTCGTGGGTCGGCTGCAGAGGCCGACGTGGCAGGCAGACTGCAAGACAATGCGTCTGTAGAAGCACCTGGCGCAGCCAAAAAGTCCAAGGCCCACGTTCGTGGCTGATCTTGATTCATTAACCCAAATCCTTTGGTCCTTGTGCACTTCGTGCATGTGCATGCACGAGACATGGTTGGTGGATGGGATTGATTCGGTGGTGGACATGCATGCAGGGTTGCTTCATCTGATTTGAATGCACGGTTGTCTTCATCTCTAATCTCTCCTTTATTTCTAACTACAAGCAAATCAGAACATGAGTGTAGCATCGTATTTTTCTCAGTCAAATGATGTGTACAAAGGAGCAATAGTACCTGGCCATTTATTTGTCGCGCGCGCGCTTTAGTCATAGGACCAAGTGGAATAACTGATGTAGGAGTCGCGGCGGGTGTAACAGTAGAAGAGGTGTCCTCATCACTCCGGTACAAATATCATGTTGTTTATATATGTCAAAGTTGTTTTGTCCACTCAGAAAACTGGTTTCGAGCTTTATAGTGCCTACATGTTTAGCAAGATCTTCATCATTCGTCTGACATATTAGATATTGCTTCAAGATATTTTAGTAATTCCCCTTTTTAATCGAATTTTACTAGAAACGGATATGGTGGGCCAAATCCGTAGCCATATTACCAGTGGCGGGCTACTAGAAGGGCACGCCACTGTTGCTCTAACTACCAGTGGCGGGCATATATGGGGTACCCGCCACTGGTAATTTTAGCCCACAGTTAACCTGGGCCCAGATTACCAATGGCGGGTGGAGCGCCACTGATAAAGGTATTCCAGTGGCGGGCTAGGTTTTGCACCCGCCACTGGTATCAGACTAGATTACCAGTGGCGGGTCTCTGAACCTGCCTGCCACTGAATTCACCCCACCTATAAGCAGTTTCCCAGTAGTGCCAGTCTCTCAGCTATGAATATCTTGCAGTTTTTATACTTCAAAGTGGTATTGTCCACTCAACAAGTCATTTCGAGCGATATGGTGCCTATATGTTTGGCTAGATCTAAACCGTGCATAGTCTTCGATATCACAAATTGACATTAAGATATCTCAGTAATTCCACTTTCTAACCGAATTTCTAGTTTTAGTTTTTTTAGAACTTTGGACTGTCTATGTTCATATTCATGAAAGATCATTTTTACATAAAAAGTCTAATATGAAATTTTGTAATTTGTTTTTGTGATATCTTTACTGATCTTTCTGAATATTTGTAGTAAATATAGGGTTTCTTTTTTAAGAGAATTGCCAAAGTAGATTTACATGTGGTGGTGATTTTACTAGCATGTAGCCACCACATCACTGAAAAGCACTTTGAACTGATCAAAACTTCTTCAAGTGAAGATAAGTTATATACTAGCTTTGTATGGTTTTATAGTTTAGGGACAAAAGTATACTCAGTTAGTAGTTGAGAGAAGATAAACACACGCTTCATTTCTATTCGTAATATTAATCTCACCTCAATATTTGTATATCTATATCTATTACTATTACTACTACTATTATTATCATTATTATTATTATTATTATTATTATTATTATGGAAAATATAACTATGGTCTATGTAGACTAAACACCTTTTTTTGTGCACCAAACTATTATCTTCAAGCTTGTCTTTCGGGTAAAGAAGTAAATGAAGTAATCTTTATTTACATCACTAATGTCCAGGATGTGCAGACTGCACCATTGACCGACAATTTATTTCCATAGTTTGTTTCAGAGCTACTTGCCTTCCTCAGTTTACCTTTTTCAAATTAAGACCGATGATAAGTCTCTCACTGGTCTCACTCACTTTGCATGATTCTTCAAACTAACTCATCATATATGCAGGAATGCATAGCCACATACCCCATATGTTACGCATGCCATAATTATTTATATCGGGATACTTCCATAAAATGTTTAGAAAAAGCTTCAAATTGATTAAGTTAATATTTGTTCATAGTGTAATTTATTAAATTCCTTTTTGGATTATCATCATGTTTGAGACGTTGAGCCAGTCGAACTGGACATATGGTTTGCACAATTGGTAGTACGGTTGAGGAAGATATCACTACTAGAATCGGCTTGTATGCCGAGTGCCAGAAACACTTGGCGAAGGGCAAAAATCACTCGGCAAACGATACGCCGAGTGTTGCACTTGGCAAACCGCACTTGGCTTATCCCCTTCAGGCGAAGCGAGCTTAGCCGAGTTTCTTCCCTCGGGCACTCGGCAAAGCCTTTGCCGAGTGTCTTATATGGGTTCTCGGCAAAGTAAAGGTGACTGACGGCCGGCGGAAGTAAACGGCGTCTGCCACGTATTTGCATGGTTTGCCGAGTGCCCATTTTATGACACTCGGCAAAGGCTTTGAACAGTGCCCAAAAAAGATGCCGGAGACCATAGAATCCAAGCCATGGATCCCCGGATCTGGGCTGCCAGCCACCGGAGATGCAACTGGGAAGGCCCACCACAGGCGGTGAACTCAGGACATGGGCAAAGGCGGGGACGCCGCACGCCGGCAGCTGCGCGAGCCCCGTGGCTGAGGCCAAGCAGCTGGGCGAGATGGCGAGCCCCGCCGGCGGAGGCGCGAGTCGCGCACGGGGCCGTGAGATCCACAGGGATGGGATCGAGGTAAGGGGAGCGCCAGGCCCAGGCGAGCGCGAGGACCCACCGTCGCCGGCCACTACAAAGAGCTTTTGCCGCGGCCAGCAGCGACGAGGGAAGATGTGGGGCGAAGGGGGGAGCTAGAGCAGCACCGCCGGGAGCACCGCCCGTGTCGCCTGTTGGGACGACGCGGGGCCTCAAGCAGTTATTATTGGCCAGCCTATGCTCATTGGAAGTAATTCATTATCCCACTTTTGTAATATGTAAGTAACGCTAGACCTAAGGAAGAATATCTACGGATTTAGCGGACGGGCTAACTAAGATTGGAAATAGGAGGAGGGGGGAGCCTTCCCCTGTGAAATTCAGAGGGGGACGGGGGTTGGGGTGGGAAAATACTTAGTTGGAAGGATCCGTAAAACGTTTGTAGTCCGTCCGTAGATTTAGGATTATTGATACTGTAACTAATACTAACTTTTACAGTATGATGATGCCAATGTGACGCCTGTGTGTGTTCTGCCACGCGGCTAACTGGATAAGCATGACCATTAATTTCACCTTACATGCGTGCAAAATATGTCGTGTACGAGCTGGGTTCCGGTACTGTCCGTTAGAAAAGGACAAACATGATATAGAACACGACGACCATATGTCTTTGACCTAGACCAAAACCTTTGCTTCCTTATCTCTTTTAAGCACCCAAACAATCTATCTTGCCACCAATTCCAGGGAGGTTTTTCTTTCAAAGCAGCAAGGAGTCCATACTGCATGTGAGTCAATTAAGTTAGGAGATGATATCAAATCGAGATCTCTATCAAATCAATTACGTTGAGATAATACTAGACATACAAGAGAGTCAAATTTACTGGTATAACGCGCCAGAGAAGTCCTCGCTAAATCAACATCCAAGGTATTTTTTTTGTCCTTTGTTACACGTGAACCAATTTTGTATACCCCGTACCGTCGTTGAACTACATACATTATTTTGTCCTAGCCGTATCGTGCACTTCTGTACTCCATCTCTATTCAATCCTAGCCGTAGATAAACTCAAAATTCGACGGCCGCCTAAATACTTTTCTTTGAGCTGGTCGTCTAAAATACTACAAACGTGACAGAATGTGTTTGTTTTCAACTTTCCCTGTCATGGCCGGCGGCGGGCCTGAATCTTATCTGGAATTTTGGTTTGGTTTCTATGAAGTGGAATCGGGGAGCAGGCAAAATGCGACGACCTGGAAATTAGTGCAAATGGTGCCATCGGAAAACACAGCCGTACAAGTAAATGAAACCGTGGCGGTAGAATTTTGTATTTGACCGAAAGCATATAATTGCAAGTATACTGGTTGGTGGTTGCCTACGCACACCGGCACCGCAGAGACGGGAGCACTTGGTGGGCTGGGTTCATTCATAGGCAGAGATTATAGTGTAGTAGCAACAGAATTGCTACTAGTTCGCGAGCGCGGCAGGCGAGTGATTTCTTCAAACGTCGCAACGAAGATAGTCTGGTAGTCTGATACCTTCCGACCTTGCTGTTCCACTCCACTTATTCCAGATTGACGTGGAGAAATTGTAAAGGAGAATGCTTGCTTGGGAGGAAAAGGAGAGGAAGACAACTATGATGCATGGAAAGGAATTCATGGAATGAAAGGAGCCAAGATAGACGTAGAACTCTTGAAATGGGTAGGCGACTTCTCATGCGATCTATAATGCTATGTTGATAGATAGCTGATTTATGAATAGGCAGAAGAGAGGGGCAGAATAAAAGATGAAAGATGAGATTCAGTAAGTAATTCATTGAGTGCTTTCTTTTATAAGAAGAGCGTCGGCTTGGAAGAAGGAAATGAAATACGAACAACCGTGCTGGTTGTAATAGATCGACTTGAATGCGTCTTCTTGCTCCAGCATTCAAGTTCCATTTCAAGGGAGGATGACGTACCATGATACTTTCTGTTTTGTTGAGCCCTGCTTTGGTCTCTGGTTTGATGGTTGTACGTGCTAAAAATCCGGTACATTTTGTTTTGTTTCTCATCATTGTCTTTTGCGACACTTCTGGTCTACTTATTTTGTTAGGTCTCGACTTCTCCGCTATGATAATAAACATCAAAACAACGCAACTCTATTCAATCCTAGCAACTCTATTCAATCTATATGTATCATGTGAACTGAGGCTAGTTCAGATGGTTAGGTTCCTTGTGGTGGAACCAGCCCACCAGGGTTCAAGTCGTAAACTTGGCACTAGTATTCGCATTTTCTTGGATTTATTTCAGGCTTTCCGGCGATGTTCGTTCAGTGGGAGGAAACATTCCCGTCGACTACGAGACGCCTATGGTGACTTCGTCAATATCTCGGAGATGCTCATAGGGGCAAGGTGTGCGTGCGTTCATATGGGTGAGTGTATGTACGTGTATGTGAGCATCTGAGAATGTATTGTGTTAAAAAAAAACTCTATTCAATCCTAAACTCAAAATCCGACGGCCGTCTAAATACTTTTCTGTGAGCTGGTCGTCTAAAATACTTCTGACGTGACAGAATGTGTTCGCTTTCAACTTTCCCTGTCATGGCCGGCGGCGGGCCTGAATCTTGTCTCGAATTTTGGTTTGGTTTCTATGAAGTGGAACCGGGAGCAGACAAAATGCGACGACCTGGAAATTAGTGCAAAAATGCTGCCATCGGAAAACACAGCCGTACAAGTAAATGAAACCGTGGCGGTAGAATTTTGTATTTGACCGAAAGCGTAGAATTCCATGTATACTGGTTGGTGGGTGCCTACGCACACCGGCACCGCAGAGACGGGCGCTCTTAGGTTGTTTTATTAATTGTCATGCATGACACAAAGTAGTACAATATTTAAAATGATAAGATATTATTATATGATACCACATCCTTTCTTATTCATTTAATTGTGTGTCACATCATCCAAAATATCTAATTGGCATGCATAATACCATTTATGATACTCCCATTACGACCAGCTTTAGTGGGCTGGGTTCATTCATAGGCAGAGGGGCTTAGATTTCAAAGCAGCAAGGAGCCCATACTGCACGTGGGTCAATTAAGCTAAGGAGGAGAGATCAAATCGACACCTTTTTTTTTCATGGACTCTCGTGGGTGATAAAGCTGTACCATAATTGAAAAGCTGTCAGATAAGGAAGTGCTAGGTGATTTAGCACGAAGAAATTTGTTGGGACCCGCGACAGGGACATGCACTCATGTGAGCCATGCAAACCGCATCACACGGATCAATGAAACGGTCAACGAGGCGGCTGTTTTCTCGCCACTACAATTTTTTTTTGCGAAATAGACCCCAGATCTATTAAGAGGACAGAACCCGGTACAACACACCCCACAAAAGTAAGAAATTACAACCAGGTCCCTGGGGGCACAACCCAATAGAAGCTCCGGCGCGAGCCGAGGACGCGCCGGCGCGCCGCCGCCGTTGCTCCCACCTGGAGCCAACGTGATCTTTGTATCTGCGGACGGATTCTTCACGCACGGGAAGTCGTCGGCTTCAGTCTCTGCGTACCAGCACGACGGAGCAACGCCAAGTCGAGGAAGCACCGGATCGAAGTCCTCCCCGCCCACGCCGGCGACCAAGCGGGGGGACGAACTGGGACAAACCTGCAGCTGCGGATGCAACATCGCCGAAGCAGCACTCCTATACAAGCTCCATGGCCCCACATCGACGCCGGAGCGAGTGTCGCCGCAACGGCGGAACCAGAGCACAAGATCGAACTCAAGGCCGGCGCCGCCGCCACGCCCACCTCGACAGGGAAGCCTGCACCACAGATCAAAGGGCGACGAAGAAGACCCCGTCGGGGAAACGATACTTTGCGGTAACGGCAAGAAGTTTTACCGAGGACTAGCTTTACAACACATTGTTTCGGCTTTACGGCAGCAAAAAAGAAAAGATCGGCGCCGGCCGACCTCAGTTGCATGTCTGGTTTGCAATGTTGATGTCGCGCGACTAGTTTTGCATTATAGTGGCTTGGCTTGCAGCAGTTGCGGTGAACGTCACATGCCTAGCTTGCAACATTGAGTGTCCGACTTGCAGCAACATGTGCAGCATGGCGGTACAGATTTGCAGCAGAAAAATATAGTGCCAGGCTTGCAGCGTCGGACATCCGGCTTGCAACAACACCGGTCGATTTGCAGCGTTGTGCATCCGACTTTGTAGCGCTGACCAACCTTGTAAGCTTGCAACTACAACTTGCATATCAGCTCAAAAACGTCCTTGCAGCATTGGCTCGACCAATTTTTTCGATGCAACAAATCTCCATTTGGTCGTGGCAAAAATATTGAAAAAGAAACTTGATAAAGATCGAAAGCATCCGCAGCTCCGGGGTAGATTTCCCCTCCTGTGCTTGTTTTGTGCCATCCTTTGTTGAAAAAAAGCTGCGGCGATGTTATCTTCTAGTACTACTCCAAGAAGGCATGACAGCAAGTAGCATGTGAAACACGGGAGTGAAAGACAGAGATGGACAGGGATAAGATAGGAAGAAATGACAAAACTGGCCCTTTTCGAAAAGTTTAGCATAAAATGAACTCATTTTGGAAAATTTTCACAAAATGGCCCTTTTGCATGACGCCCGCACCCGGGGCGCCATGCCAAACCGCATGACGCCCTGGTCAAGGGCTCCATGCATGTGAGCGCTGACTGCCACATCGGATAGGTCTTCGATGTATGACGCCCCGGACCAGGGCGCCATTCTGCCTACCATGTCGAAAAACGGCTATGTCATGAAATTTTTGGCTACTGATGTTGGGGGCGCCATGCAGGCGCCATGGTGTTGCAAGTTTCTTTTTTTTTTTGTCAATTTTGTTGCGACGACCCTTTTTTTTGCAATTAATTTGACTTGCATAAGTTCAACACATACAACTGTTCATATGACATCCACCACTCGACAACATACATATGGTTCAACACTATATGGTTCACGACATCCACAAGTTTCACGATATACATATGGTTCACGACATACATAAGGGTCCCGACATACATATGGTTCAACACCTAACATCCAAGCCAATAAGCAAAGCCGCGACCACCACCATCACCACCACCATGGCCAAGTGCTCGTCGACCACCACCATCATCACCAACACCATGGCCACGTCATTGTTGACCACCGCCATCATGACCACCACGGCCACGTCCTAGTCGACCACCGCCATCATGACCACCACGGCCACGTCCTCGTCGACCACCGCCATCACCATCACCACCACCACCACGGCCACGTCGTCGTCGACCACCACCATCACCATCACCACCACCACCACCAACACCACCATTACCATCTCGTTTTGATCTCTTTCTTTTGCTACAACCTCTAATGTTGTGCCCCTCGTTGATACATTCTCCGCAACGGCTGATATCACGAGGCTCCGCGAAATGTTGGCTCCCCCATTCCTTATGGAATCCACCACCACAATCATCCATGTCACCCAAGAAACGCTTTGTCTTCCGTCTTCCATGTGTTACCACCTTCATCTCTGGATCGGGATATAGTGGGGGTCCGTGATATTCCGACCAATTAGATTGGTCTAGGTAGGGATGGAACCTCGCTGCCCAAGTTCTTTTGACCGCATCGGTAGAATACTCATCCAATCTAACATTGTTGGTCATATTGATACCCAAATTTCTAGTGCGGGATGCCGCCATCAAGTGCGAGCAGGGGAGATGATACAATGTAGGCCTCTCGCATGAGCACATGCCCCTCTTGAGATAAACCTTGAAGGAGCCACCTCCATATGGCACACCATCCCACGAAATTCCTCCGTGCTCATCAACTTGGTAAATCAATTTTATGTTATCAAAGGATTGGACCTTGTGTGAATCCGCCTTACTTGCCTGGTATTCCATCCAATCGTCGATCTTCAGTGGATACTTGTACATCTTTTTTGCCTTGTTTTTCCCGGATATCAACTTGGCCGTTTCCTCACTATACTTCTGAAAATAGACATTCAACTTCTAGAATGTATACTCTACTATCGCTGTCACCGACAATGCACGGATACCCTTAAGCACCATGTTGAAACATTAGGCCATGTTGTTTGTCATGTCACCTACCTCAGCCCTTCGTTGTCGAAAGCCCGTGCCCACTTTTCTCTATCGGCAAAGTTCCTATTTAGGAAATCTTTGCCACCAGGATTTGCCACCAAGGACAATGATTCTTGTGTTCCTCACATTTGACCGTGTAATAACGCACTTTAAAGTTTGACTTGTCCACCTTGAATGGTCTGGGGCGTCATGGTCTCAGGCGCGGCCTACGTGGCAAGTGAGCGCTGACAGGCATGGCGCCCTTGACCAGGGCGTCATGGTGCCTAGCATGGTGCCCCGGGTAAGGGTGTCATGCAAAAAGGCATTTTATGATATATTTTTCAAAATGGATTCATTTTGTGCTGAACTTTGTGAAAAGGGTAGTTTTGTCGTTTTTCTTGATAAGATAGGCCCCACGGAGACCTGATCATGGCCTGGGTACGCAGGGATAAGATGGTTTCTGCATCCACACGCACATACATGGGAGATCATGGCTTGGGTACGCAGTGTATCACGCCATGAAAGAAACATGATGGGACGGCACGCTGCGCGAAGGACGACTGCTAAGAGCATCTCTAGCAGACCCCGCATCCCGCAGACCCGCAAAACGCGTTTGCAGTTCATGGAAAAACGGTTTTGCAGGCCGGCGCGAACGGCCGCAGAGACAGACCCCGCAAAGCCGACCCGTAAAAGAGGATATTCGCGAATATCCTCTTTTACGGGTCGGCTTTGCAGGGTCTGGTCTGGCGGCGCTCCCCCCGGCCCGCAAAACCTAAATTTGCACCTCAATTTGACACAACATAATGCATTTCTTTGCTTTTTCAACAACATTGGATACATAGTGCCCGAAGTCAGCCGTAGCACTGTCCGCGTGCAGTCGTCGCACTGTATGAGCGGCACCGGCGAGCCACAGAGCCTCTGCGCGAGCGCCGAGCCCGGCGGACGGCCGGCCGAATCCATGCCCGCAAACCGTCGGCGGCGGCGAGAGGACGAACCCGCACCTGCATGCGGCGATGCGCCTTTGCCGGGGCTGCGCGAGATGCTCCCCGACCATTCTATCGCTTGGCGCAGCCACCGGCAGCCGGGAAAGCCAAATCCGGCCGCCCGCGATGAAGGGCCGCAGATCCGCAACTTCCCGGCCCGCCGACGCAGGAGGAGGGGGAGGGGAGGGGGCGGAGGGCAACCTCGTGCGTCTGGCGGCCTTTCGGCGTGCTCCCGCCGGCTACTTTCGCCAGAATCTTGGGCGGCGGCGGGGCGAGGGGGAGAGGGGAGGTGGTTGGTGGGGAAAAGCGCGGGCTGAAATGTCCTCCCCACCAACCGCTCCCGCTATATGCAGGGCACCGACGGGCCGGGGGGGGGGGGGGAGGGGAACCCGCGTATTCGCGGGTTGGAGCCGAGGTTTTGCCGCGCCCCTCAAAAAATTTTACGGGCCGGCCGCGTTTGCGGGATCTGTTCGGACGGAATTTTCCGTACCGACCCGTATTTTGGCGGTTATTTTGTGGGTTCTGCTAGAGTTGCTCTAAGGGAGCTGGGACCACGGACATGTGGCGACTGAGGGAGACGGATGACGCCCGCGCTGTATACAGTCGGGTGGAAGGAATCAATTTCCATACGACATGCAAGGGAGTCAAATCTACTACTAGTATTGTGCGCCGGACAAGTCCTCGCTAAATCAGCATCCAAGTTTTTTTTTACCTTTTGTTACACGTAAACCAATTTTGGATACCTAGTACCGTTGATGGAAAGAAATTAATGCAACCGCCGCAGCCGCTGGGAAAGACAGCCGTACAAGTAAATGAAACCGCAGGCGGAAAATTCCACGTACTCGGCCCGCGCGCGCCTATAAAGATCTGCTTTGCTCGCACACTCTAGCATAGATCGATCATCGTAGCTTCGTAACAGCCTTGGCTTGCTTCAAGGTGAAAACAAGTGTAAGATCGACCTCTCTCTCACACTCTCATTCAGTATTTGATACGATCTAATTAATACATACAACTCTGGCTGATGGTAGCTAACTTGGCCGTTGTAGCTGGCTGGGCTCTTGTGTGCTTTCGATGATGTCTGTAGCCTGTCCATGCAGTGGGTGCCATGTTAGATTCTTTTATGTTCTGAGCTTTGTAGCTGGTGCTCCCAGCATAGCCTGCTTGAGCTTTCTCACTCCGTTTTGCAATGTACTCCTATGTCCATAACCTTGGCAAGTATCCATTTCAAAATGACAATCCATGTGATGGTTGCTATGTTGCGTTTACTGGGAGTGTAAAATTTTAAATGCAAAGTAGGACTTTCGGAAGAAAAAATCCAAAGCATGTAGAGAACATAAGGTAGATATACGTATTTCAAGGGTGGACCCTGAATTGCAGATTGAGTTATTGCTTATTTTGCACCAATATTGGGTTTCCCTTGTTTGTGCGAAATGTGGGTGTGGATAAACATTGTGAATCATGCACTTACATTTAAGGTTGTCTGGATGAGGATTTTAGGTACTATCCTTTCGATTCGCATTGGAGAATCATGCTTCTATCACATTTGGAAAAATATTAAACTGAATTGAAATATGTTCTTATAAATGGAAATCTATAATGTCAACATTGATATGTTTATGTAAACTGAGTGAACTTATTCCAATCAATGTCAATATAATTGAATGCTAATTTTTTTGGTAATGATTCAATTGTTTAACTGGGTCATACGCAACAATTCTTAAATTAATTAGCATATAACAACACATAAAATTAAGATGTTAAATTAAACTGATAAATATGAAGTTAATTATGTATATTATCGCCCAATTGCAATGTTGATAAAGTTTGTTGTTATGATCATGATCCTGCCAATCCTATGGAGTTCCATGTGATTCTAGGTTAGCCTACAGTTAGGATCATGATCGTACTCCATATGAAATTAGGATCCATGGCCTGATCCATGTCATGCTACTACACATACTGGAGTCTTAACAACATTGCATACAAAGGCTGTAACTTAATTCCAAAAAGTTAGCTTCCCATTTTCATATTTAAAATAGACACCCAAAATTATTTTGCTTGTTGAATATGATTATTATGAAATACATATAGGAAAACATGAATTTAGCTCCATCGTATATGCTGAACAATTGAGTAAAAAATATAGATCCATGAACATAATGTGAGTATACTTTAACTTATTTTATGGCTTTTTTATTCATCTAACATTCCAAGTATTTCATTAAACATATATGTTATTATAACCCAGGAATAATAATTCTAAAGTTTATTCTGTATTCCATTATGAAATATTATTTTTAAAATTTGTAGTATGTATTGTTCCAAACATAGCAATTTACAACATATTTTTGTAATCTACGTATAAACTTTTTAATTTTTTTGTGAATCATACATTTTGTAGGAAACCGTGTTTTCATGTATACATAAACTCTTAGCTTCTTCATTTCTTATATGGAAGATAGTTAGCCACACCACATAACTGGCTTAGATCTTTATCTTGTTTTCTCCAATTAATTATTATGATCTTTCAAGATTCCCCTAGAATTCCAAGGTATTTCTTTTAAAACAAAATAATTAACAAGGGAAATTCATCAATTATTATAATCATTTTGTAGCTATGCACAAAATCTTTTGTCACCGCAGTTTAGAGTAGCTATTGTTCTTGCAATAGGACTCTTTATCTTTTATGATTTTCAATATTTTGATATAACTTTTGTCAATTGATTTCATAACCATGGGTGTAGAAACACTACTAGTTCCTCAATCTTTTCTTTTTATGTGAGCGTCAATCCTACCATGAAACATTTTATTTTAGGTCATGTCCTATCATGTAGTTTGCTCTCAGTACAAACAAATGAAGTTAATAATGAGAGATGTATATATATCCATGTTGATAATTGATTCTGTAATCTAATTGACCCCTCATTATTATTAATTCTACTGTTTTTAATTCAAAAGATAGATATTAGGAATTGCTTTGGTATTTAGCTGGACTCTTTTTCTTGTGATGATGATTGTACAAATTAACTACATTAATCCTAACCTTAATACTTCAAGTCTAAATGTCAAGGTAACTATTTGTTGTGTGGTATGGCTTGGAGGGCTCTAACATGCATGAAATGTAACAGTATAGATAATTCTGATGTTGTTGATTAATAAAGCGGTTTCCAAGGAGCCATAATTAGTAACAATATGAGATAAGACATAAGATGATCGATCACTAACTTAACTTTACCTATTCCTTGTGTTAGGCTGGTTGGTTTGACGACATCGACTAACATGGATCAAACCATCAGTGTCGTAGCATGTCTCACCATAGCAATTTTGTTCCTCACCACCAAAATGATCAAAAGAAGAACTCTGCACGAAGAGGGACCTTCACTTCCACCTGTGGTGAGCGTTGTTTCATTGCCAGCATATCTGCCTATAGTTCTATCCAAGGGCCTACCGGCTGTGATCCAAGACCTACACACAAAGATGGGTAGCGTGTTCACAATAAGTCTTTTTGGGCTGAAGAAGGTGACCTTCCTGGTAGGACCAGAGGTCACAGCCCATTTCTTCCAAGGGTCAGAATCCGAGATCGGACAGTCCGATATCTACAAAGTCACGGTGCCTGTTTTTGGCCGAGGGGTTTTGTACGACGTGGACTTGGCTACTAGGAGCAGGCAGATCAGCTTTTGTCTCGATTCGATAAAGCCGATGAACTTGAGAGGCCACGTTGAATCTATGGTTAAGGAAGTGGAGGTAAGCAATGCTCTCATGCGCGCTACTCTTCATTGTTGCTCTTTTCATGTTATTATCATTTGGTGATCCTTTTTTTCTTCCATGTTATCACACTCCTTTGTTTTATCTTTTCCTTCTAGTGGGTGGCTTATCTCAAAATAAAATTTGTGTAGGACTACTTTGCAAAATGGGGGCAACATGGTGTAGTTGACATAAAGCATGAGATGGGGAACCTGATCCTGCTGATCGCAAATCGATGCTTGCTTGGAAAACAGTTCCGAGAGAATATGTTTGAAGAAGTATCCAAACTCGCCCATGACATCTTTGATAACGGCTTCCACTTGATCAGCCTCTTCTTCCCATATCTCCCTATCCCGCTGCACCATCGCCGTGACAAAGCTCGTGCTAAGCTGGGAGAGATGATCCATGAGGTAGTGAGATCACGTAGGAGTTCAGGCCAAGCTGAGAATGATGTGCTACAGAAATTTGTTGACTCCAAATACATCAATGGCCGCTCCATGACCGAGAATGAGATCGCGGGGCTGCTCATTTGCATGATGTTTGCAGCGCAACACACAAGCTCCGCCACCAGTACCTGGACAGGAGCTTGTCTGCTCAGTCATGGAGGAAGCTACTTGGCTGCTGCTATCGAAGAGCAGAAACGAGTCATGGAACGTCATGGGGAACACATAGACTACAACATCTTGCAAGAGATGGGAACATTGCATTGCTGCATCAAAGAGGCGCTGAGGTTGCACTCTCCAACAGTTCTGCTGATCCGCCACGCAACCAAAAGCTTCAGTGTGCAAACAAGAGAAGGCAATAGAATTGATATCCCTCGAGGACATACCTTAGCAACCTGTACGACAGTTAGCAGCAGGCTACCGTACATCTATAAAGACCCTGATGTATATGATCCAAGTAGGTTTGGTCCAGGGAGAGAGGAAGACAAAGTTGGTGGCAAGTTCTCTTATATACCATTTAGCGCTGGGAGGCACTTCTGCTTGGGAGAGGATTTTGCTTACACGCAAATTAAGGTGATATGGAGCCATTTGCTGAGGAACTTTGAGCTCGAATTGATCTCCCCTTTCCCGAAGGAAGAATGGGAGAAATTCATTCCAGGGCCCAAAGGTAAAGTGATGGTTAGTTACAAGAGACGCAGACTGGCGTGATTAGCACCTATTGAAGAACTTGTGAGGGTGTGTTCTTATCTGGTGGATCAGGTAAATTTTTAAGTGTGTAATTTGAAGAGAGAATAATATGTATGTACGTTTGGGACTATAGGTAAAATATGTATTTCAAAATATTAAGTGTGTAATTTGAAGAGAGAATAATGAGTATGTACATTTGGGACTATAGGTAAACTATGTATTTCAAAAGATTAAGTGTGTAATTTGAAGAGAGAATAAAGATTGTGTATGTTTGGGACTATATGTTAAATATGTACTTCAAAGGGAGAATAGTGTGTGTTTACGTATGTGCACTATCAGAATCGGATATTGTCCCGAGTGTCGGAAACACAGGGAAAAACCACCAACACACAGGGGGAATACATTTCCTGAGAATTACACATGACGATAGTGCTCCGGTCAGCGAAAAACACTTTACTAAGTATTTTAAAACAGATACACGGTAGAGTTAATATCGAGTGTGTTTTGGCGAACTCTCGATAAACTAATTGCTCTCAAGGAACTACTTTTAACAGACTACAGTCGACATCGACGTGGTTTTTTCCGAGTGTGCCTTCCATAACAAAACACTCGAGTTAGCTGTCAGGTGCCGCGCAAACGGAGCTGGACCAGTTTGTAGGGTTCCCGGGTGTTTTCTGCAGCTGCTGACCAGGAAAGTGTCAAACATGGAAGTATCCCAATTATTGCTGTAGTTCATATCGTATCTTTCGAGTAGAAAAAATTGGTCTTTACCACTATCCATCTCCGATATTCGGTGCCTGCCACTAAATTTGTCGAAATCGTGGTTGTGCGTGTCACCAACGCTAGTGAAGAAATTGGACAGAAGCCCCTTCGCGACGTTAGCTCAAGTTGCCGTCAGCTTAGCCCTCGTTGACGACTCCTTTGACTCATTTTTTCCTACTTGAGACCCACCACTTTTCCATGTCATCAGCAATAAAGAGGAGACTCGTTTGACCCTTCCATCCACTGTGGGGCCCACTACTTTTCCGCGACGTCAATAACTCATAGGAGGCCCACCCGTAGCGCCCGAGTCAAATGGTACACCCCTTCTTGTCCGGCCACCGCCGCGCACACTATCGCACACCATCCCGTCCCGCAGACACATTTCCCACCGGGAAACACGACCTTTCCTGCCTCTTTTTTCCGCTGCAGCACGCCGCTCGCGTGTATATAATTAGGACGGCGGCCCGTTCGTCGGTGCTAAATCCGGCATATCTCGAGATAGTGGTTCTAAATTAGGTGTCTTGAAGCGATGGTAACATGGACACAAGATTTTTTCCAGATTCGGGCTCTCTCGAAGAGATAATACGTTACGTCATGCTTTTGATTGTATTTATATGAACGATAGTACAGAGTACAGATATCTACCACGAGATTGTTGTATGAGGTTCTAATGAATCTGAGATCATCTATTGACTAGCCTAGCCTCGGTTTATATAATACACCAGAGACCTACAGTTTAGAAGAGTCCTCGTCTTGTGGAGTCTTCCTTGTATACGTCATGGGCTACCCGAAGTGTCCCATTAGTGAATCGCCATGGGGTCCTTGGTCCGACCCACCTGGTCGGGAGACGACGTGGTGAGTACCCCCTAGTTCAGAACACTGTCGGTCGCCCCCAGAACCGGTCTTCAAGTTAGGGACGCTTCTCGGTTCTTCCGAACTGTTCTTTGTCTTCGGTCGTCGGTCTTAAAAGCTGGTTCAACAAATCTTCCCATCTTCGATCTTGATGATCGCCGAGATGTATTCGAAGAGTTCACACGTTGGGTATTTGAGGAGTTCACACGCCGGGCATCTAAGGAGCCCTTTTAAGTTCCCGGCTTTTATCAATGCCTTGTTATTTTTAAGCCAGACCTTGTGTTCGAAGTTTTTTCCGTGCGGCGGTGTCCTCTTGCAGCCGAGCTCCAACGCGGGACTGCATCCGAGGTGTATTTTTGCAGCCGGGCTCTAACGCCGGTCGGCATCCGAGGTGTCATAGATTAACTTGGTCTGAAAAAACTTGAAGGAGTTCAGCCAAGCTTAATGCTGGAAAAGTCCTCTATGGAGCCAGCCACTCGCATCTGAGCTTTATGCCGGACTGCTTCCGTGGTGGTGCACCACCTCGGTCGTGGGCTGAGGTTTTGTCAAAAAAAAATCGATTGGTGCAATTTAATCTCTGCGAAGATGTATAACCAGTAACGCGGGATGCACCTGAAGAATAACATAAAATAGCTGATCCCAGTAGCCCCTGAGACTCAGGTTGATTCGCAAAATCGGCCTGAGGATCAAGTCCTTACTCGGCAGCATACTTTAGGAACGAAAATGCGGCGCGCAATAGCCCTAGACTCAGGTTGGGTGCGGCTGACCAACCTGATGATTGTAATCTCCTCGAAAACTGTTTTGCACTTTGATTTTTCTGTATTGAATTTTCAATGCAGTAGCCCCCGAGACTTGGGTTGTGCCACAAGGCCGACCCTAGGATCATATCTCCTCGGGAACTAGTTTAACTGTCGTGTGCGTGTTGACAACACCGAGGTGCAGTTCGGCAGGGAAGATGCCGAACTACGGGTCGGAATAGATTTCCCGAGCAGAATTATAACGCAGGACACCTCGAGCAAAAGGATGTCCTGCCTCCTGAAAAGATAAACATACAAATAGGTTAAAGGTGTCATAAACTCGAAAAACCAAAAAAACTTACGTAAAAACTTTACGTCTATATTAAATCAAGCTTTTTAGTGCTAATCCGAAATTGGTCTTAAAATTAAGTTGTGCTTCCGTCGTGCTTTAACATGACACATCCGATCTCTAGACTTCAAGTGGGTCAGCCTTCGGCTTCAACCTCCTTTTCCCGAAGGCGGAGTGCTTCTAAGGCCAGTTTAGCGAACTAAACTCTAGTGGTGTAAAGAGAAATCAGGCTATCTGGCCATTGACCATACACTCAAGTAAAAAAGAAGTAGCAAAAAAAGACATTGCAACGACTTAGAAGAAAACATTTATTATAAAATGACACATATGAATTTAGGAGCCCCCAGTTAACATGGAAAAAAAGTCTTTTTAATAAAAAACGTTTTTAACAAACAACTTTTTTTGTTTAAGACAAATATAATGCTTGGTTGAACCGAACAAAAATTAAATTTTAAAAAAAATTTGAGCATGAAAGTGATTTAACTGATTAATGTGCTCGGTGTTGATGACATGGTCCGGGTCTGTGGCGGGATGAAGACGTCCATCGAACTTTGACAGATCCGACACGGTGCGTAGTCCTCGGCCTAGCCGAGGTCCCAGCCCCCAAACCCGTCCCGACGTGACCGAGCGAGGAGCTCGGCTTGGTGATGGTGATGCAACACGGTCGATGTGGAGAGGTGAAGCCCCGGTCCAGCTGTCATGACGAAGCTGGTCGGCGGGGTGATGATGAAGCCCCTGAAGTATGTTGATGAAGTGATAGTGAAGCCTCCGGTCCAGTCGAGGTGAAGGAGCAGGTCGGCGCGGTGGCACTGGAACCCCCATACCAGCCGAGGTGTCGAAGCAGGTCGGTATGGTGGACATCGGCTTGAAGAAGCGGCGATGCCGACGCAGGTCGGAACTTGTGACGCGGTCATTGTCGGCTTGTTGAAGTGAACGTGTGGCGATGCCGGTGCGCGCGACCTGTGCAATCCGTGGGGCAATGGTGTTGTCTTGACGATTATTTGGCCTTTGCGATGCCGAATTATTGGTCGACTCGCGGAGGTGATGATCCGAGGTGGTTGTCGTCGGCTCGATGAAGCGACGTCGCAGTCGATGCTGTCGCAGGTCGACTGCCGTGGAGCAACGTGGTCGGGCTGGTTTGACACCGACGTGACGGTGAATATTACCTTAGAAAAGGCTTAAAATTGTTGGCACGTGTTTGAGATCGAAACACAATACTCTAGAAAAAAAACTTCCTTCAAAAAGGACGTTCGATATTCCGTTCATGAAAAAAAGATGAACTCGGGTCGGATTTGTTGTCGCACAGAAAACAGATCCGAAAATTGATGCACTCATCAGACATTTTCCGGAGTTTGAACGGTCGGATCGAGCTGAAATTATGAGAGGTTGTCGACATAAGGATTCCGCAGCCGATTAACGGTTGGATCTTCCAAAGGACGTCCGAGCTGACTGCTGGACTCCTCACCCAGAACTCGTCCAGATTCGACAGGGCTCCGGTATATCGACGATTGCCGGAGATTCCTCCATCAAAACTCGATGAAATTTTACAGGGTTGTTCTAGACTCAATTCCGCACAATTCCACCAAAGCAATAGTCAAAGCGACACTCGAGGAGGTGGGGACGGTGAACATGAATCCGCTGTCCAGAAAAAAACTGCACGATCGCGCGAGGGCGATGTTGACGTTGAGCCCCCTAGCTTCATGGACGATTCTTTCGTGATCTTGGATGAGATCGGAGTTGATGATGATGAAGACAACTGCCCGATCTTTACGATATGCCGTGGAGCGTAGTCCTCGGCCCAGCCGAGGTGACCAGTCGAGCCGGCGACGAAGATGCCGACGTTGACGACGAAGCTCGGTTCCGATGCATAGATGGCGTCGGATCCGATCTGAATTCCCATCGTAACGCGGTGACTGCCAGCAGGGACCTACATGGGCCACCAATGTCGGTGCTAAATCCAGCATATCTCGAGGTAGGGCTCCTAAGCTGGGCATCTTGGAGCGATGGTAACATGGACACATGATTTTACTCAGGTTTGGGCTCTCTTGAAGAGATAATAACCTACGTCCTGCTTTTGATTGTATTCATATGAGTCACCCTGGGCGTAAAAACCGAAGACCGAACCCGAAAAACCGAGACCGAACCCGAAAAGACCGAACTAGAAAAGACCGAATAAAATATGGTCTGCGCAAACAGAAGACCGAACTAATTACGGTCTATTTGGTCCTCCTGTCTTCAAGACCGAATAGACTATATAGACCGAACTAAAAAAGTCCATACGCAAGAGTGCAAGACCATATTTACCAAAGGCCCATCCGGCCAGCCCAAGGTCATGAGCGAGATACACACATCTCATGATTCACAGGCAATCAGCTGCTGCACTCTCGTTATTCTAAAAAAAAAGGTGCTGCACTCTCACTCCTCCTTTTCTTCACAACCATCCGAGCTGCAGTTCATCATCACCTCGTCCTCTTACACGTTGGTCACCGGCTCGCTGTCTACTGTCTTCTTCCCATGCCCCATCTCGCATCTGAAGGTAAGAAAGCATACAATATAATTGCTATTTGTCTGAATTTTCTTATGTACAGATGCACATCTATACACACATTTGTTGTCTCAGTACATATGCACCTCTGTACACACATGCAGTTTGTTATTGGAAATAACATGAACATGAGTTGTACCAATTAATTTGGTCTATTTGGTCGGGACCGAAGACCGAATAATAAAGATCGAAGACCGAATAGTGAAGAACCGAAAAGACCGAAATTATTATGGTCTTCAATTATGGAAGACTGAATTCTTGAAAGACCGAAAAGACCGGACCGAACAAACCGAGAAGACTGAACGCCCGGGCTGACATATGAGGGATAGTACAGAGTACAGGTATCTACCACGAGATTGTTGTATGAGATTCTAATGAATCTGAGATCATCTATTGACTAGCCTAGCCTCGGTTTATATAATACACCGGTGGCCTAGGGTTTAGAAGAGTCCTCGTCTTGTGCGTCAATTCTTGTGGAGTCTTCCTTGTATACATCACGGGCTGTCCGAAGTGTCCCATTAGTTAACCGTCATGGGGGTCCTCGGCCCGACTCACTTGGTCGGGAGACGACGTGGTGAGTACCCCCAAGTCCAGGACACCGTCACCCATCGCCCTAGCCACCAACTCACCTATATTCCTCAGGGCCAACCTCGCCTCTGCCATGTCGCACCGGGGCCCCCTCTTGGACCCATCCCGTGCGAGACCGAAGAGGAGCGCGGCACCCGTTGGTACTGGGAGAGGGTGTGGCGGTACTCCAAGAAGCTTAAGGAAGAAGCTCTCCGTTAGGATGAATCAACCTTCACGGACAAGCACCTCCTACCGCCGTCGGCACATCACCCGCGTGGAGGTTTCCACCATGGCCAAAATGGAAGCAACGATTATGGAGGGTTACAATGTTTTTGCCTTCTCCCGCATCCAAGACGCACGTTGGTACCTAGAACGTGTCGCAGCCCAAGTCCCGCAGCCAAAGCTTCCCCCTGCTGTGAGGTCACTTCCAAAAGGTGGCCGGCAGCCGGACGTATAAAATGGCCTCGTTGTAGTGAGGGCACGTCCCAATTTTCTTTCATTTGGAATGTTCTCGTTGTAAGGCAATGAATTTACTTTCAGTTGCAATGTTCTTGTCGTATGGTAATGAATCCCGTGAATAATTCGAGGCATATTTTCAAAATTTGTACTTCTAACTGGAGGCATTAAAACACAGAGTAAAACTAAATCAATACTCAAGCAACATTGGAAAGATAGTTCATATATATTGGGAAAAATTCATCGCTTTGTACATATATTTAGTGTCTAAAAATTTAATAGACTCGATTGATGGGATCCCTAGTTAGATATGCAATGTCCATATACGATATTGCTATTAGTACGGCGGCCTTCCGACGCCGTCTAGTGGGAGTCATTGAGGAGGTCCTCGTGGAAGTCTGAGTTGGAGGATTACACCTCGCCGGCGTCTTAGCGGCAGTGACGCTCAGTCTCACAGGCTTCATTGTCGAGTGACCTTCAAGCGGCAAGCACCCACTGGTGTTCCTCCGTCCTGTCGAGGGGGACGGCCCAGAGGCAACGGTGCTCCTCCTCGGCTCTGCGGCGGGCATCCTCCTCGCGGGTGCAGCGCTCATTACCAAGGCGATCTAGTGGCTAGTGCTGCTCGGTCCGTCTTGTCAAGGGGGGTGTCATCGGTGGAGTCACAGTCCACCCACCGGCAAGGTGCAAGGGCAGGGGAGAGGATGGCGTTGGAGTAGGAGGCTCTGGCGCCGTGGGAGGATGAGCCTCGGGCAACACGTGAGAAGGATGTCGACCCATTGGCGCGGGAGGCATCGGCACAAGCGGCCACAGCTAATGCGGTGCGGGGAAAGGAGGACAAGCTAGCCTGCGCCACCTATGATGGCGCATTCTCCTCGGTGATCATATTCAGCCAGTAGGCGGCTTTGTGGCGTGGCGACAGGGTGCTAAAGACGGGATGGGGTAGGGCAGCACTGGATCTGGGACGAGGAGACCGAGAGGGGAGGATGGGTGTGGGTGGGGATTGGGGAATCTTCATTGCGCCACTTCTATAGATGGGTGCCGTGGGCGGGCGCGTGGCGGGAAATGTTTGTGGGCTGGCGGGATATGCGGTGGAAGCCAATAATGAGAAGTTATGTATCACGTCATGGCACGGGGCGTGGTGCGCTGCACAGCCTGGGACGCGGTGCGCTGCGGCGTACAGTCGTGAGGTGCACGGGGCGCTGCTGCGTTGGGCGGTGCCAAATGGAGGAGGCGAGTGAGCGGGCGGCGAGGCATCCGAGGAGTGAAGACCCGGAGGGAATGCTTCTCTCACAGCGATCAGAGCATATGGGCCGACCGATTGAAATCTTTGTGCATTACTGGCCGTCCGATCTTGAGCCCGATCACCGTGAGGCGTCCGATCTTCATCGCGATCAGCCTCAGCCGTTGGATAAATTTTCAATTGCAACTAAATGTAAATACCATGCCCCCACCGGGGCATTTTGGTCATTTGACATACAGGCTATAAAAAGGCAGCGGCCCCTGTGAGGAGAACCTAGCCGCCTCCTCCTCCCGCACTCGCGCGTCCTAGCTTCTCCTCTACGCCGCCTCCTCCCATCCCCTAGCCCTAGCCCCTCCTCTACGCCGTCGTCGGACGTTCTCCTCCGCATCCCATCCCCGTCTTCAGGTCGTGCGCTGCCCGCCCCACAATTCCTCCCCCCCCCCCCCCCAATACTAGAAATCCATGAGGAGGCCAGGCCACCACCCCGCTGCCAGCCCTTGGACTGTGCTACTCGACCATGCTCGAGGCGCGCCGCCGGCTCTCGATCCGTTCGGAGACGCCACCCTTCCTCCTCCCCTCCCCTAATCCTAGAAATCCATGAGGAGGCCAGGCCACCACCCCGCTGCCGGCCCTTGTACCGTGCTACTCGACCATGCTCGAGGCGCGCCGCCGGCTCTCGATCCATCCGGAGACGGAGACGTCGCTGTGGAGGCAGAAGCAGGCGCTCGATGCGGCGCTCCCCCATCCCTCCTCCTGCATCCGCTGCTGGCGCTCGATTCGGTGTTCCCCCGTTGCTCGTCCTGCATCGCCGGGAGGGGCGCGGCCTTCTACTTGCTCCGCTGCTCCAGGTTCCCCCCTCTCTCTCTCTCTCTCTCTCTCTGTGTGTGTGTGTGTGTGTCTCTCTCTCTCTCTCTCTCTCTCTCTCTGACTGTTGGTTCTCCCATCATTTGGAACTGTAGGAGACGAACAAGCTATCCTCGGACGTTGCTGGCCGCCGATTTGATCTGCAAGAGGATGCTCCCCTCTCTCTCTTCATCTAGGCATTAATCAACAGTAAGATGTGCAAGCACAGGCAAGGTACCATCTCTCTCTCTCTCTCAGATATGATTCATCCATCATTTGGGTAATAGTTTTTTTCCATCAGCTTACATCCTAATCAGTAATTACATTATCATATGGCCTTCAATTGTCCCTGAAACTTCAACTACTGATGTTGCTGAGGTTACAACCATAACCCTCTTGCTTTGGACAGATCTTATAATTTCTTTTGCATAAGTGTGCCAACTGCTGAACTGATTCATGTGGCTGGTTGTTATTGGGCATTTGTGTGGTTTAAATATTTCAGTATCACAAGTATAACATCATGAATCCTGTATTTTGCAGGCTCCTGCAGCTGATGATGATGGTGACAGCGATGTTGACCTTTTTAGAGAGGAAACCAAAGCAGAAGAAGGCAGATGAAGAACGTGCTGCCGAAGTGGAGGGTTCTTGCAAGAAGAAAGAATGTATGTTATCCTACATTCTTTCATTCTTTGTATTTTACTGTCTCATTTATAGCTTTGCACTGAACTTTATTGCGGAGCATGTCTATATCTGAATAAATTAGTTATCTTGCTGGTGTCATGTGTTGAATTTACACAATCATGTACTCCAGACTATTGCTAATGGTTTGTATTTTTCCATTTTTGTGGCAGATGACTCGCTCAATAATTTTACCATGTAATTTCTTCTTCTCTTTTATCGATGAAGGAGGCAGTCAGAAGATGCAATTATTTTGAAACCCCTCCACTTCTTCTGCAATAGATTGGTGATTTTTCCAAAGGAATGGAAAAAACTGCTTAGAGGATCTACTCACCTGAGGTACACCTCATAATTTTAATGTGAATTTAACTCTGTTTTATAGCTATCTGAAATTATGTAGATGTGTTTGTTGGTTAGTTATTACTCGCTTAACACATAAATGAATAAACTAGATCGGGGAGCCCAGACAACATGCAAGCTAGCACCAGCTGCAATCACTGTTTGTGATGATTCATCCTATTTATTGTGGACTTCTCATGATCTACACTGTATGAGCATTCCGAGATATCATCCACTCAAATTGTTAGCGCTTCCACTCCATATTCATCTGTTCTGAGAGTGGTTCTTGTAAATTTGTACGCAGATGTTTCATAGTTTTAAATAGCCGGCTAGCTATAGCCCGCTATAGCCTTTTCAGCAGGGTGCCGCTAAATGGTCGCCTTCACAAATAGCCCGCTATAGCCCGCTATAGCTCCGCTATAGCTGATTTGGAGGCCCGCCGCTATTTTCTATAGCCCGCTATTTAAAACTTTGAGATGTTTCCATCCATTGTGTTGTTTCAGATATTCTGATGAAGTAGGAATCAGTACAACATCTTAGAATAATTAGTTGTTTCATCCTATTTATTGTACAGCAATCATTGTTTTTTGTGAATGATTCATCCTATTTATTGTGAACTTCTCATGATCTACACCGAATGAGCATCCTGAGATATCATCCACTCAAATGAACTCTTTTACTCCATATACATGAGTTCTGAGAGTTCCTTTTGTAATTTTGTACGCACATTAACTATGTCCCTCCATTGTGCCGTTTCATTTATTCTGATGAAGTATGAACCAATACAACATCTTAGAATAGTTAACTGTTCAATGCTATTACCTTCTGAAAGGGTTACAAGAACGCTTTCGGAAAGGATGCTCATTTGTTTTGTCAGTCGGTCAGATATGCCACTATTCTTACAAATGTCTTCAAAGAAATGTTCTAGATGTCAGCTTGAGATCAATAACTTATTGCCAAGATCCCTCTAAAATGGCCTTTTCTGAAAATTAAGATCAGCTATTTCCATGCAGCTTGAGATGATGTCTGATGCCATAGACTGAAACAGTAGATAAGGATGAGCTGAAGAGGAAACAGAAGAGCTCACAAACCAGGTAAAATGCTAATTATATTCTGCTTTTTGACGAGGGAGAGCATTTGGGCTCTCCAGGGTGGGCAAGCATTTTTGGTACAGATGTTAGCTGCCTGGCAAAGCCAATGCACGGATCACCACGATCGCCCATGAAGAAAGTGGCTTGCTGTAGTCTTTTTTTTTTTTTTTTGCTTGCATAACATGCTGCTGTTCCTTCTTGAAGGCGTAGCCTAGGAGTTGTATATTTTTCGTTTATGTTGTGTCTTATATCATAGGGTTAGTGGCTATCTGGGGGAGTTACTATCGTGAGGTATACGGTCTCAGGGTTTGTTTTTCGCTTTTTTTCCGGGTTGATGATGTTCGGCTGCTGGATTTTGCACTTTTAATAATATATGGCTACATGCATCGTCCTGATGCAGAGGCCGAGGGATATCCTCCTTTTCAAAAATAAATAAATAAATAACATGCTGCTGTTTCCAGCTTGTGTATTTTTAATATTATATGCGGATCATATTCCCTTTTTAAACTTGATAAACAATGATTTGTTTTCGTATTAATACCTTAGTCTTAGGGCATTCTTCATATTCATTTCTCATTAGAAAGGGCTAATGTTACTTCAAAACTTCACATTAAGAGAATGCTTAGAACCCTAAAGTAATTTGTAGGAAATTATTATAAGGCCTCTGATAGATTTAAGTATAACAAACTGTATTTGTAATATTTAATTTGGATTGAAATTATTTATACTAAGGCCAATACAGTTAGTTTGGTTTAGTACAGTTTCATTTCCAGTGTTTTCCTAAAAAAAATATGCATTCTTTTGTTTTCTCCCGCTGTGGGTCGAATTCCTTCAATCGCGTCTGGCTAGCCTGTACTCTGTCTACCTTGGACTACAATAACAAGCCCATATAAGAGCAGCGAGGGCCCAAGTGAATTCCCCATGGTTAAGTGCATTTTTTGGGGTCAAGTCACATGTATGAATATTATTGATGGTCCTGCTTGCACTGACAGTTAAGTGCCCCTGACAGGTTCCAATAGCTCCGCTGCCGATACCGACTGAATTTTCACCTTTCTTTTACCATTCATGGATTAATGGCTCGGATGAATCCACCAACAATAGCCCCTGGGAGAAGGGAATTCCGACTTTTATTACATGGAGTCAAGGAGGAAATTAGGCGGTTTCTGGAAGTATCATGGGATAACTGGACATCAAGGTTACTCTTTACCTGATCTTCTCTTGAAATGTTTTATCCAGTTCTGGAAATGACATGCTAAAGTACCAAAAAAACGAAATGATTACTTCAGGAAGGTGTTAGAGAGGTCTGGGAAAGATCACGCTGTATTGTTGGTTCTGTCATCTGGAATATATCATTGCAGGATCATTGTTGATGGGGTGTCGAGACATGTGTGCTAGGTAGTCCTGCTGTCCTGTGCTATTTTCGTGTGGAGTGGAAACAAATGATTTTATTATTATGCATAATCAAATGGTTGTATCTGTAATTAGTTAATCTATATCACTGTTTTGGCATATACTATTACTGGGTAATTCTCATTAGGTTTGTACCGTTGGAATGAAGGCTTGCGTTTCAGAAGAAAGGTCCAGTGTTTAGAAGAAAATATAGGATTACGCATATAGTTTAGGACAACACAGTTGAAGAGAGGGTGATAGTATGATGTTACGGCACATATAATGAAACAATTCTTGCTATTAATAACTCTGCTTCATGTGGATAGGGACATTGGCGACCATCAAAGCTTAATAGTCATATATAGATCTTTCAGTTTTGAGGCCTGCAGGCTTATGTGCTGTTTAAAATCAATATTTTTCATCTATATATGCTTCGCAGCATGAAAATGTCGTGTTCTGGACAACTATGAAGACCATTAGTTTTGTAGTTTTGAATAGCTTAGAGTCACGATCTTATGATTGTCTTGGACAGAAAATTTTCAGTTGATAAATATAATGATTTTGTCGTGCAATCTTCGTACACTAATACCAAGATTTGTGTTAGTATATAAAAACTTAAGATATCGTTGGGGCTACAACCATCCTGTTAGCCGGGAGTTGTGATTGATTCATCTATCAAGGTTAGCTGGGAGTTGTGATTGATTCAAATAAATAAGGAGATGCACATGATGCAGGTCAGCTCCTGGGAAAATATTTTATACAAACCAACCATCCAAACCATGTTTATTTGCTTGGAAAACCACTGATATATAATACTCGCAAAAACGCCCTGATGGCCTCCTTTACAATTGCTAATTAACAAGGTAGCTTATATTATGGGCTTATTGTTTTGTCTTGCAAGCATCAAAATATCTCTTATTACACATCTGTTGCTTATCCACTGTGCGTGATTTAGCAGATTGCATTTATAGATCAGCGTATGTAGGAACATAGAAATAGGGACCTTAGAGAACTGTTTCCCGCTGGTGGAGAAGAAAGCTAGCCATGTCCTATACGTTCTTTCATTGCTTAAATTTAGTTCCTATACGTTCTTTCATTGCTTAAATTTAGTACTCCCTCTGATCCATATTAATTGTCCTTGCTTTAGTACAACTTTGTGATATGGAGTAGGATGATCCTTGATATTATGTTGCTAGCTTTCTTCTCCACCAAGGTGCATCAACAGCAGTCACACACGCATGTAAGTATTTTGCTTGCCATGTTGCTAGATGAGATCCTATTGTTCGCTAATATTATTTATGCTTATTTCCTCAGGTAACTCGCCGCTGATTGACGATTGATGTTGGAAATCGCATGCTTCCAGCAAGAAGACTGCACGATTAGCTATGCCACTGCCTGTCGTTATGTATTTATGTAGGTTGCTATCTGACTGTCGCTGGTCTTTTGTATGAACGCCTTGCTTCGATACTTTTGTGCTGTCCTGTAGACTTATCAAGCACAAAACATGTCCTACAGTGTACCCTGCTTTGAACTGTTTTAATCCGGACGTAACATGGATTGTTGCTTTCAGATATTATAATTTGAATGTGGTTATCTTTGATATGAATTGCTATACCACTTTGATCAACGGCCCGTCGGAATGGAGAGGCATCATAGTTATCTAAATATTCTTGGATCACCTTATAGGTATCATGCTATGTTGTACTTATAAGCAATGCTCCAGTGGCATTATTACCGGGTTGGTGTACAATGTTCTGAACCTATTCAATTTTTCCTTCCATTCTGTACTTTTCGAATCCGAAGCATATCCAACTGAGTTGGACATGACTATGGAAGTTATCGTGTTTCATTCTGGTATAAATATTTATTCCAATATGTTCTGCTTCTATGATCTCTTTGGTTAAGGTCACATTGAAATTGAAAAGCATCGTAGTTGTGCAAATTGTTCTTGGGTTGATATGGCTGCGCCTGTTAAGGGTGCGGCAATCTGCACTTTCAATTGCTTTGTTACCGGGTACGATATGACCGCACCCGCAGGGGTGCGGCAAGCCGCACTTCCTACCTAGTGGCTATGGGAGATGCGCGCGAATGCAAGTCGATGGACGATGGCGGGGCATGCTAGATAGTGGGGTACGGTACGGCCGGGGTAACGTTATAGCCCCTCGTATGTGGCATGGTGCTGGGGATCTCTGCGCCGAATGGGTGAGACTTGGCCGTAGTTGGAACTTGGAACGGCACGCAGGACGGTTAGCCAAAAGTCCAAACAGGCAAGGAAATCAACGCGGGAGAGAAACATGTACCACCGAGGCATGCAGTACCACCGACGCATGCACATACTAACTCGTCACCGCTAAGTTGACTAGTGGGGGAAGGCGGCTCTTATGTCTCCAACGTATTTATAATTTTGCATAGTTCATGCCTATTATCCTTCATTTTTGCAATACTTTCAAAGTTTATTGGGACTAACCTAATAATTTAGTGCATAGTGCCAATTTCTGTTGTCCTTTTTTTTTTTACTTTACAGGGAAATAAAATACCTACGCAGCTCAGAAAATTACGAAAAAAATTCATAGGTCAGTATTTCATCAGAGGAGCCAGTGTGGCGGAAGGAGGACACCTAGGGAGGCCTGGGGAGCCAGAATTCTAGGGCGCCTGAGCCCACCAGTTGCCCTAATTTGGCCAGATGCCTATATATACCTAATAACCCACAAGTGTAGGCGATCGCAACAGTCTTCGAGGAAATTAATACAACCCAAATTTATTGATTCGACACAAGGTGAGTCAAAGAATATTTATTAGTTTTAGCAATTGAGTTGTCAATTTAACTACATCTGAGACAAATACTTGCTTGTAAGAATTATTATTAGCAATTGCAAAACGGTGAACGGAGTGGTTTATGTAAGAAAGCAGTTTCACAGCAGCAAAAATACCCAGCAATTGCCAAGTACAAGTAACTTAAAGACAGCAACAATAGCGTCAAAATGTAGGCATATGGATGGATATGGGGATGTTCCATGGATGATTTCTAGATGCAAAAGACAATTCACAGGGGTCACTACCTTGCTCATGTTCAAGATTTATTGTAGGCATGTATTCCATAACTTGAAAGACGTGCTTAATAAGAACTTGCCTCTCCTCTGTAGTCCTACCCTCCCTGACTAAGGGTTCCAAAAGGGAAACTACGGGTAATTAAGGTGACATTAGAGTCAACTAGAACAATGCAGTAACACTCTATGAATACATGTTATCCTCAAATCACAGCCATTCCCATTGATATCCCGGTCTGTCACTCTCGGGGTCTCCGGATCAAAACTATGATAGATGCATATGACTTGCAGTTACAACCATGAACAAATAGACATAAATGACATAAAGGTTCAGATCTAAAATCACATTATTCGGGCCCTAGTAATAAGCATTGGGCATATCAAAGTCATAACAACATCAATTCTCGAACAATCATTACACTAGGGATCATTCCCCCATCAATATGAAGTCTAATACATAATAAATCTCATCCAATTCCCATCCATCCCATGTGCCTACCGCGGATTACTCACACATGGTGGGGGAGAACATGTTGATGGTGATGAAGAAGGAGTTGATGGTGATGGTGGTGACAAATCCCCCTCTCCGAAGGCAAACCCTAGCTTCCTGCAGCCCTCCGGGAAAGGAACAAAGGTGGCGGCGTCTCCGTGTCGCAGAAAAATCGTCGATAAATTGGAGGAGGGTTTTGAAGTAGTATAAAGCTAGGGGGCACCAGAGGCTGGCCAGGGAGCCCCACAGGCTGTGGGCGCCTGGTGTAGGCGCCCTGGTCCTCTGGGCTCCTGGGGGGCGCCTAGGCGCTGCGGGCCACCCCCTGACCCAAGTCCTGGCCCCAGGGGTCCCTCCTGTCATGAATCTTGGCAATCTATTTTTGTTTTATTTTTCCCCGACACTTTTCTGCACAAAAGATAACATCATAGAAATTTTGCTGAAAACAACGTTAGTCTGGGTTAGTTCTTTATTCATTTGAGAAAGTTTTGGATCCAAAGTTAAGCAAAAGTGTTCGGAAAAGTAGATATGTTTGGGACGTATCAGCTTCTCCAAGCTTACCTTATTGCTTGTTCTCAAATTGATGCCACTTTTACAAAAGGGGAAGAGGCAACAAAAGAGTGTCAAAACCCAAAAGGAACCAAAGAAAGACTCGAAAAGACAAAGAAGAAAAGCAGACAAGAAAAAAAAAAGTAAAGCAAATCTTTTTGAGTTTTTCAATGGCATAAGAAGCAAGAAGAGAGCAAAAACAACAAGGAAATATTTTTGGGATTTTCTTAAACTTTTAAGGCAGCAAGAACAACCAAATAAACAAGCAAGAACAAAAATATTTTTGTTGTTTTACAGAAATCAAGATCCAAATCAAGAAAACAAGAAAAGAACGAATGAAATATTTTTCTGTTTTTCGTTTTAAAGAAGCATAAGAAGCAACTAAGAACCAAATAAAAACCAGAAAGGGGCAAGAAAAAGACAAACACAAAGAAGCAAGGAAATATTTTTGATCTTTTGTAAGCTTAAGAAAGAAAGAGAGAGCGCAAAAATAGCAAAAGAACAAAGCAAATTATTTACAAGAAAACTGACAAGCTGAAAAATGATCAACTCGATGAATGGAAATCATAGCAAGTTTACCAAAAGATAAAACATATATGGTACAGCAGGAATGATGAAAAAGGGATGCATGTGTACTCCCCCAACCTTGGCTTTTGGCCAAGCTTGGCAACCTCACTAGCTTGGGCCACCGGGATAGTGGAACGACGGATGTCGTTGATAAGCTACTTGTTGGATTCATGCCTCCTCGTCATAATAATCTTTCACATCTATGATGTTTATGTTCCATCTTCCCCTGTTTTGTACATCAAATAAAAATGGACAAGGAAGGGGTACAGTCCAAACACAATCTTTTCCATTAGTGGCAAAAGTATACTTGTAAGGTCCCGCCACATTTTTAAAACTTAAGTAGTGATGCTTTTTCAAAGTGAGGGCATCTAAGTACTTGGAACCAAGTGCCTCATAATCATTAGTAGTGTCAAGTACATTCAACCTAATGACACACAAAGTAGCAATAGCACCACAACAAAGATTATAACTTCTACCTCCAGAAAGAGCAACATGACGTGCACAAATAGCTCCTAGATTTTACTTTTCGGTAAACTCAGGGTGGACATCGCACATAAGAATGTAAAGATCATGCATGTTAATAGGAGTGTGCTCATATTTTGCAGTAAAGCCACGGGCTATAACATAGGAAAAATACCTAAGTGCGGGGTACTGAATTTGAGATAATTTACCCTCAATGGGTGAAGGTATGGTGTCATCACATATTTCTGTTATAAACCTAGCAATATGACCATTTTCACCATCAACTTTGTTAACACTGCCTATACAAGGAACGTTAATAGCTTCACAAAACTTTTCTAGTGACATAATATGAGTATGAAAATACATCACGAAAGAAACTTGATTCAGACCATACTCAAAATCAGCACTAAAACATTTCACAAATTCCTGTGTAAGCTCAACATAAGTAGGAACCTCATTATGAACAAAACCAAGCAAACCTGCATTGGACACAAGCTCCATGAAGTGTTCTCTAATTTGTAAAGTGTCCAATATGGTGTAATCTGGCCAAAGAGTACTGCGCACTTTGGGTATTTTTACAGATCTTCTAGGAGGTTCAAAAAACCCTTGCCTTGAGGGAGGATCCTCCATAGTTTGGGACCTTGTTTCCCTTGAGGAGGATGAGGAAGAACTCCCCATAAGCTTCTTTCCTAACTTTTTCCACATAGTACCTAAGTTCTGAAATTTTTGAACAAGCAAAAGAAAAGTGAAACTACCTCGTAAAAAATAGGGGGAACAACTCTAGTGAGCATCTAGTAACTTCCCTACACATCCAAACTACTCAAAAAATTCTTAAATCGCCATGCAAGCCCATGTTCATCACTAATAACAGTAGCCAGGATCTCTACACATAGAACACCATTCAAAAATATAATTGGATGAGTGGAGGTGTCACATACCAAGCAACAATTCCAATAAGGTAATTTGCGAACAAAGCTCAAACAAGAGAGATCAAGAATGAGCAGCTACTCGAGTGCAAAGAAATGAAATAAAAATAGTTTGAGTGGTTTCAGGGAAGAAGAGAGCTGCTGGGCACCTGAGGTACTTAAGGGGAGCCAGGTGGGCCCTAGGCGCCTAGGGTAGGCGCCTAGGCAGCCCACAGGTGCCCAGGTGACCCCCTGCACTTTTTGGGCCCCTTTCTGATGATATATGCACAAACCATTTTTCTTTTATTTCTACAAAAAAAATTAATCAATGATTTCCTTTAGAACATCAAAAATGTCAATTTCACTTTACTGAAAATTTATTCTAAGGAATTCAAATGACTAAGAGGAAGGTAAAGAAAAATTAAAACAAGGAAGAAAAGTGATGTCAATGATTTTGCCCTTATGTGAATGAATTATTCATGAGGGTGATCAGTCCTTATCAATAATCTTTGCATAATAACAAAATCAATGGATCATAATTTTTTTTTATGTTACCTCAACCTGGATAGGGATGGATCGAATCATAATAGTTTGATATTTCTCCTTGACTGGAGGCACATGACATTCAAAACTTCCAATAGTAATAGTCATCACCCTTTTTGGAGGTGAGCAACATTTATTAGGATTCACAACTTCCTGACGTTAAAAGTAACCTTCCCTTCAGTGCAATCAATAACAGCCCCTGCAGTGTTAAGAAATGGCCTTCCTAAAATAATAAATAGGCTATCGTCTTCTGGCATGTCAAGTACTACAAAGTCTATCAAGATCAAAACATTTTCAAAAACAACAGGAACATCTTCACAGATGCCAACAGGGACAAGAATAGATTTGTCAGCCATTTGCAGGGATATATCAGTAGGTATAAGTTTTTTGAGATCCAGTTTCTTATAGAGAGGGAGAGAGAGAGAGAGAGGCATAACACTCACACCAGCACCTAAATCACATAAAGCATACTCAACATAATTATTTTTAATGGTACAAGGTATGGTAGGAACTCCAGGATCTCCCAACTTCTTAGGAATTTTACCCTCAAAAGAATAGTTGGCAAGCATCATAGATATTTCATCAATAGGTATCTTTCTTTTGTTGGTGGCAATATCTTTCATATACTTGGAATAAGGTGGAACCTTAATAGCCTCAGTAGGAGGGATTTGCAAGTAAAGATCTCTAAGAAATCCAAGAAACTTTGCAAATCTTTCATCATCTTTACTTTTTTGAGCTTCACTAGGAAAAGGTATAAGTTTTTGGACCCATGGTTCTCTCTGTTTACCAAGTCTAGTAGCTTGTTTTGTTTTCCTAGATTTTTTTCTTAACATGTGGTGTTTCATCAATTTCCATTTCAACTTCACTATCAGGAGTTTCTTTTTCCACTTCTTCTTCTTGTGTGGCATTTTCATTGTCATGATTGGGTTCTTGTCCCTCATTACCACTTTTAGTTTCAGCATCATATATAGAAATATCATGTTGAGGTTTTTGTCAATTGTTATTACCATCATGATTCTCATTAGCAACTTTAGAAGATTCAACCTCTCTAGGTTTCTTCTTTTTCTTTTTGGAAGTGTTAGGTACTGCCCCATCTATATTTTGTGATTTTTGAATAATTCTATTGGGGTGATCTTCAGGATACAAAGGATCTTGGGTGAAAACTCCACCTCTAGTGCCTACTCCACATATGTTATTATTTCTTTTTGCCCTATCAAGAATGATATTTTCTTGAGTTTTAATAATTTGAAAGATTTGTGTTTGGATCATATTGCAATGTTTCACAAGCCCTTTTATACCATTCATAGTTCTTTCCAAAGTTTTGGACGTGTTTGCAATCCTAGAAGAATTTTTAGAAATTTCTCTCCTAATGTCCAGGTTAAAATGATGTTGTTTAACAAGAAAATTATCTAGTTCCTCGTGGCATTGAGTAGGAGAATTGTTATATGGAAGATTATCTTCATCAAACTTATATAAAGAATTAACTTTAATAACAAGATTAAAAGCTTGAGATGTACGGGTGTCAAGCCTTTTTACTTCAGAAGCTGGAATACCCTTCTCTTGGAAAGATTTCTTAGCTTCTTTCATATCTTCATCACTCAAGACATACATCCCTCTTTTCTCAAAATTAGGGGCTAGTTGTGCCTCGTCTAAATTCCAATAATTATAATTTTTAGTAATCCCATCAAGAATATCCTTGGCTTCATTTAATGTCCTGTCCCTGAAAACATTTCCGGCATAGCTATCTAGTTGTGTTCTAGATTCAAGGGTTAGAACATTGTAAAATATATCAAGCAAATCATGTTCTTTAATGTTGTGATATGAGTTTCTCCTCTGCAAATCACAAAACCTCCCCCAAGCTTGAGGCAAAGCCTCATGCTTGATTTGAGAAAAGTTATGAATTTCTCTAAATTATGGCATGTTCTTTATGTTGTGGCATATACTTTCCCATAAACGTGTAGATCATATCCTTAAGAATTTTTATGCTTCTAGGTGGCAAGTTGTTAGACCATATTTTAGCATCTCGTCCAAGCGAGACAGGAAATAACTTAAGTATGCAGTAAGGGAGACTAGGGCCTTTTTCATAAAAAGTTTAGCAAGATCTTCAACTTTATGAACACGATCAAAAACACTTTCACTATCTATTCCCTGAAAATTGAGGGTTTCACAGATTTTAATAACTTTAGGTTCGACAGGAAAATCATAAGCATCATCTTCAACATATATAAGAGAGGCACAAAATTCATCATCAGGCAAAAACAAGTCTCCTAAAGCTCTTCTTTTAAATAATTTTTCCAAAGCATCTAGATTTTTATCAGTGTCACACTCCCTAATAGCTTTAGCAAATCTCAATTTAAGTTTAGTAGGTGTGGTAGGGGTAGGTGGTGTTCTCAGAGTAGGAGTAGGTGGTTCATCTTCAAGTGTCTCTTTTTATTTTAGTCTAGCAAGATGACTATCAAGTAGTACTCCCAAGGGAGAAGGCTCAGTAGTAACTTCAGAGGAAGTTGTAGCAGTTTCAATAGTTTCATTGTGAGTATCATCCATAACATGTCACATTTCAGAGCGTGGTTCAGTGGTTCATGTAGGTGGTGGTGGTGGTGTCACAAGTTGATTCAAAATAGTAGGAGAATCATAAATAGCTTGGGTACTAAGAGTGGTACCTCTTCTTGTAGTGGATGGAACAATCTTCGGTTTGGGGTGTAGTTTCTTCTCCATTATGGATAAAAATTGCAGCAAGTAAGTGAACAAAAGGTAGACTTATAAATAGGGCGATGCTTTCCTGGAACGGCGCCAGAAAAGTCTTGAAAGCCCACAAGTGTAGGGGATCGTAACCGTCTTCGAGGGAAGTAATACAACCCAAATTTATTGATTCGACACAAGGGGAGCCAAATAATATTTAGAAGCTTCAGCAATTGAGTTGTCAATTCAACTACCCCTGAGACAAATACTAGCTTGCAAGAATTATTAGTAGCAACGACAAAATGGTGAATGGAGTGGTTTATGTAACAATGCTGTTCCACAGCAGCAAAAATACCCAGCAGTTGCCAAGTACATGTAACTTAAAGAGATCAACAATAGCGTCAAAATGTAGGCATAGGGATGGATATTGCGACATTGCATGGATGATTTCTAGATGCAAAAGACAATTCCCGGGGGTCACTACCTAGCTCATGTTCAAGATTTATTGTAGGAATGTATTCCATAACTTGAGAGACGTGCTTAATTAGAACATGCCTCTCGTCTACAGTCCTACCCTCCCTAACTAAGGGTTCCTAAAAGGAAACTAAGGTAAATTAAGGTGACCTTAGGTTCAACCGAAACAATGCATTAACGCTCTATTAATACATGCTATCCTCAAATCATATCCTTTCCCATTGTTATCCCGGTCTGTCACTCTCGGGGTCTCCGGATCAAAACTATGATAGGTGCATATGACTTGCAAATACAACAATAAAAAAATGGACATAAATGACATAAAGGTTCAGATCTGAAATCATATTACTTGGGCCCTAGTAATAAGCATTGGGCATAGCAAAGTCATAACAACATCAATTCTTGAACAATCATTACACTAGGGATCATTCGCCCATCAATATGAAGTCTAATACATAATAAATCTCATCCAACTCCCATCCATCCCATGTGCCTACAGCAGATTACTCACACATGGTGGGGGAGAACATGTTGATGGTGATGAAGAAGGAGTTGACGATGATGTCGGTAAAGAATCCCCGTCTCCGGAAGCAAAACCCTAGCTTCCAACAGCCCTCCGAAAGAAGAACAATGGTGGCATATCCATGTCACAGAAAAAATTATCGATCAATTGGAGGAGGGTTTCGAAGCAATATAAAGCCAGGGGGCACCAGAGGCTGGCCAAGGGGCCCCATAGGCTGTAGGCGCCTTGGGCCTCTGGGCGCCTAGGGGGGCACCTAGGCTCTGTGGGCCACCCCCGGCCCAATTCCAGGCCATAGGGGTCCCTCCTATCGTGAATCTTGGCAATCTATTTTTGTTTTATTTTCTTTGACACTTTTCTGCACAAAAGATAACATCATAGAAATATTGCTGAAAACAGCGTTAGTCCGGGTTAGTTCTTTATAAATTTGAGCAAGTTTTGGATCCAAAGTGAAGGAAAAGTGTTCGAAAAATTAGATACGTTTGGGACATATCAATACCCTGAAAACCTCCATCATATTTATTGAGTATTTGTATGCCACCACCACTTTGCATTCCATGGCGATCTTCATTTTTCAGCCCCTATCCGGTTCTCCGCCAAAGGGGAAATTCATTGTCATCTTCATCAACATCGATCCTTCCTTCTCCAAGATGAGTTGTGAGTAGTCCACCCCCTGGATTACATGTTCATGGCAGTATCCAATACGTAATCACTTCCCCTTGATGTTCAATACTATTGCCACATGAGCTTCCTATCATGATTATGGTCCATCTGATGTAAATCTAGCAGTGATGTTGATTATGTGATGAATTATTTCATTATGTTTATATTGTGTTCATGCCGAATTATAGGTCAATATTTCTGTTTGGTTATTTGTCTTCTCTTGCTCAGTTTAGATGGGTAATCAATAGAGGGAGTGGTTTGCATTAGTTGGGTTTAATCTTTCTAGTAATCTACCGTAATGACAGTAAATGGAAAAGGCTTGCATTATATTATTGCCACTAAGGTTAAATGATTGTATGAGGACTCCATGAAATTATGCAATCAATAGTATGTCATCTTGCTTAACGTAATTATCTATTTTGTACTTAATACTTGGATGATGTAGAGAGGATCTTGGTCAAAGAGTGGATTATTAACCATAGATGCTAGGAGGGTCTCGGTGTATGGATTTATGGACATACTACCTCTATAAGATCAACACATTACACACAATCTAGTATGAGAATGAAATATTTCACTTATTTTTCATATGATTATGTTTCTAGACTTTCAACATCTTTTACTGGCGCTTTTATTTTCAGTTATTATTTATTTCAAAAATACAAAAATATTACCTCCCACTTTATCTTTTAATCTTATACAACTAGCAAGGCTAGCAAGGTTGACACCCTTGTTAGTGTTGTTGCGGGCACAAGTGAAGTTTTATTTGTGTTGCAAAACTTATCATTGATGTAGGAAATGTGCACCTCCATGAATTGATACCTTGGTTCTCACTAAGAGAAACTTGCTACAAACCCTTGCACTTTGGAGTTCAACTAAATTGCATTGGCTATATCACCTACAAGCATCAACGGCAAACACCATACGAGTGACGTACGCTTTGTGTGCCCGCCACTGGTTTCACCACAAGCAGTGACGCACAATTATAAGTGCTCGCCACTGGTTGTTGAAAGATACCGGTGGCAAGCATTATTTACCGCACGCCACCAATAATGACTCGGCACTGGCGATCGCCCATGGGCGCACACCAGTGGTAATTTTCCAAGTTACCAGTGATGACCATTTTACGTGCTCGTCACTTGTGACCTGGCGGTTATAGGCAATTCTGCAGTAGTGTCATACCATTTCTTATAGGTTGCGGCACCCTTAGAAGATGCAACACTCTTACCAGGTATGAACTACTTGAGCTTGCAAAAACCCTCCGACCATGTACTACCCTTTGATGTTGGGACTAGACCCGTTCATGGGCAGCCCGGCCCGAAAGCCCGACATTCGGGCCAGGCTCCGGCTCAACTTTTTGGCCTGAAGCCCGGCCCGAAAGCCCTGAACAAAGCTTGAAGTAAGGTTTAAATAATTATTTTAATTAAAAAATAGGTATAATACTACATTTAAATACCCCCAAAATAATTATTTTCAATAGAAAAGTGCACTGTTTACATGTTTCAGGCCGGGCCGCGCTCGGGCTTGGGATTTTTGCTTCGGGCTTGGTAAAGCCCAGCCAGAAACCCTGCCCGGCCCATGGCATGATCAGGTTTAGTTAGGACCCAATCTCTGATGGGCCTAAAGTCATCATCGTCATCATATTTTGCAGCACTCTTACCTGGTCTACTACTATTTGAGCTTGTACCACCCTTTGATGATGTACCGCCCTTCGATGATGCAGGGCCCTTACATCGATGAACCACGTCAGATTTCTTTGTTCTGCAACTCTGTATCCGCGGGATAGTGCTACACATTACAAACAGTAATAAGAATGACAATTAGAACTAATTCAGTACCTTCTAAATGAATGAATTTGTAATATCATTTACGTTAATGTGGTAGGCACAATCTTTCAGTGGGAACTTTATTGCTGGCGATGAAATGTTCATTGGTAACATATGAAAGCACGCCTCCATTTCTTTGAGTTCAACCACCCTGTTCCACCTATCATGCAACCTCACAGGTTCTACTCGTATTTCCCCAGGGGATCCGTTTAGGGTGCCCTAATTTGGGTAAAATCTTACAACACTCGATGAGGTGGCTAGCTTTCCTCAATAATTCATGGAGTGGAACTGCTAGACCCTCCTCATGCCTTATCTCTAATATAACCCTGATTCATTCTAATAGCACTTCAAAAAATCTCATGAGACATCAAAGGAGTAAAACCACAAATAGAGGGATCAAGAGACATGTCTGGAGAAAAGGGTGGGAGAGAGGCTAACTCAAGGATGCAACACAATATAGGGTGAGGGCATTTTATAGGACGAGGATGCTAGAGAAAAGGGCAGGAGAGAGGTGGCGGGAAAACATTGAGAGGGAGAAACTGGCGAAGAGAAATGGCGTGAAAGAGAGGGGAAAGAGAAGAAAATAGATGAAAGCAAAGAAAGAAAAGAGAAGAAAAAAATAAAAGAAAAGAAAAGAAAGAAAATAAAATAAAATAAAAGAAAGAAAATGTTTGCCGAGTGTTGTTTATCGAGCACTCGGCAAAGAATATGCCATAGGATAAAAAGGAAATATAAAATGTTTACCGAGTGCCACCTGACAGGCACTTGATGTTCTGCAAGTGTGTAGTAGGGCTAGGGCGTTCTCAGGAAATCTGGATTCACCACTAGTATGTATATTATGTAATTATGCGGATGCATAATTCTAGGTTTAGATAACTAATCCACTTCATATGTTTTAGAAGAGTGCGGAGCCAAGTACAGATACGTGCATACATGCAGCAGCCATGTGTCACACATGCCACCACCGTTCCTTCCCACATTCAGGTTATGACAATGATGATTAAGGGCCTCCTTGTGGATGCGGCTAATGGGCGGTCTCCGTTATTCCCCTCTCCAAGGTCAGCAGGGTCTCAAGGAGGGTGATAGCTTCTGTCACCGCTGTACCTCCACTCCCCGCTTCACTTGAATAGTAACATCCTTCATGTCCATAAAGGCTAATGTTGTGTGGTACACACAACATTGTGAAGAATATTAACATAAACATACAAAAGAGAATCGTTTATCTTATCGGCGTTCAGTTCATACACATACTAGGGTTCCTCCATATCCCCGAGAACTGGGGGATTTACTCATACATGGAGACAACAAGCATCATCAAGGTAGTCATGGCAATAATAGATCAATGATTAATGTAACACACATATGAATGGGGTGTTGGTGATGAAGATGTGGATGGTGATGATGAAGATTGATGCCGAAGTCTCCTTGATCGGGTTGATGGCGTGGCAATGCCCTTCTGTGATTCCCCCTCCGGATCCCTTCTGGAGGTGAGCTTTTTCGGTTCTAGAGCATAGTTCTGGTCTCTCTGTTCATCCTCTGCAAGATCCGATCATACAGGGTTGAGGTAGTCGACCAGGGGAGGCGGTGCCACACGGTATGAGCACTGGTATGAGCGGGCATGGTCGTACCGCACACCGTCTTCTCCTCTGGAAGGCTCTGCGCTGCTGGTTTTTGTTCCACTTGATCCTCGCATCATATGGTAGGTTATTATCATGTCAGTTATTGTGATTTTCATCAATAAAAGGGCATTCGCTTCAAATAACCTTCTCCTTTAGGATCCTGGTGAAATCAGGCAAAACGAGTGCGCGAGCGCAATAAAATTCTGAAATCCTATGACTACGATGGAAAACACAAAGTAAAAAGTGATGCAAAAATGGAATCATTAACTCCCCCAATCTTAGTGTTTTGCTCATCCCCGAGCAAATATCACGGCTGAAAGAACAAGGTCATCATGTTCATGAAGCATGGATTATCATAAATGAATGAGTTCATTGCATCCGAGTGAAAGCCATAAAAGATATCAAATCACAACGAACACTCACACATTTTTACCAACAAGTTAGTTATAGAGGCTTCCACATCTTTAGTGATCAATTGTCTAGCATAGGTAAAATAGTCCTATGAAATAAATTATTCATGCTTTGATCGAATAATTTGCGAGGGGCTTTCAACATATTTTAGAGCGTCATACATTCAATTTTATTTTAATACACAAGCCATCCTTTTTCATTTTCTCACGTGGTTGTAAACAACCTTATTTACCCATGTTATAGTTGTTTATGGTTTTACTTGTGATATGAAAGCCAAGAATGTTGACAAATGCGAGATAAAGTGAAAATGGACAAGTTAAGTGCTAACTGCAAACTAAAGTAAGGCACAATTGATGGCCCTATTTTATACACATCTTTAGAGCTCATTTTTTGCGTATTATCTCCTTATATCATGTCCCATTGAGCCATCTACATGTCCATTATGCATGATTTCCAGGATTTACTCTTTTCATTGTGAGCATTGCATAATCTTAAGTCTTTATTAGTTTTTATTGTTTTCTTTGTTTTGTGTGTGTTTTGTAAGTGATGTGGAATTACCATGAGCTTAACACGATGAAAGGGATCAAAACGGAGGACACCCAGGCACCAGACCTAGGCATTTCAGAGTGTAAAAATGGCATATATTTTAAAGTGCTCAAAATTAAGAGCTAATACCACAGGTGCATTGGCGTCATTCGTACGATTCCAACGAGCCCAAGAACGTCAAAATCTGAGTTCGTATGAAGAAATGGGGGTCGCTTTACCAAACGCTGGGTCATACCAGCGGTCGTACCGCACCCAGACTTGGCCGAAATTGCCCAGATAAGACGTGATTCTTGGTGGATTTCATCCCCGTTTGTTCCTACTACTTCCTTGTCCAGCAAGGGTTGATTTGGGAAAGGTTTTGGTTCATCTAGAACCCTTGGAACAAAGGAGAGAACTCACATCCACGGAGGAGACCCGTGGAGGCCGGCTATATATCTCCATCAACCCTAGGGGCCGGCCATCATCACCACCATCAACCATCTATCATCCATCTCTCCACGTCTAACCACCATCCACATCAAGAAGCACTTGGGGGCTATGTTAAGCCATGTTTCCATCATTGCAACCTTGGAGGAAGAACGGAAGGAAGCCGCCGGAGGAGCACCACCGCGTGGCACAGCCATGTGCCGTCGCTGCCGCACCGTCATCTTCACCAACACCCCTTCTCCTTTCCACATCACGGTCTCCATAATGGGTTGTAACAACTCTTGAACCCCCGTTTTAATGTGCTGTTATTTTGAGTAATTCTTGGCTATGAGTGTGGTCGGCTAGTAAGCGGTTATTTGATATGTGTCGTCTATTTATGTGTGTCCTCTCTATGTTTTTATTTAGCATTGTAGTACTTTATTGGTTGGAGATGTCCAATCCATTGGCATAGTTGGAGACATCTAACTCCCTAGGCCACACATGGAGTTGATAGGTAGTTGTGCGATCCGATAGACCTACGTGTGACAGGCATTGGTATCTCGAGGGGAACACATTTTATCTAGGAGTAAACGGTTTTCCATAGAACTTATTGCCTTCGATCCGATCTTTGTGACCTTAATGTCTTTCCATTAACTGCAGCATGTATGTGACGGGAAGTAGGATAATTTAGTAGTCTCAGTATGGTGCTACTTGAAAGACAATGTTATGTGAGTGACCACCCACCATTTGTAGATTGCACGTATCCTATAATGGACGGTACTGACTCAGCCGTGATGTGTTGGAAGTCGTAAGTTCAATGTTAATCAACGCTGCTGGTGGAACGAGACCTAGTTTATTTCCTTCGCTTAGTTTAGTATTTATTTTTTGTTTGCTCTAGTACTTAGTTTAATTCTCCCTTTTGTCGTTTCCACTAGTAATCGACTTTAGTAAACTATTTCCAAACTCCGGTGTCGGGATAGTAGTGCCTTCCTTTTCACTCCCTGTGGGATCGACAAACCTTACTTATCATGAAATTACTACAGCGCCCTGTGCACTTGTAGGCCATCAAGCTTTTTCTAGCGCTCTTGCCGAGGAGCATAGCGCTTGGTCATTACCTTCCTGTTCACACATAGTTTATTTTTGTTTGTTGATATTTGTCTTTTTTTCCTTTAAACCAAGAAAGAATTTTTTTCTGATAATCATGTCTTCCGGGATTTCTATTCATGAACAGATAAAACCTGCGATGGAGGACGAGAGAGACATAAGCCCACCATCCTTGGCTTCCGAAGAGAAGTTCAATGAATGGATAACACTGTTGAATAAATGGTCACCAATTTTATGCAATGAGTGTCATGTCACTGGCAGCGATTGTAAAACCGAATGGCCCTACTCTTATCAATGTGAGTACAATGTTGATCCTATACTAGCAAATTATAATAGAGATGATAAATGCAATGCTAGTATTGAAGTTCTTCAATTAGTACTTTATTATGGTGTCGAGGAAGTTTTACATTATATGGGAGATGCATGGATAGATTGCATTGTGTTTGGTAGTGCTTATAGAAAATTGCATCCTATTCATCATTTTTGCATAGATAATTTCTGCGATAATGCATTGGTTATCACTATTCCAGAGCGGATTGCGACCTCGAAATAATGAGCTCTTTGTAGGACTTGCAGAAAAATGAAGAAGAGGATGCACATCATGAAGAGCTGCCTATCTTGAATGATCATATGCTCCCCACCGCTGATGCTATCTCTAGTGAGGAATCTTATGATGCCCAGATCCTTCAGGTAAATTCCCAAGAGGACTTTGATTCTTATCATTGTCTAAATGAATTTACTAAAGTCATTCATTATGATGAGCTAGAGATAAAGCAGTTATTCCTCCATTAGTTCCTTGTATTACTAACATGGTGCAGGGAATCCTAATGGAGAAGGGTGAATCATCGACTTCAATGGAATATTATGAAGTGATCACCCACAATGATAGCCAAGGTGATATTTTTAAATTATATAACTCTCCTACCCTCTTGTTGCTGACAGGTGAGGACACATGGCCACTATGCTTGGTGCATCATACTTGCCAAGGAGCGAGTACTTATTTACTTACATGATGCCGACGCACCATAAGCGAGTACACCTCCGATCAAGCTCTGCTATGAGGTGCTCCCAACCCCGGTTGGAGATTGGTCTCACACTCAGGGTTGATATCCCTTGGGATTTGGGTGGATGACCTAACAGAGCACCGAAGCTTAGCTACATGTCTATAAAGAAAACGTTGCCAGGGAGGCAACCCAAAAGTAAGTAGGTGTCTTTCTTAGTTTCGTGTCTTTGGGTCTAGTTACATTCATGTTGCATTGGCACTTTTATTTTTGCATTGTTGCTATTAGAGTTGGCTTTGGATTAATCTTCATAGGTAATTTTTTTAATGTATCAGTAGCCTGAAATTTTGTTGCATACCTCCTCCTCTTTTTAATGCAATATTGTTATGTGCCAAACTTGAGGAGGGAGCACAATTTTTTTAGCAAGTTCTGCAGCTTCAGAGGAAAAGGTGGAGTGCGGTACGACTGCACCAGTCATACCGCCGCTTGTACCAACCCCAGCGAAGCAACCCCAACTTACCTGGATGTTTGACGGACAATGGTACGAGCACTCGCGCTCGTACCCGCACTCGTACCGAAGGGGACCCCTGCTGGTTGGGCATCAGAATGAAAGACGGTGTCCGGTATGACCGCCCCGGTCGTAGTGCCGCTCGTACCAAGGCAAAAATATCCCAATTTTGCTTATTTTTGATGTCTAAGGTCGATGGGGTACTTTCTAACTAATCATTTATCCTCTAATTTTTGTTAATTACCTTTGAAGCTCCCTAACCAATAATCCTTTATAGCAACCTATGTTTTCTTTTATTTCTTTTACTCGGTTAGGTATACAAAGCCTGTTCGTATACCGAATCGATGCTTTTTTATTTCATGTGTTATTTTTGTGGGGACTTGGACTTTATGTGGTGATGTGTATGGTATGGTGCAAACCGTATAATGACCCACACAAGCCACTTGGTTGCTTCGATTTAACATGTTTCAATCGCAAGTGCCCGGTAACATCTTCTAATTTGAACCTCGCTTAATAAAAGTCATTTAGTAGTAAGGTTTCTCGCCTTAAGTGGGATCTCCCTTTTAAAAACTAGGCACTTGGGAGCTGCACACTCATGTTTTATAATATGTCTCACATGCACTTCAATCAAATCTGGGAGTAGCTATAGAACTTCTAGGCATAGCTTGTTAACTTAAGTGTGGTGGTTAGGTTGATGAACCAATCCTTATGAGGCAGATGTTTTTGTCACTTGTGATGCTAATCCTTTATGCTAGAAAAAAAAATTAAAATCTCCAAAAGCACACAAATATTTTGTTTTCTTTTTATTTTTCTTCTAAGCAGGTTCTATCGGACGGCAGCCATCGAACCACAACAAGGAAAATCATTGAAGCAAGGTCCTTTACTATTAAAGGAGAGATCAATTGTGCCTAAACGATAAAAGTGTCTAACCCTTGCTTAATCTTAAGCTTGGGAAACTTCCCACGCTCTCTTTTAATAACTACATTTTCTTTTTTTCTTTTCCTAATTTTCTCGAGTTTGGTATTGCAAAGTTCTAACCTTGGGGAGGTTATATTTGCATGCATAGGGTCTTATGCAATGTTCATTATCATAGGGTTTTCATGCAATCGTGTGTCTTGCTATTTTGACATGCTTTACCCTTCGAAAGATGTTGCCATATTATTTTTATCAAAAACAATAAAGGAGTCCTTTGAACTATTGTCTTTCTTTCACCTAATTACATAAGTTGGAGACTCTAGTTTCCCATCCTAACTGGTCCAGTCCATGGGCCGAACTGACGGCCCACCGTGAAGAAGGGACTACGGAGGCCTCAGACCTGACGTAATCATCTCAGATACCACCGAAGACTTGGCGTCTCCTCCAAGATATTATCTGTGTTCGGCAGGTAACCCCTAGATGGCAACCGACCAGGTGTAACCCGAGATACCCTCGGTGCCTATATAAGCCAGAGGGTTTAGGACGCAGGAAGGATCATCATTAACCTTAGGGTTTAGTCCAAAACTTTCGATCTCGAGGTAGATCAACTCTGTACTCGATACATCCGTAATATAATAAGAGCAGGACATGGGGTTTTACCTCCTCAAGAGGGCCCAAATCTGGGTAAAACCGCCGTGTCCCTTCTCTTCTATTACCCATTGTTCCGATCTCATAGCTCGGGCCCCCCTACTCGAGGTCTGCTGGTTTTGACACCGGCATTGGTGCTTTCATTGAGAGATCGTTGTGTGATCGCCAAGGCTTGATGGCTCGCTTGCAGATCGATAGCGGTATTGGTTGCGGTGACATCTTCATCCCTGGCCAACTTTTCGCCTTTGGCAGCGTCGTGCTGCACGCTGATCCGACCGGCCATCTCGGCCGTGTCAGAAATTTTGCCCCAAACCAAGTCGTTATGTTCAGGAGCTTGGAGTATGTCACCGAAGCCCGAGGTGATCTCGTCCTCTTCGGCTGGAGCCCGGATCAACTCGACGATCCCTCCGGCGCTTCGGCCCCGGAACAGCATCCGACCTAATCCTCATATCTGATCTCTTACCAGAGCCATCCTCGGAGATAGATCCGGTGGCCGCCATGTCCGATCCGATCCCCGCCTCCCCAGGCGTAGGCCTTGAGCCAAGCTCGTCTTCAGACCAGGAGGCGGCGGTCTCGGACTCAAATTGTCTTCCCAACAACTAGGTTTCAGCACTGGCCGAACAAGACAATGGAGCCACGTCAGGTGGCCCTAACAAACCATTGCAGATCAGTCAGGCTTATAGCCAGGCCCTGGACACCAAGGAGCTCTCGCAATTACATGAGGTACTGGATCAAATCCAGAACCTGGCAATCTCGTCCGCTGTTTATAACCAGATCGGATGCAAAGCCGAAGATAGTGAAATTTTCATCCCACCCACCACCCACCTAGTTGCCATGGTCAACGATTTGACTAACACGCTTGACTACGGCTCTGACGAAGCCACGGACATGGACGTCAGTGGCGATGCCGAATTAAACCCACCCACAACCATATCACGGACAGGGAACTGGGCCGCGATGTCTACCTATGATGTTTGCATGGTCGACACTCCTAAGGATAATTCCAAGGAGAAAGCCAAAGCAAACCCCAAGCATCGTCGCCCCAAGAGGCGACCGAGGGACCATAACGGGAGCAGAAGTACTACCAACACTACGGGCACCACCGATGATGGTGCTGCCCCCCAACGCCACTGAGAACCCGGGCGATGATGATCCAGCCTCGCCGGCTCAACAGAACGAGCCTGTAGGGACGCCTGTGGAGGGCGATCCCGAAGATATTGGCAACTTCAATGATGTGTCAGATAAAGATTACCTTCCCGGATCCGAAGACGACGTCAGCCTCGGACCCGAAGACTTCATAGTGCCCTCGAATCCATAAGAGCAGGCACAGTTCTTACGTCAGCTAATTGCAACTGCACGGAGCATGAAGCAGAAGCAGCAGGAGCTGTATACCCATGAAAACGTGCTCAATGAAAAATGGACAAAAATCCTCACGGCCGAAGCAGACCTCAAAGCTCGGCAAGCGGCTGCCAAGTCATTCCCAGGACGGCGGCTACTGCCTAACTTCGATGACGAGGTAGCAGATAATGAGCTGCTACCATATGGTCACGCAGGCCAGGCCGACCGTCACCCTAGAGGGCAAGATCGGCCATCAGGCGCAACTAAAGAGCCCCCTGCTAAAACCCGCCCCCACGACAAGAGCCCGGTCGAGTACCCCGAGCCCTATGATTTGCACGATAAGATACATGCCAATACAGCCCCCTCCTGATCCATTTACAGAATAAGGGAGCGCGTGCCCGCTGGCCTGGAGGGCTGTGATGCCTGGATAGATAGGCACGGAAGAGCTTGGGAACGGACACGAGCTAGGTTGTCGGCCGATGTCTGACAAAGCATGGCTCGATTCTGAGGGCCCGCACACCCAATATGTTTCACAGACGAGGTCATGGAACATCAGTTCCCAGAGGGGTTTAAACCCATCAACATCGACCAATACGACAAAACAACTGACTCGGCTGTATGGATCGAAGATTTTCTTCTCCACATTCACATGGTCTCAGGTGATGACCTCCATTCCATCAAATATCTGCCGCTCAAGCTCAAAGGACTAGCAAGGCATTGGCTCAATAGCCTTCCCAGAAATTCTAATGGAAGCTGGGAGGAGCTCGAGGAAGCCTTTAGGGCAAACTTCCAGGGTACCTACGTTCAGCCCCTGGATGCCGACGACCTCAGCCATGTCGTCCAGCAGCCGGGCGAATCAGCCAGGAAATTCTGGAACCAGTTCTTAACTAAAAAGAACCAGATTGTCAATTGTCCTGACGCAGAAGCAATCACTGCATTCAAGCATAGTATTCGGGATGAGTGGCTCGCTCGACAGCTCAGGTAGGATAAGCCGAGATCCATGGCGGCTCTCACCTCTCTAAAGACCCGCTTTTGCGCAGGCGAAGATAGTTGGCTAGCTCGTAGCTCTCACAGAAGCGACTCTGGCACCCGGAGGCGCGTGACGGGAACGGCAAATCCAGGCGCAACAGGAATAAGTGCCGGAATAAGAACAGCAGCAGCGATGCCGAGGACCCAATAGTCAATGCAGGGTTCAGCATCTTACGAGCCGGACCCAAAAAGAAGCCCTTTAAAGGGAACAAGGATGGACCAAGCGCTTTAGATAAAATACTCGACATGCCTTGCCAGATTCATGGCACCTCAGACAAACCCACCACCCAAACAAATCAGAACTGCTGGGTGTTCAAACAGGCCAATAACACAGCGGCCGAGTGGCAGGGCAAGAGCCAGTCTTAGAGTGACGATGAGGATGAACCTCGCAGGCTAAATAACGATGGCCAAAAGCAGTTTCCCTCCGATGTCAAGGACGTGAATATGATTTATGTCATGCACATCCCCAAGAAGGAGCGGAAGCGCACACTTCGGGATGTCTACGCCTTAAAGCCTGTGGCCCCGAAATACAACCCGTGGGCGGCTTGCCCGATCACTTTAGACAAAACGGACCACCCGACCAGTATCCGTCATGGAGGGTCGGCTACTTTGGTCCTAGATCCCATTGTCGATGGATTCCACTTAACCCGCGTCCTGATGGATGGCGGAAGTAGCCTGAACCTGATCTATGCTGATACGATCAGGAAAATGGGTATCGACTCGTCAAGAATCAAACCCAGTAACACCACCTTTAAGGGTGTCATACCTGGTGTGCAGGCCCAGTGCACTGGCACGGTTACGCTAGAAGTAGTCTTCGGCTCGCCCGAAAACTTCCGAAGTGAGGACCAAATTTTTGATATAGTCCCCTTTCGTGGCAGTTACCATGCACTGCTCAGTCGTACTGCGTTTGCCCGCTTTAACGCGGTGCCGCACTACGCTTACTTGAAGCTCAAGATGCCAGGACCAAATGGTGTCATCACCATCAACGACCATACCGAACGCTCCCTCCGTACAGAGGAGCAAACAGCGGCTTTCACAGTCGACGTCCAGGCGGCAGAAGAGGCGGCCCGAAGTACAGCTCGGTGGCACACACCAAGTTCTTCAAAGTGCGTCCGCTCTACTACTTCGGCCCCTGGACAAGCATGCATGAAACCTAAATAGGGACACGCGCTCCCAGGCTCCTTTTGCATGGTAGCAGACTTCATACCTAGGGTACACAATTTTGCACTTAAAATTCCATGGGAGCCTGGGGAGCACAATTTTATAAATGAGGGTGTGCGGTCTCGGATCATCTGCACACGCAACCAACCGAATCCTGGTGATCTCTTCAGCACTATTAAAGGCCCGCCAGGAACTACATCCTGGCAGTGTCAAGCTGCCACACTACGACTGCAGCCTCATCAAGAGCTCCGCTGCTTGAATGCATACGGCATAGCTTATGCGGAATAGTAAGCAGTACCTACCAACCTTGGATTAGACAAGGAAGTGCTGGTCAACAGCACGGAGACACAGGCGTGCGGCAGGGAAGACATGGGATGCAGCGCCTGCTTAATAAAGCGCTGTACTATACTTCTCTCTTTTTTCCCTCTTTTTACATACTCTCTGTACCTGTTAACGTTCTTTTCTTAAAACAGCTCGGCATGTATAGCTAAGCCTTACGCATGAAAAAACAGACCTTTTCTTGGTCCTCACACAGCAATAGGTACCTATTTGTACCATACAGATGAGTTCGGCTTTCAACCGGGGGCTCGGATTTAAAATCTGATCTATGTTCTAGTCCGGTAACTGTTCGGCATCTCGGATATTGCATTATATGCACCAGTTTTGAATTGTGATTTTGGTCAATAGTTGGGTTGCCCGGCTCCTGTGTTTACCTCCTAGGTCTCCGCTTTGTTTGGCTAGGAGTGTAAAGGGAGAACCACTGCGATTGTGCTTCCAGCTCGAATGGTTAAGCTCCTCAGTGGAGAAAGCCAAAAACTGACTGTCACGATAAGTGTAAACTGGGCAGCCATCCGAAGATAGTGTCAAACTAAAACTCGTTACAGATTGTCTCGTGTTAAATGAAGGGTTCTTGTCAAAAGAGCGGAGGTGTTAGGATATGCGCACTTCGACTAGCCCGAAACACCACGACACCAGGGGCTAAGTCAATTACCCCGCAATTCAAGCTCCTATGACTAAGTGAAAGTTATAAAACCATAATAGTCTGATTGCCTTGTTCCTCTAAATACGCAACCGCCCCTGGGCACTGAGACATCGGCTAAGGGTTCACACATTTTTCAGGAACACCCCGTGTAGTATCCACAAGGGGGCAGAAGCCGACGACTGGCCACTTTCAGAGTTTAAAGCGGTCACACAGGAGATAGCATAAAACACATCGGTTGTTCAAATAATCGCTAGCATAAATTTATCTTCTCTTATATACATTACACCTTGGCGTACCGAGGGACCTTCAGAACCGCATTTCGGACTTCTTACATTGCGCCTCGGTCACCCGAGCGCCCTCCTGAACCTCGGCCAGAAACTGCTTGGGCGTCCTATTCTTCGGCACCCTCCAGAAAGGTCGAACACTTCCAGTTCTAGACTTGGGGGCTTGTGTTCCGCAACCTTTGTACCAAGCCAAACAAGATGGTTCGCAGCGGCTCTTGCGGCCAGAGGTTGATGCATGGATCCTCCATCATCGGCCGCGCTGCGCGAAACAACTCCATCAGTTGCTTCATCTGATTGTTCAGGAGAGGCGGATGCTCGGGCACCTGGAATTGAGCCCAGAAGGCCTTCTCCATGGAGTTATCAGGATGGCAGCATAGTAGAGGCCGGCGTCCAAGGCGCTCCGCGGCAGGTCCATAAAGGCCTCTGAAGAACGCCAGATTTGCGTAAGACAGGCAAATCTGATGTCACCAAATGTGCAGCGAAGTAGATATGGCTTACCAGCGGTGATTGGCCTCACTTGTTAAAGCTCCTCGCTATCCGCCTAAGCCTGTGTCGTGGCCTCCTTACAGGCCGAGCTCGTTGTTTCGAGCTTAGAGGCAAGTTTCTTCTTTTCTTCTTGAAGGGCGTCATGTTTAACGGACAGCCCCTTTAGGCCTTCTTCGACCTCCATGACACGGGCCGCATGCTTCTTGCTGTCCTCCTTCTCCTTAGCCAGCTCTTCGCTGGCCCGCTTTGCCGCAGCCTTTTGCGCTTCGAGCTCCGAGGTGGAAGCTGCAAAAAAATTCATACATGATTTAGAATTAAACATCTACATCATTATTGTAAGTACAATTTTAAAGTGCTTAAGGTCTTTGTATTTACCTTGAGCTTGGTCCATCTGCTTCTTGAGCAGATCCATGTCCTTCTCGGACTGATCAAGTTTGTGGTTCAGCTCTTCCAACTCTTTTGAGATGGACGCTGAAGCCGAGGCTGACGCCTGAAAAGAGACACAAAGTGAGTCACCTCGGGTGATATCGATCTCCTGGTCGGCTTTTGTCAAGCCAATCAGGGACTCGGGGGCTACTGTGTATTCGCTCTTATAAATTCTCACTTTTTTAATGACCCCTGAGTCAATTCTTTGAATTTAACTTAGGGCTCGGGGGCTACTGTGGTTATACGCTTAAGTCTACAGTGGCATTTTTAAATATAAGTCTTCGGACAACTTACTTCTCACTTGTCTGCTATGGGCTACTAGGTACATGTAGCACTAAAAGTTCCAGGTATTGACAAGATGATCGAATCTTACCTCAAAACTTTCATAGAGGACCTTGAAGGCCTCCCTTATTCCGGCCTCTTTGGACCGGAAGCTTTGTAGTGCTGCACCTAGAAGCACGCGGTGCTCAGCAACAATGGTGGAGCCTGTCAGGGACACCTCCATTTCTTTAGGCCACCCCACGGACGCCTGCCTAGTAGTAGGTAGGGGTGGACGGGTCACCGTTGTCGGCTGCCGAAGTGGTGCCGGCTCGATGTGGGCCGAGGCGGCCGGCTGCTCCAGTCTTTCCCCTTCCTCGGTGAGGGGGCCCTTCCCCAGTGGGTCCTCAAAGGCCAAGGTCTCCACCTCGGCCGAAGGAACATCGGAGCTACCACCCAGGGTGATAACAGGTGGGGCCTGCCGAGAAGTCGCCTCTCCCAGCCCGTCCTATGCAGGAGAGAGGGGCAGATGCTCTTCTGACCTGCTCTGCAGAGGAAGCCCGTCCGATGACTCTTTATCGCTGATTTGGGAGCACTGTGGGCTATTAAAGACAAGTAACCAAGTACATTTTTGGGAGAGAGGAGCTAGTGCGCAAGAAACCCGCCTGGAAATAAAACATGTAAATGATGTACCTCCTCGGCGAGGGTCTTTCCCTGCGCTGCTCGATGAGGTCATCCTCCGAGTCAGAGATGATGACCTTGGCCAAGGTAGGGGCCTTGTGGGGTAGGCCCTCGGCGGCCTTCCCTAGGCGCCTTCGGGTCCGGGGGGGCATTAGCCCCTGCGACGCCCTCAGACGTCACCCTTTTTCTTCTCGGGGGAGACGCGCCTTCCTCCCCCTCTTCTCCCTCTCCCACTCCATCCTCGTTAGAGGAAAGAGCTTGAATGTCCTCGGACTTGGTGTCCAAGGGGTCTCGAATCTGGAGACCTTCCCTCTTCTTCTTCTCCATCTCCTTTACCTTGGCCGGGGCCTTTGGGGGCACCATGGCCAAAATGTCTTGGAGCTCGGGGGTCCTGTCATCTTCGGGCAGCGGTGTCGAGCACTTGATGTGCATCACTTTGGACACCCATTTCTAAAGACAAGAATTGGGTTTTGTCAGTGCGAAACTTGAAGTTGTTTACGAGTAAATATTTGCAACAATGGTTACCTTGGATGGGCCGTGCTCGGCATTGTATCCACAATCTGGCCCGTCTTGGGGGAACACATTCTGGGATGGCTTGAAGAGAGCCGTCCACATGCCGTCTAGATCAGTGCGGAAGAAGTTCTGCAGGGTTGGTTCGTCTCCGAGCTTGTTGAGCCACACTGGGCTCGCCCGAATCTGAAGTGGAAGGATGCGGCGATGCAGCGTTACGTCCACTACATCCATCAGCTTTATCTTCTTTTTGAGGGTCCGGATCTCTCCCCAAAGGGAAGATACTTCATCCGGATTGCCCCACTCCAGGACCTGCCTCTGCCAGGACATAAGCTTCCTCGAAGGAATACCTGTGAAGGTGGGAGCCACAGCTTGGCCCGCGATGAGGGGCTTGGTGATGTTGAACCACTCGCGCTGCCAAATCTTCATGGTCTCAATGAAGGTGCCCTCCAGCCAGTCCATCTTCTGGATCTTGCTGATCATTATGCCCCCGCACTCGGCAAAGTCAGTGCCACCGCTCTTCGGCTTAATGCAGAACGTCTTCAGCCATAGGCCGAAGTGTGGTTCCACTCGCAGGAAGGCCTCACAAACGATGATGAAGGTGGTGAGGTGCATAATGGAATTTGAGGTAAGATTGTGGAAATCCAGCCCATAGAAGAAGAGAATCCCTTGCATGAAAGGGTGCAGGGGGAACCCCAGACCTCGGATGAGGTGGGGGATGAAGACAACCCACTCCCCAGGCTTGGGAGTGGGGATGCGCTGATTGGGCTCTGGAGCCCTGTAGGCAACATCAGCGGGAAGATATCCCGCCGCCTGGAGCTCGCTGATGGTGGCGTCGGTGACCTTGGAGGCCACCCATTTCCCCTTCAGATCCGCCTCAGCAATGGGTGCGAAAAGCGGAAACTTGAAGATGGCTTTGAGCCGGAGGATGGGATTGAGGTGCTAGAGCTTTGGGGATTTGGGCACTGGAACAGAGGGAGAGCGTAGGGGGGAAGAATGGTTATCCTTTGCCGTTTATAAGTCAGTAAAAAGATGAGGCGTCCCCCCACTACGCCATAATAATCGCCATGTCTCGGCTTGCCATGCTGTTATGGCCGCATTGGGTAAATCAATCGTTTGATGATATCCCCTAAAATGTGGGGCACGATCTCTGCTTTGACAGGACGTGCCAATAGAGGGGTTACCTCGAACCGTGATTCAATTAAGTAATAACTGGCACATATGATGTCATGGGTGGTGACGCTTCGGGAAAAGTTGTCAGTAATTGACCACCGAACACGCCTGTGCATCTGGTCTTCAAGACCGAGTCAGCTGAACACTTCGGAGGACCGTAGATGCAGCACGTGATCGGTTGACGCACCTCCTTTCTGAAGGGCTGTGCTAGCCACTTAGGAATTTATGAGCCCCAAATGTGTATTTAGCTCGAGATGTTGAGTGGAACTCGCCTGCTAAGCCAAAGACTCTCCAGCCGAAGACATGCATCCGAAGAAAATTATCGTCCTCGACTTCGAAGGCAAGTTCAGGGGCTACTGATGGTGTCCTGGACTAGGGGGTCCCAGCCTAGCTGGTCTAGTCCATGGGCCGAATTGATGGCCCACCATGAAGAAGGGACTCCGGAGGCCTCAGACCTAATGTAATCATCTCAGATACCGCCGAAGACTTGGCATTTCCTTCAAGATATTATCTTTGTTCAGCAGGTAACCCCTAGATGGCAACCGACCATGTGCCACCCTAGATACCCCCGGTTCCTATATAAGCCAGAGGGTTTAGCCTATAGGGGGGATCATCATTAACCTTAGGGTTTAGTCCACAACTTACGATCTCGAGGTAGATCAACTCTGTACTCGATACATCCATAATATAGCAAGAGCAGGACGTAGGGTTTTACCTCCTTGAGAGGGCCCGAACCTGGGTAAAACCACCATGTCCCTTGTCTCCTATTACCCATCGATCCAATCTCACAGCTTGGGCCCCCCTACCCGAGGTCTGCCAGTTTTGACACCAACACTAGTGGTGCCTTGATTCACGATCGAATGTTGTAGAGGCTTTTGCTAATGAACCCAGCGACTTTGGTTGATCCAGGATGCGTAATGGGTAACCCCCACCAAACTACCCCCTCAGGGTACTTAGTTGTTGAGTCTTATGCAATATGACACCACGACGCTGTTGTGTATTGTTTGAGTTCTTTATGATTAATGCGAGTTCGAAGACTTTGCACTTCCGTTCATCTTTTACTGCTAGCATCTTTAGTACCGAGCATTTCCCACTCTCGCATTGAGCCTTCGCGTGTACTTCCCTGGTACATCCAAACCTGTGGAAGGACTTCCTCTTGTTCTCCTACACATAAGAAACAACCACCATACCTACCTACCATGGCATTTCCATAGCCATTCCGAGTATATAGCTATGCACTACCATCATATTACATAACATGACTAGAGACATGTTCTTCATTGTCATTGCCTTGCATGATATTTTTATGGCTTGTCCTTTTTGATGTCTATGCTACGCTGGATCATTGTACATCCTGATACACTGCCAGGGGCATTCATATAGAGTTTCTCTCATGTTTTAAGTTTGAGTTATGATTACATTTAGTTGGAGTGTGTCAAAAGAAAAAGTGTATTGTTCATCATTGTAAGGTGTTGCTTCTACCAAAAAAGAAAGAAAGAAAGAGATCAAATAAAAGATGCACCACAGAGGTGCCACAAAAAAAGAGAAAAAATAAAAAAAATGTGAGGAATAGAGAAGGATCAACACCATTATCCTTTTTAGTATACACATAGTGCTTTAAAGTAGCACCACTTCATGAATTGTAAAGTAGAAAGTTTCATGAGCTTCAAGGTTTATATACTAGGTGGGGAATTTACATTATAGAATTTGGCTTGTATATTCCAATGATGAGCTTCCTCAAATGCTCGAGGTCTTCATGAGCAAGGAAGTTGGATGCACCCCCACTTAGTCCGTAGGAGAGTTTTTATAAATTCATAGCTCTGTGTGCATCCAAGTTGCATGGCGATCCCTACTTGCATTAACATTGATCATAAGGCCTTCTCCATTACCTAATGGTCAGTCGCATTGATGCAAGGCCTTCTTTTTTTTAACTTCTCGAACCCCAATCATTATTTCTATTTTCCCGATAAGTGCGATGCATAGGCTTGTGCTCAGCTCAGCATAGGTAGTTGAGCGGTTGACTAACGCAGACAGACGATCTTGCTATTATACCTGGTATGCCTTGGGTTCGTGTTTTTGAAGCGATCGCTAATGCATAATTTCTTTTGTCTATGACAGACATTGCTTTGCTCCCAACATAATATTAATCTTCTCTCTAAACCTTTAGCAATGGGAATTTGGACTGCACAAAAATATTTCCTCTTTCTTGACCTTCATGGCAATGGAACTAATGGGATTGCAAGAATTACTCCCATGCTAGCTAACTTTTGCAAGCTTGCATGAAAGATATGGATACACTTTTGGACTTTGGTTTTCAGTGCAAGCATAAGAGTTAGAAACAATGAGCTTAGGTAGTCAACCTTGTTACTTGAGGATGAGCAAAGATTAATCTTTGGGAGGTTGATGGCTCTATTTTATACGCATCTTTAGAGCTCATTTTTGCATATCATCTCCTTATATCATGTCCCATTGAGCGATCTACATGTCCATTATGCATGATTTCCAGTATTTACTCTTTTCATTGTGAGCATTGCATAATCTTAAGTCTTTATTAATTTTTATTAGTTTTCTTTATTTTTGTGTGTCTTGTAAGTGATGTGGGACTCCCATGAACTAAACACAATGAAACAGATCATAACGGAGGACATCCAAGCACTAGACTTAGGCATTTCAGAATATCAAAAATGGCATTTTTTTCAAAGTGCTCAAAATAAAGATCTAGTAGACAGGTGCATCAGCGTCATTCATATGATTCCAACGAGCCCAAGAACATCAAAATCCAAGTTCACATGAAGAAATGGCTCCCGTTTTACCGAAGGGTCCAGAGCATTCGACGACGCATGGTACGACCTCGCTGGGTCGTACCGGCGGTCGTACCACGCCCAGCCAAGGCCAAAATCGCCCAAATCATATGCGATTCTTCATGAATTTCATCCCCATTTTTTCCTACTGCTTCCTTGTCCATCAAGGGATGTTTTGGGAAAGGTTTTGGCTCATCAAGAGCCCTTGGATAAAAGGAGAGAACTCACATCCATGGAGGAGACCCGTGGAGGCCGGCTATATATCTCCATCAACCCTAGCCGCCGTCCATCATCACCACCATCAACCATCCATCATCCATCTCTCCACGTCCAGCCGCCATCCACATCAAGAAGCACTTGGGGGTTGTGCCAAGCCCCATGTCCATCACTGCAACCTTGGAGGAAGACCGGAAGGAAGCTGCCGGAGGAGCACCACCGCGGGGCACGGCCATGTGCTATTGCCACCGCATAGTCTCCTTCACCAACACCCCTTCTCCTTCCCCCATCATCATCTGAGCTGTTGGTTCTAGGCAACACTATCAAAGGAGAGTGTTGTGCCAAGTTTACATAATTTTCTAAGCAAGAAAAAATAGGGTTGTAGTTATAGGCTTAAAATGGGGCAGAAAAAGGTTTTGTATGTTGCTCTCAAAATTTTAGTAGGGCAAGGTTGGTTTACTACACAAAAGTGTTCTATAGTCATAGGACAGTCTACAAAAATTTTGTGCCATAATTTTTTTTATTTCTATGGTTTCCAAGCAAAAAGACTATTCTAGGGTTTTGGAAAATTAATAAAAGAATTTATTTTAGAATAATTACTGAAAATCTTCTACTAGAATTTTTGTGGTGAAAGATCATCATGGCCACCATCAACTTTTCAATAATTATTTTAATAGGGAAATTGCAGAGAAGGAAAGTTAAAAGACTACCAAAATTACTAAAGCACCAAATTAAATTATTATTATTATTATTATTTCTAGCGAATTTCAATTTGTTAAAATGTTTTACCCCAAAAATGGGGTGTTACAACACTTAACCCCCTTAAAGAAATCTCGTCCCCGAGATTTGTTAAGGTTTGAATCATGGAACAAGGATGTCACTAACCCATAAGAAAAATTAATAATCACTTAGCATAGTAATACACCATTTCAAACAAGCATATTCAAACATAACGCACACTACACATACTGATCTTGCTGCTACAGGGCTACACTGGATCAACACAGAGCTCAGGATGATCTGGCATCCTACTCATCTAGGCTTCTTCACTGGTGACTGCCTAAGAAGAAGTTCTGGGGTTGTTGGAGTTTGGGGAGCTGACGGTGTTGCCGGGAGCGGTGAAGGCTGCAAGATTTGACAAGCTTCTAACAGCAGGGATGCATCGTAGCTTGCCCTGACCCTCAATCAGCTGCGGATCAAGGAGCGACAAGTGCAGGGACGAGAATCACTCGCTTAATCCGGCGTCATCTCCAAGTGGCCGCAGGTACAGGAGCAGGGGTGGCTGCTGATCCATGGCTTGGGATCTGGCCATTGAGTAATGGTGGTGGAAGCGAAGGCAAGGAGATCTGTGCAGCTTTGGCTATTGAGTGGTGCACGACTGAGCTAGGTCAAGGGCTGCTCTTATAGGCATGGATCAAGCTCGAGCTCATAGAGCTGTTTCACATGCATAAGGGATAAGAAGAAGAATAGTGATGGCTGAGTGGAGGGAATGCTATTTGAGGCAAAGAACGATGGTGCCCATGACGGGATGAGTCCCTGCGGCGATGAACCTCTCGCCATTGGCTTGGCGCGGGGTGGGGCAGCACTGAGGAGAGGGAATCGGGGAGGCTGCTGGCTGCTTGGGGAAGACAAAGACAAGGAAGATGGGGGCCGACACATGGATTCTGGCCCCCTTGACAGAGTCTGGTTAGGGAAACAGTTTACTAACCTCGAGTGGACCTTGCAGTGGTCGAAAGCATAAAATAGGTCTGACTATTTAGGCACAAGGGTAGAGGAATAGCTACTCTGTCACATCCCAGAATTTTCAATTCTTGGAATGTGAATTATTAAATAAAGGTTAATTAAAAAAATTGCACTTTTGCTTGTGATTGCTTGATCTTAGCTAGTTTTTGCTAGGATTGATTGATTTGATTGTTATTTGTGGCTCAAAACTATTTTGGGAATTATGCAGGACCCTAAGGACATCTTTAGGGATTATTTATAATACAAAAATTGAGATAAAATTTGTGTGTGGCCTTTATTTTATATTGGGCTAGAATTGAATTTCTATAAGTCCCAAATAATATTTGGAATGACACATTTTTAATTGGGATTTAATAGAACCCTAAATCACTTTAGGGATTATTTTAAATACTCCAAAAGAAAGGGTGACAAATTATTTCATATAATATCTTGGGCAGAAATATAAATTTCCTAAGCCCCAAAATAGTTATTTGAACTTCGGTAAAAAATTGCCAGAAAGGTTTGGATCAATTTGATCTTTGAATTAAATTCAAACCAAAAGGGAATAATTGTAATTTCCCAAATAGGGATTACAAATTTTATTTAGGCTGGAAATCATTTTGCCTAAGCCTTAAATATTATTTTGACCTTTGTAGAATTTTCCTAAAAATATTTCGAACACATTTATTTTCTGTATCAAATTCAAATTCAAAATAGAAAAAGAAAACAGAAAAGGAATTCTTAATGTAACCTAAGGGCCCAACCCAACGCCCTTCTCTCTCACGCGAGCGCAGCAGCCAGCGAGGCTGGCCCAACGGCGGCCCAAGCCAGCAGCACCCCAGCCCGCGTGCTATCTCTCGCTGATGACGCATTCCCACATGTGAGCCCCTCCCCTAACCTCTCGACGCCCATCTCATGCACAACCTCCCCACGTCCCCCACATGACCACGGCCACACCGGAGACCCTCTGACCGGCACTATAAATAGCCCGGGACACCCTCTCTCAATTCCCCCCAGTCTCGCCTCTTCCACGTCACCAGGCAGCTTGCCCACGAGCTCACATCACCACCACCTTCTGGAACTCCGGCGAACAATTCTGCCATCACTGGTGAGCTCGGGCCCTTTTTTTGCCTATGTTTAGATCACCTTGACACCCTCTCTCCCTCACCTCTCCTTTCTCTCCAGGAAGCGCTAGAGCGAGGCCTATGACGAGGACCGAAGCTCACCGCCGACCCAGCCAGTCACTACAATTGCCAGTGGAGCCATACATCACCACCGTGGACACCATCAACTTTGCAATGTCGCACTGAAGCCCGTGGTGCACTCCACGCACTTCGGCGCTCTCTGAAGATGACGCCCGCTTCTACTCCCGAGCGCCGTGCCACCGCCGCGCCATCTCCGATGACCAAGTGCAACCATTGGGAGAGCCTTTCTCTCCGCCGTCCATCTTAAAATCAACAGTCATGATTAGATCATTTTAATTCAGTGAACCGGTACGCACCTCGTCCATCAGATCTTGATCCAACGGATCAGATCGGTTCACTTAAGTGAACTAGTACCTTTTAATCTGAGCCGTCCATCTTCATTTAAATCCAACTGCTGTGAAGTGTTTAAGAGCTGGCTTGGTATCAACCAATTAGGAGCAATCACGTGTCCTTGATTTTCTTTTAATTCTATTTAATTGATTAAATCATAGTAACTTTTGCAAAAAACCCTAAAACTTCAAACCTTCATAACTTTTTACTGGTAAGTCAAAATTGAGTGACTCATTTTGCACATTGATCTTCATGGAGTGCTCTATCCAATAGTATCACTTTCACACAATTCAAATACGAATTTATTCAAATTGAATTTAAACTTTTAGGAAGCCCTAGTTTGAAAACCATAAGTCCAAATTGAATAATTACTTTTGCACTAGTTTCACATTGATCACTAGGATCCAATAGAACCAACTTTGGCACAAGCTTGAACTTTTCAAAATTTGATCTATTTAAATTTGAATTCAAACAACTTTTGAAACTAGTTTGTAAACCGCAACTCCAATTGAAGTGGATCTTTTTGCAAATTGATCCTTAGGACATAAACTTTCAAATAGAGTCACTAGAATTCAAATTCCACAAGTTAAATTTGAATTCAAATAAACTTCCTAAAACATCAAAAATGCAACCATAGCAGCCATTTTGGCTGAGTTTACTCTGCTATGACACCCTGTTTTTTTTCCAAATTTTCTTTTCAAAAACCTATTTGAATTTTGTTTGGAATTTGAGTTGGATTTCATTTTGAATGGCTCTATGGACTTAAAACTTGGGAATACTTTTATTTTCCTTTCCCAAGTTAATCAAAGGTTCCAAAAACATACCCAAAGTCATGCCATATCCATTCTAGCCCAACCCCAATTTTTGTTCCAATTAAAAATTCCTTTTTCCTATTAAAGGAATAACTCTCTTGCCCTTGGTTGTGAAGTAACCTATATTTCTGTCTTTCTCAAAATTCCAAGGAAATTCTCATAAATTCTTTGGACCATATGGACCTTGGATATGTAAAAATATTCAAGATCCCATGCTCATGGTGAGCATAGCATCCAATTTTATTTTCTGGATCCCCTAGGAGTTTGTTAAGCAACTATATTATAGATTCCTCCAAAAATTCTGCAATTAATCCGAGACCTAAATCTTCCTATATCTCTTGAGCATGCCAAAATTAACATTCTTTTGCCAAGCCAATTTTCCTCAATAATTCTCCCAATATTCTTTCCAGTGGAGAGCACTGTGAAAGAAGTACCATTTATATTTATCCCAATGGTATGAAATTTTACTAGTGCCTCACTATTCCTAAATCACCACTCTCCACCAAATGTCAGCCAAATCCATCTAGCCATGTGAGCACAACATCAAGATCTAGTTTCTGGACCAACTATGCAGTTGTGAAGGAACTATGTTTAAATCTTGTCCAAATGCATTGAAATTTCTCTAGCAGAGTTACCTTTCTACCCCATTTCCAAATGGCAAACCCTCATACCCAAAATCTTCACCATTGTACCCTAACAACTTGCCCAAGTTTCTGTCCAGAAACTGTTTTGGACAAGAATCATCAGCCCAGGCCTATCTGGTCCAAACCAGTGACCTATATGGGCAATTTGAGCTTAGGCCGGCACCCCACACATCCTTTGCCAGGATTGCATGTATGCGGCACGCCAGTGCACGCGGTGACCATGTGGATGGCATGCCATCGATGCGCTCTACGTGTCGGGTCGCCTTGGATGTGACCACTTTGGCCGTCCCCGGCTGCCCCGTCGTGTCCTCTGGTGCCAACACCCTCCCCACCGTCCACGTACTCCCTCCAGCACCTTCTCCCCCTCAGACAACGTACTCGCCAGACATGGCCAAGCTCCACCACTATAGCCGCCGTACGGGAACTGTGGCCATGCTGGCTGACAGCTTTCCCGCTGCTCGTTGTAATCACCCATGCCTCCTCTGCCCTCTCCGTCGCCTCCCTACGTGCCGTGATGGCCAGCTCACTGCCCAGCTCATCCCCGTGCTCGGCAGCACTTCCATGGCGGGAACCGACTTGGGCATCGCTGCCCGGCTATAAAAGCCGGCCCCCGACCTCGTTTCTCCTCACCACCCACCCCCACTCCTCCTCAATCGAGCATCGGAGCAGAGAAACCCAGCCAGGAAGCCCTTCTTCCATAACTCCAGCAAAGTGCTCTGTCGCTTTGCCCCTCCACCCCCACCTCAATCCGACCAACCCCAGTGCCAACCAAGATCACCGTCGAGCTCCTGGTGTTCCCCTTGTTCTCCCCAGACTCTCTAGTGCCCGAATACTCACTGAAATCGCTAGACTCAAAGATGCCCAAAGCCTGCCGCCGCTGGAGACGCAGGGCGCGACGCCGTCCGACCGCCTCCCGGTGAGCCATGGGTACATGCATGCTCACCATTAAGCGCTTGATCCATCCCAGCTGTATCCCAGCTCCGTCGCTGTCTCTACACCGGTGAACGGCCGCTGGTGAGCTCGCCCACCTCTGTCTCCCTTTCTCTCTATTTAAACCTACAGCCTCGTCCCACCTGTCGGTTCTAAATCCGGCATATCTCGTAGTAGGGGTCCTGAGCTAGGCGTCTTGGAGCGATGGTAAAATGGACACAGGATTTTATCCAGGTTCGGGTTCTCTCGAAGAGATAATACCCTACGTCCTGCTTTTGATTGTATTCATATGGGGTATGGAACATAGTACATGTATCTACCACAAGATTATTCTAATGAATATCAGATGATCTATCGACTAGCCTGGCCTCGATTTATATAATACATCGGAGGCCTAGGGTTTAGGAGAGTCCTCGTCTTGGGCACCAAGTCTTGTGGAGTCTTCCTTGCATATGTGATGGTCTGCCCAAAGTGGCCCATGCGTGAACCGCCATGGGGATCCTTGGCCCGATCCACCTGGTCGGGAGACGATGTGATGAGCACCCCCTAGTCCAGGACACCATCACCACCTGCCAGTGGCCCAGCCCGTGCCCAAAGCGGTACGAGTGGAGGCATATTCTGGTTTTACGCCTTCGACATGGCCTCTTGTAGGTTTTTCTGTTTTTCTGTTTTAAATCAATAATTCCAGTTTGACCCCAACTTTGACCAGCTATATCTTTTAAACTACAAGTCCAAATGAGTTGAAACTTTTTGCATTATTTTTCTTTTGAGCTCCTTTGTTTACTGGTAAATGTTGGTATTTTTCTCTGCTGTCTAGAATTTCTGGATAGAGAAAAATGCTTTATGTGATATTTACAAATGCTTTTAAAAATATTTTCCAGAGTGATTTGGTTATTTGGTGAAGACCAGGAGTACTTCCACACTCCCTTGGATCAAGGCAAGCCACAACTCTCATTTGCGTGATTGCAATGCAATGCATGGTTTAATATGATAAAATTTGACTTAATTTGAATTATTTAGAAATGAATTATTCATGGCAATTCTTGGAGTATTATTGTATTTGCTACTGCCACGTTTATGATTGGATTGAATATGCCTAGTATCTTACAAGTTTGATATTGCCATGTTGCCATGGGATTAGTAGGATCAATATCTGTGATTCTATTATGATCATATTGATATTTTAATTATGGAGTTAGTAGCAATGCCATGATCATATTATTCACTGGATTATTAGTTGCATATTGCTATGACTTGGATCATAAGTTGACAAGTGATACTGGAGGAATTATTGTAGTCAGAGATATACTTTGGGGATAAATTCCTTCATTCATTGATCAAGTGCCACCGAACCAAACTATTCAGTGCAGCCACATTTGCCTTTATGTGAAGGCCCTAGCTTGGTTTATCGTTATATCTTTTATCGGTATCACCAAAGAGGGAAGGTTATGCTTGCGTGCTACCCTGATCAGGTAGGTGGTGGTAATCTTGTGAGCATGGTTGAGATTTTATGGTACCGAGTCCCGACCGAGACTGTTTTAGCCATGAGGTGGCGCGTGTCGAACAGCAACGCAAGAGGCCACCCAAGACAAGACCTGAGGGTATGTCGGTGATATGGTAAAAGTGTCATACGGTAGATGAGTTTTGTTGGAGCAACACTGGTCTACCCAAATGGGAAATGTACCAATGTACGAGGCAAGGAGTTCCATAGTGTGGGTAAAGTGCGTGACCTCTGCAGAGTGTAAGAATCTATTTGAATAGCCGCATCCATGGTATTAGACATATTTCATACTAAGTCACACTGTCTGATAAACACCAGTGATGGAATGACTTGTTCTAGTGATGAAGAACTCGTCTCAGAATTGGTGAAGTAACAGTTTGGCAGAAAGCCATTGATAACCTTGGGATGATGTTGAGGATGATCGTCAGATGATCTTGAGGTGATGACGAGGTGATCATGAGAGTAAATGGTTTGACCGAAAAGTCAAGTGTAAGACGGCCCATGTGACCTTAAATGATGGTTGCTACTATAGTTAGTTCAGCAATATCGTGTTTATTATTTTCTTCACCCTTTTAATAATAGCTGACTAGGATATAACTACGATGGCTATGACATTATTTTGCCTTGATGCTTTTGGTTGATGTGAGCTTGTGAGTACATTCAAAGTACTCACCTGGCGTGTCATGCCAGATGCAGGTGATGCCATGATTGCGTATCTCGAAGATCCTGAGTCGGTGAACTAGGAAGTATCCCAGTCAGCATCCCTTTGGAGTGGAGTCCATCACCGACGCATTGTTCTGCTGCTAGGAGATTATTCCACTGCTACCCTTAGAGGCATGATCATGTTCTCCTTCAGGCCTCGCTAAACCATGTAATTCAGAACCCTTGTACCCATAGCATTTGCAATAAAGAGTTGTTCTGTTATATGCCATGCTGTGCCATGTTCCAGAAGACATAGATCTCTGGACTGGCACATAGGACATTCCAGTGCTCTGAGCCGGGGTGCCACATCTGCCATGGCAGGATTTTGAAACCAGTTCAGTTTGTCTATTGAATTGATCATATTTTTTTATCTATAGTTTCAAATTTAAAAATATTTTTCTCTTTGTGTTACAAAACTCAAACCTAACCTTTGGGGCCAGTTGACCCAAATTCAAAACTCCTTTGCCATGTTTGAATTATTTCAAATTTGAATTCAAACCCAAGTTTGAATTATGAACTCAAATTCATTTGAAGTTCAACATGGTTATTTGTGTACATTGATTCAAATGTTGAACCCAACTCACACAAACCTCATGAATTCAATTAACGCCATTCACATTTGAGTATGAACTTGTTGACCATAGTTCATAGACCACAAGCCAATTCCTATTTTTCCTTTTGTACATTGAATCTTGCAATGAGCTTTGCCTTCAATTCTTTTAAGATGACTCATCACTTAGCACTTCATAACCCTAGGAGCACTCACACTCAGCTCAGTTATGTGGTTTGTTGTTGTTTGATTCTTCTGTATGGTATGTCTGTTTATGTGAATTCTTCTCTTACGATAGATTGTTTGGATGGCGAGAATAGCATTACCAAGATTGTGAGAGTGAAGGCGTTCTTCAATACAAGGCAAGTGGAACCTTTGATCATATTGTTCACCTATACTTTCCTATGAATGTAGGACTTTTCAAATAGGGCTACATGTTAGGAAATACTGTTGTAATAAGCTATTGCTAAACCCAGTAGGATAGCCACAGTGTAGTCAATGCTTAGCCATGCCATGATTATAAACAGGGTGGGACCATATCAAATACAAAACTGATATATTTTTTTACCACTATTAATGACAACTTAACTAATGAACCACCTAGGTGGACTGGTTGCTTGGTCATCAGAGTGAAGATAATGGTGGGGTCTGCCACCCAGGAATAAAGGAATTGTATAGGTTCTAAGTTAAGTGGCTTCCATGTGTAACCGTGTGGCAATATGGGCTCTAGCTTGACCAAGTATGTTGTGGGAACCTGGCGCATGTAGACCAGCAGATGTAGTTAGTTTGTAGGTTGGACTGGGTCTACTAGGTGGCTTAGGCTACTACCTCTAAAAAGTCTCATCTTGGTCTTCCTGGCCACTCTACACTTGAGTTTAGTAGCGAAAAAGATAGACTGGGTTACCGGTAAAAGTACACAAACCTCTCAAGAGTGTAAAATCTGATCATGATTAGTCACGTCCTTAGTTATGGACAACTTTGAGCAACTTGACCTAGAGTTGTCTGGAAGATCTCATCACCATAATTTTCTTAATTAAAATTTGATGGGTTAGACATGGGAATACGATCTCTATTGGTGCACCGGTGGTAAAGGACCTCCACTAGACCAATGTACCTTTAGATCTAGGATTTGCTGCAGGACGCAGTATATCCAACGTATTAGAATAGATCCACTATATATATATATATATATATATATATATATATATATATATATATATATATATATATATATATATACAAAGACAGAGAAAAACTTGCTTTGTGCAAAACACACTTCATTTGCACAATATGGCACATGCATGATTTAGGTCTATTATATTTATGGATGAAACTTGCCAATACATTCAATGCATTGACCCTTGTGGCTGCAATGTATCATGTTGCAGGATTCTGCACTATGAGGGAGTAATGCGATGTAGGGTCATGACGCAATACTCAACTTCTGCCTGTGCATGGATGGACGCCACAAGATAGTATTATATTTTGTTGTATTTTGTTGTATTTTATTGTAAGCTAGCCTTGAGTTGAGCAGGTATGTAATGTATCAAAGACTGGATCAGCGATGTAATACTTATGACATGTGATATTCTTGGTATTTCATTGTAGTCTATGTGTGCAAGCATTTGATCCAGGGACCAGCACAGTAAGCATGGAGATTCAGATCCTTATCAAGGTCTGGGTTGCTATATGTGGTTTCGGAGCACAGGTTGACTGTAGGACATAACCCTATAAAATGGAATAGGAAAAAGCCTTAGGATTGAAAAACCTATTTTGCTCTCTTTGCATATTCCCTCCTTGATCTCCCACTTTATATCTCATTTCATTACTAAATCTTACCTTATCAAAACCATAGATGACTAGTCTTATTGAAGCTATCAAGAATGGACCGCTGTTGACCATGACCTTGGAATGTGACACCGAATTCCCAAGAACACTGAAGGATATCATGTTGAGCATGGGACTCAAAGGAGAAGCGGCGTACAAGGGATTTCCTTTAATGGATGAAGGCCAATAGTACTGGTGGGGTATAACTTCATCTTCATGAGAACAAGGAAGACAACCAGTAGAAGCATGGACACCACATGTTCACCAACCCCGTGATTCACATGACGTTCTTCGAATCAACATGATGTGTTACATGGGAGGCTATTGGAAGACTTGGAGAAAAACTTACACTCAAACTACAATGCATCGTAAGTACCTCAAGGAGGTAGAAGAGGAGTTAGAAGCACTCAAGGACAAGCTGGAAAGGAAGGAAACCCAGGGGTGACCCCAATGGAAACACAGAATGAGAAGGAAGATGCTTAGATTAGACCACCATTATTATGTTAATCTAAAGGAACGCTTTTGCGAATAATATGATGAGATCATATTGCCTTGTGATATGACTTTACTTAGGTTTCTCTTGTATATTTGAGTTTAGTTGTTTAATTGAATGGCGTGGAATGATCTGAGTTGTTTAATCTATGATGTGATTGTGAATCTTTTGTGAGTGGGATAAGTTGCATAATTTAGACCATACCCCTTTTGTGTGCTACAAGATCAAAAGGATACAACCACCAGAGGAGTAAAAGCAGAGAATAGCTCCATGCTACAAAGGATTTTTTGATACTATAGAATTGGAGCCACCCACATTAAAGACCATGAAGAACAAGAAGATTGAAGGCCCCTAAAGTAGTCGTAAACACATTAGGTGTGAACCATTGTCCCCTGTTTTACCAACCGCCACACATCAAAAACTATTTTCAAAACTAGAGTGATGGTTGTATGGGTACTTATCTTCCCCTATCTATCACCTCATCCCTACCCTAGACCTTAAACCCCAGAACTTGACAGAATGGAATGCGATGGACTTGTCTTGGATGAACCAGTGACTGAAGTGAAAGTGGAGAGATGGATTAGTCCTATGGAGAAGGAGATGAACACTGACTGTGTTGAAGAAGAACGATAGATATACTATGCCCTGTAACATCTAGCTGGAAGTACCGCCACTTGGTGGAAGACACGCCAAGCTACCAGGAAATTGAAAGGGAGCCCAACTTGGAAGAAACTTAAGGAAGAGATCTAGAATTGTGCTGGAACACACACACAGAAGAAGAGCAAGGCCCATAGGAAGGGCAACTGCATGAGTATAAGGATGTCAAAGGAGGATCACCCGACAAGACTGATGGTGGGAAGGAGGATAAGGACCACCATGCTTGTAAAATCTGTGGAGAAGTAGGACACACCCATAGAGAGCATCCAGATGAATGTCCCTACTGTGAAGAAAGCCACCCAGAAGAAGAATGACCTATGATAGAAGTCACATGTTTCTTATGCGAAGGAATTGATCATTACCCCATCCATTGTGAAATTTACCCAAAGGTGCAACAAGCAGTGCAACAACAGAAGAAAACCATGAGAAAAGCCCTACATACCCAGAAAAGCCTAGAGATAAGGGCAAGGAAATTGGACTTAGATGCGAAGATTCTGAATAGCAATCTGATACATGCGTTGGGATGGAGAAGACACATCAAAATTAGGAGTAAGTAAGGAAGGAAACCCTATCAAATCTGAAGAAACTTCAAAATGAAAGGAAGGAGACTAAGGTTGCAGATGAGAACCAGAGCACCTAGCAGATGTTGGAAATATGCCCTAGAGGCAATAATAAAGTATTATTTTATTTCCATGTTTTTAATTAATGTTTATATTTCTATGTTGTAATTGCAATGGTTCTTGAATATGAGATTCACGGAAAAACCTAGTTGCATGTGTGGAAACATAAACACCAAGTAGATCCCTAGTCTCGCCTCTAAGACCAGCTCAAGTATTGCATGATGATCATGATTTCCTGATCATGGGTATTGAAAAGTAACAAGGCTGCTGGCAATAATGGGAACACATTGTTGGCAGAACAATGGTTTGGATAGACCCAAATTATGATATACTGCGAGATTCCATCGTTGACTTGTTGTCAGTATTATCCTATTATATGTTAATGTATACTTGCATCCTTAGACCATGAGAAAATCATGGACCTTCATACCTGATGATTACTTTGGGGTTGCCAAACGTTATCTGTAACAGGGTGATCATAACGGTAATTTCGGGTACATCGAAAAAGTATGTCAAGGGACTCAATAGTTTAAGACTGGGATTTTCTTCTCTAACAATGGAGAGATACTCTCCGAGCCCACTCGGTATTATGGTATCCATCATCATCTAGCCAGACACAGCATGATAGTGATATTGGGGATACTAGAATATGTAAGTGAGAAAAGAGAGCAAAACTAGTAACGAGGATAACTTGGTATTGTGATCAAAGAGTTTCTCCACAAGTATACCGATAAAAGTCTCACCTTGAGTTTTGTTATGTATCGCGAAGCAAAGGGAATTGTATATGGTAACTCAAGGTTCGCTCGATAAAGATCTTCATGTGTGTGTGGGAGTTCACATAGGTGTCCAGACCATACTGACAATTATTGACCGAAAGGTGTTTTGGGCCATGTCCGCATATTACCGGACCTGTAGGGTCACACGCTTAATGGTTAGCAAGTTGGTTGAGCACTAGGACATCATAAGAGAATAAGAGAAAGGCATCAAAAGTGTTTCAGATGTTTTCAAAAATGTTTCAGATGGGTTCGGGAGTGTCCTGGAAGTGCCCAGGAGCATCCCGGGATATATATGGAAGGCCATGGAAGTTTTTAGAAGATTCTAGAAGGTTATAGATTTTTTTGAAACATTCCAAAGTGGGCTGCTCCGTTGGCTGGCCCAAGTGGTAGCACCCGCATGGGCCCTCGAGCCCAAAGTGGGGTGCCCCCTTTCTTTCGGGGCAATCCACGGGAAGGGTATAGGGATCCCGGAGAATTTTCCTTCCCTAGTGTGCTCGTTATTCTTTGCAGGGCAATCCTCAGATAGGGGAAAGGATATCCCAGGAGGATCTCCCTCCCCAAGCATGCCTGCCATAGAGGGGCAACCCCTTCCCCAAGTCGGCCACCCCCTAGGCCATCTATAAATAAAGGGGAGGGGTAGCCCTCCAGACACACAGAAAGCCCCAAGGTTGTGCCCCCCTGTGCCATCTCTCTCTTGTTTTGACCGATACACTGAAAGGCTGCTCCTCCTCCCCTAGTTCTTTGATAGCTTTTTGTCCTAGACGATGGAATGCTGCCGAATAGCTAATTCGGTATGTGTAGATACCACAGAGGCATTGTACTTTCGGTGCTAGATCGGCGGATCACCTTGGAAATATTCTCACGGCTGGGAGGTATTACCTAGCTACGGGAATCACACTTCACCAATTCTCCCTTGACTACTTCCGCTGTGTGTGAAATTAGTTGGTGGTAATATGATTGATATCCTTGTATCTTCATTGTGTTCACGGGTATGGTCGTAGGTACGGGATTTTTTTTATTTTGTACTATGTTCCCCTACAGTGGCATCATGAGTGGTTTTATGAGTAGATGTAGGTACGGTCTAGAGCACATGGTGATGTGCGGGCATTGCATAATTTTTTTGTTGGGATCTTATACTTTATGCTCTTGTTGCTTCCGTTTAAATTGCAATTTTTTGATGTTAACGGCATGAACACAATGGATTTTGTTACAAAGGTCTGGCTTTCCATGATCCTTCTATGCTGCTCCTGAGTATGCTAGTTGTCTGACCAATGTCATGCTTCAGACTCTTTCTATTTCACTTTTGTTGAGAAAGATAAATTTTGCAAGGAAAAGGGCTTGTAGATTTGTTCGCACTCATTTTTGGCAAACTCCTACCAAACGAGACATTCCTGCCGTGACAGAGGACTTGGGTGAGGCGGACTCAGGAAGGCACTCAAGACATGAAGAAGCAGGCGAGAGGCATATACGATGCACTCAAGAGCAAGGCCTACACGGGTCTGACAGTGACCAGTTCTAGTTCTCTCAAGGTTATACAAGCTACCATGTCCTAATCAGTAAATGCTCACCAATTCAGCATGCTAAGAGTAGCTTCAAACCATGGCAATGTGAGGTCAATTTTAAGTGTGGAGTTCACCTTTGGATACCACTATTTAAGAAGATCAAAATGGATATAAGGATGGTCCAAAACGGAGCTCGTATGTAAAAGTTATGACGAATTCAGAGATGTGCATGTTGACACTAGATTATGGCATGGCACAAAACACAATTAAGATTGCTTCAAATGGAAAAGTGCTCAACATGAAAATTCCTCGTATCATCGAAACGAACAACTTTTATTTTGGGATCATCTCAATCTGATGTCGTATGCAACTTATAGCATTGAAGGAAGGTTAGCAACAGGTGATGAAGAAATTCTATCAGATAATCTGCACGGCCCAATTTCTGACTGTGGCTTCTATCGGTTAATCCGACTGACCCGATATCCGACTGACGGTGGCTTATATCAGAAAATCTGACTGGCCCAATTTCTGACTGTGGCTTCTCTCGGATGATCCGACTGACCCAATATCTAACTAAGGCTTCTGTCAGATAATCCGATGGAAGAATGCTGTCGGATAATCCGACAGTCGTGTTGACAGCTCGAGAATGACTTGGAGGATAGCATACGAAGATGTGCACTAGAACGCCTCCTAGATTGCCTCAAACGAAGAAGTGCTCAACACAGAAGTTGTGCGTATCATTGAGACATACAACTTTACTTTCGGAGTCATCATGATCTGGGTTGGTATGCGACCTCAGAGTCATGACAAGCATTGAAGAGCTCAACCTACCGCCTGATAGATTCTGACCTGAAGTTGAAAATGAGCCTATCAAGGCATCCAGATGGCCTTAGATGGAAAAGTGATCAACACGAGAGTTGCTCATCTTGATGAGACATACAAGGTTGTTGTTCAGGCCATCTTGATTTGAGTTCATATGCAATCTCTACAGCTAAGACAAGGAGCAGGATAGGAGTATGGGTCAGATCCAGACTGAGTCCGAGTTGGACTAGGACTAGTTTTAGGACGTGGATTGTTGTGCTTTTCTTGTAAGGAAAGCCTAGATGAGTTCTTTGCTTGTACAGGAAAACCAGTTGCCTCATATATATGTGAGCGGTGATGGTCGATTGAACAACACCAATTGAACCAATCAATCCATTACACTTTCATGTTCATCTATCTTCATTTCCTACCCTTGTATCACACTTCTCGTTTATTGTTAGTTCTTCATGTCGGAGGTCTGCATATCCATGAGGCTCTATGGGCAACTGAATCAACCTGGAGCAGCCCATAGTCGCCGTGAGCCCTGACGGGGTCCCTCCCAGGTGAGGGGGGTTTGGGTATTCAAAAGTGCCCGCCGAATGTCTTGCATATCGCGCTTCTGGTCGGGTCTCCTCTGGCCTGCATTACGGTGCATCACCCCCGGCATCGAGGATACATGGTGACGTGGTCGTGTGCGAACACACTTTTTGGTGACTCCATTAGGGATGAAGCTTCAAATGGTCTCTAGCCAATTTTGACTATGTAGAAGCAAATAACCCTTATGTTGATGTCACTAGATCATTCAATGGACATATCATGTCAGCTAGCCCTAACGAGCAAAGGCCGACTAAGTATTTTGTTGAAGAAGCTTGGAAATTGTATATTTGCCACATGCAACTTATAGATCCAAATTTTTGTGCATCGGTGACCCCCTTAAATATGCCGATGAACAACACAATGAGTTCGAATGATCAGTATGGGACACCTCATGTACAAGAGGATGTCTCGTGGTTTTATCCATCAGCAGCCGACTCGCAATATGCGGGTTCATCCCCAAACATGCCAATGGATGGGGGAATCGGCCATGCTTCTATTAGCTATATGGCCGGTTACCCTCAGCCATCATATACTGTGCCCCATCAGATTAATTGTTCAACGCCAAATGCAAGTAGTGATATTCATGACTCGGCTCACTTTCATGGTTATGGCCCAATATATGGAGATTCTATAAGAGTGTGTGTGCCTAATGTTGTAGCAGATGGTACCTCCCATGCACAATTGTAGGATTTCGGCAACACCCACAAGTCATTGCTGAAAGAATCTAAAAGTATTATGGAGCAAACCCTATCAGAAGTGGATGTGGTAGCATTAAAAAAGAGTTCAGCCCAAAATAAAAGGATTAGTGCTCTTTGCCTTGAACAACATGAAAAGGGGTTGGTTCCCGATTGTGATGCAATAAAAGCCAGAGTTTTGCAAGAAGATGAAACTTTGCCAATTCATAAAATTGGCAAGCAAAAATATGATTCTACAACAATGCATATGCCTTCACGTAGTACTACATCATGTTGTATGCACCCTATACAATTGCAAAGTTTTGGCAACACCCATGTGTCATTGCCAAAACAATCTAAAAGCATTGGGGAGCAATCCTATCTAGGATTGGATGATTAGAAGGAAAAACAATGAGCCGATTGCAAAAGGATCATGGATATTCACCCTGAGCTAGACAAAAGCAAGCAACCGTATAACTCTACTACAGTAATGGTCATATTGAGGCAGATTAAAGAAGAATCTTTGCAAGCCAATCAGCAAAAGAAGATTGACTTGGCTAATACTGCTAATTCAGTTGAAACCGAGTCAAGCACAACTAAGTCGGCTGCAGCCGAATTGAACGGTGATTCGGCTAAAGCTAGATCAATGGCAGATTCAGTTAAAGCCAGGTTCAACACCGAGTCAATTAAAGCTGAGTCAGACACATGTGCCAAATCCATTGAACTAGAAGATGCATGCTTCACTGAGCAAAGGAATGGCAAATGCAGCAAGTCGTCTGTGCTTAACTTTTCTGGATGTGAGGGAGCATACATGCTACACTATGAGTTCCATTCCAGAGAAATTGATCAGCATCAAGAACAAAGTAATATGGCCGAACAAAGTTTGGTTAATAATGAACATCAAGAACAAAAGCATGCACCTGAACAACATTTAGTTGATGAAGAGCATCCAAGTGATAAGCCACGAGATCCAGAAGAAGAGGATGGGGTGTCGGAGAATTATCAAGAGGCAGAGCAAAGTATTGTTCCAGTTGTGTGATCATCATGTCCTCCCAATGTCTTTGAAGAGGTATGTCTAGCAGATAATTTACTCTCTTTTTTTATTTTGTCAAAACTATATTGTTGATGCATCCATTGGCAAGATAGTCATCTTTGAAAGACCAATCAAGAAGGGTAATTTATTTGTAAGCAATAATATTGTTATTAAGCATGTCGGCTAACATATCGTACCATTCAAAGAGGCCGATGATGACAATTTATTACAACCAAAGTTTCCCCCCTTGTTTTGGTTAGATTTCATATTTGTATGGGTAGCTTTATTTATTTTGTGTATGGCTTACATTTGTTCTGGGGTGAGACATATATGCTCTAGTTATTCTGGTTTCAGAAGCCTAAAGCCAAGCTCAAAGCCCTTTGAGATAGCTGATTCAAAAGCATCGAAAAAGGGGCAAGAGTTAGTGCATAGCCAAGTGGGATGATGTCAAGTCTGTACCACTCGATCGCTTAATTCCAAAACCGGTATCACAATATTGGCTAGAGAATAAAAAGTGAACCTTCAGTCGAGGCATAGATGATCATGTCTTTGCTTTGTCGAGTCCTGATCACCGTGTCGAGCCATCTAGGCAAGGATGAATGAATAATTCATTTGAGCACAGTATTGAAGATTGTGATGTGCTTGATTAAATAGAACAATTGGCCGGTGAAGGGCGATTGGAATTTGTTGAGGCACAAACATATGGCCAACCGACTTTGATTAATCTTGATGGCAAAAAGATGTTGACTCAGCTACCTCAAGCTGACTCATCTACAGGTGAACAGGTACACACCGAGGATGATGGGATCAAGTCTTCGAGCAAGGTAATTGTTCAAAAGTGCATCAACAACAATCTTGAAGATAGGAATTCCATCAAAGCCACAACGGAGACATCTAGCACTAGGGGCAAGAAGCAAATTCTAAGATCGATGCATGCACAGCCAAAGAAAGCAAAGGCTACGGTAAGCACAAAGGTAAAAAACCAAAAGTCACTTTCGTACAGCTATTGGAAAAATATCAGAAGATGAGTGAGGTGAAGAGTGCTTATCGGCCGAGTGAATAAAAAGCATCAAAGTCACCCCAAGTCACAAATCCGAGGACCAGGTTTGGCAAAAGGAGAAGTTCAACAGATTGACTCCATATCCTCCTTTTGGGGCACCAATGCCGAAGTCATGGATGCCTTCCTATGTCGGTTTTATCCATATCAATTATGGAAGAGGTATGATTCAAGGGCACACCATCCATCTTATTCCAAACCATCTCGCCAGGATTATGCGGCTCTAAGGAGATCAGCTGATCAAGAATCATATGTCAAAGACCATTTCAATTAAAAAGAATTGGTCTGGAAGTCATGGAAGAAGGAGGTGGTCAAGCAAGTTCACCGGGTGAAAAGATGGCCGCAAGTGTGCTATTTCAGATTCGACTCCAAATGATAAAGAGCCAGCCAAGTCGACGTTGGCTCCATAGGACTAGGAAGTGAAGCGAGTAACTTTTAAAGACCCGACTGCTGAGACTGAACAAACCAGGTTGACAGTGCCCAAGATTAAGGAGAAGTTTCCAGTGTGTAAAACAAAGTCATAGCTGGGATGCCTACTTGGCTCATCACATTGGCAAGAGAGAAAGCTAAAGAAGCTTAGTGCCGATGAGCTAAAGAAGAAGAACATGGCATGGGTTCCCAAGGGAAGCACTCAAGGCAATAATGATGTGCAAGCTCCTATTGTTAGGAGAGCCGCAGGAGTGAGGAAGGAAAAGCATGAAGCCAACAAGCGATCAAGCCAGAGATTTCCATCACACCATCGAAAACTTTGGCCGGCACATCATCCATATTGTTCAAATATGCCATTAATGCCTATGCCATCGAGTTCATTCCCATGTATGACTGGTTACCCTTCATGGGCTTATTTTGATCCATGGATGCAACATCATGGGAAGGTATCACCAAATCGCTACACTTTTGATTAGCTACATTGCTACTTCAAAGAAAGCCAAAACATTTGGTTTATTTTGGCTACTCGTACTCTGGCAGATGGATTGCACATGCCCTTCGGGAGTGACATATGGCTGATATTTATTTATTCTCCTAAGAATTTAGTATGTTGGTGGAACAAGCATCAGGCTACCGTGTTAATCATGGTGCATCTCATATTCCCTCAGCCGATGGTTAGTTTCACCAATGCTAGTGTGCTTGACTCCATGGTTCAGATACTCACAAAGATGCTGGTGAGGCTGACTCATTTTATTGTCTCAGCTATTGATAAAGGATCCAGTGCAGCCAGAAGAGCCGACCGGAGACATTCGACTGTTGGTTATTTGCAGGATCCGTGTAAAGCAGGATTGTTTGGGTGCTTGGGCAAAGTTATTCGGTCGTTCTAGGAAACTCAGCAAGGTTATAACTCTAGTAGCCGAATGTACGATGTTCATCTTGATGCACTGCGACAAGGACCAAGCCAACGTTGCTATGGGAGAGGTACATGGAAGTTCATGTGATATTCATTAGCTGGCGCACAAGATGAAGTGGCTGTCACGATGTAAAATTCCATTGGTCGACTATGATTGATGATTACTTCAGATACTACCAAGATAACGGGTGGTCTGAAGCAGTACCTCTCAGCAGCATGGCCCACAAGGAGCAGATGGATGAGCCAAGTCAAATAACAGAATCCTGATCAAGCATGAAGACTTATCTAAAGCTTTGTGGGCGAACAATCTCAAGGCACAGTGCTACAAAAATAACTCTGAGTCTATGGACATGAAGCCATTTTACCCGTAAAGGTGAATCTGGCTTCCTTAAGAATATCAAGAAGGAGAAGTTTTGAGTAGCCAGAGTATTCAACGGGAAGATCGAACTGAAGAACTGGGGAGTCAGCAACCTACCATCCTGCCAATTGAGCGAATTCGTCCAATGGTCTCCAAGGTGGAAGATCCTCTCAAGATCACAAAGGAGATTACCCGGCAACACATATATAGTGGAATCCATGGATGGAAGTTTACTACCCTGAGCTATCAATGGGAACATATCTGAAGAGATTTTATCTGGGTGTGTGGCAAATAGCCTAGACACATTGTGTGGCCGATATGAATTTATCGCGCTAAATTATCGCCCTAGGCATACATGGCCTAATGGAGTGTTGACATCATCTTTAGGCCAAGACCCAACGTAAAATATTTTCTAGCACGCAAGCACTGCCAAAGAACAGGGGGGCATGTGTTCGCACTCGTTTTTGGGAAACCTCCAGCCAAACGAGACATTCCTGGCATGACAGAGGACCTGGATGAGGAGGACATAGGAAGGCGCTCAAGACATGGAGAAGCAGGCGGAAGGCGTATAGGAAGCACTCAAGAGCAAGGCGCACACACGAGGTCTGACAGTGACCAGTTCTAGCTCTCTCAATGTGATACAAGTTGCCATGTCCCAATCGGCAAATGGCTCACAGATTTGGCATGCTAAGCTTAGATTGAAACCATGGTAATGTGAGGTCAATTTTAAGTGTGGAGTTCACCTTTAGATATCACTATATGAGAAGATCAAAAAGGATATAGGGATGGTCCAAAATGGAGCTTGGATGTGAAAGTTATGATGAATTCAGAGATGCACACGTTGACACCAGATTATGGCATGGAACAAAACGCAATGAAGATTGCTTCAAAAGGAAAAGTGCTCAACATGAAAATTCTTTGTACCATCGAAATGAACAACTTTACTTTTTGGATCATCTCAATCAAAGGTCGTATGCAACCTGTAGCAGTGAAGGAAGGTCAAGAATAGGAGCTAAAGATATTCTGTGGGATAATCTGACTGGCCCAATATCCGACTGACCCAATATCCGACTGACAGTGGCTTCTGTCGAAAAATCCGACTGGCCCAATTTCTGGCTGTGGCTTCTGTCAGATGATCCGACTGACCCAATATCTGACTATTGCTTCTGTTAGATAATCTGACCGAAGAGTCCTGTCAGATAATTCGACGATTGTGTTGATGGCTTGAGAATGACTCAGAGGATAGCATACGAATATCTACATGAGAACACCCTGAAGATGGCCTTAAAGCAAGAAGTTATCAACATTGAAGTTGTGCGTATCATCAAGACATACACCTTTTCTTTTGGAGTCATCGTGATGCGGGTCAGTATGTGACCTACAGAGTCACAACAAGCACTGAAGAGCTCAGCCTACCGCCTGATGGATTCTGACTTGAGGCTGAAGACGGGCCCGTAGAGTCATCAAGTTGTCCTTAGATGGAAAAGTGATCAACACAAGAGTTGTTCATCGCGATGAGATGTACAAGTTTGATGCTTAGACCATCTTGATATGAGTTCATATGTGATATCTATGGCCAAGACAAAGAGTAGGAAATGAGTATGGGTCAGATCTGGACTGAATATGACACTACTGGAATCAGCTGCTTTGCCGTCTGCCAAAGCAGACGGCAAAGGCACTGTTGGCGGACGGCAAAGGCTTTGCCGTCCGCCAGCAGACGGCAAACACTCCAGCAAAGCCGATGCCGGTAAAGGCCGCTTTGCCGTCTGCTGGCGGACGGCAAAGAAGGAAAGTTCTTTGCCGTCTGCTAGCAGACGGCAAAGCTTGTGGACGGCACAAAAAAGGTGACAGCCCCGTTAGGGGGCTAACGGCGCTCTTTGCCGTTTGCCAGCAGACGGCAAAGAGCTTTCCTTCTTTGCCATCTGCCGGCAGACGGCAAAGAGCCTGCTCCTTTGCCGTCTGCCGGCAGATGGCAAAGACCCTGCTCCTTTGCCGTCTGCTGGCAGACGGCAAAGAGGCCAAATAGGCCAGACCAGGTGAACAGCGTGCTGCCACGTGGCCAATTTGCCGTCTGCTAGCAGACGGCAAATTGGCTATATAGCCCCTGTTTTTTCTTAAATTCAATCAATTTCACAGATATATATATATATATATTCATTTCAAAATATTTCAACAAGTACATATAGCCAACATATCCCTGCCATATGGATCATCCAACATATCCAACACATATATCATCATCCAACACATATATACACCAAATGAAAAGTCCAACATATCCAACAATTAAGCAAAAGGTCCATATACAATATAGCCACCATCCATCCATACATATATACGTAGCAAGTTTCAAATTGTTCATCCTATAAAATCAAAACAAAAAGGAAGGACAACGAGAAGAGTAGACTCCAACGCAAGCTTCCGTGATCTGAAGCAAATCTGCAAAATGGGAAAGAAGAAAGTTAGAAGAACAAGAAGAAGAAGACTAGAAGAAGAAAAAGAAGCATAATTTTTCTTCTCTTTCCTTTTCTTCTTCTTATTGCTTACTTGTGTCATTTTAGATCTAACCTAGTTAAATAGGCCATTTTTGACCTAAATAGGCTAAGTATGTCATAAATGAACTAAATAAGCTAAGTAGAGGTCATTTTGGAGAATATTAAGTCATTTTTGAGCTAAATAAGTCATTTTGGAGCTAAATAGGTCATTTTGGAGCTAAATATGCTCCAAAATGACTTAATATGCCATATTAAGTCATTTTGGAGCTAAATAGGTCATTTTGGAGCATATTAAGTCACCTGATACACGTCTCGGCAATAAGCAGAGAGGATGTGTACCCGGAGAACAACAGGGAGGCACTGACGAAATTCTGCATCGGATTCGGAGCAGAGCATATGGGAAAATGAACCCAATCTACACATACTCGGGCTGTCCATGGATAACGTTGGACAATTCGAAAGAATCACGGTTATAAATATGCAAATGAATGCATATTTATAGATGTAACCCTTTCGAACGGGAGACGCATAGTGGTCACGCATACTGATGATTGACACCTACAGCTAGCAAGTTTCATCGGCACGAAGACCGAAACAGAGCAAATGAAGGGGGGAGGAGGAGATGTCATTTGTGCTCACCCACGAACGCAGAGGCGGAGCTCGTCGAACGCACGGGGAGGTCGTCGAACACCAGACCCTCGCAGCAACGAAAGAACTGCACATTTAAATCAGAAAATATATGACCTAACTCATAATTCACAAATATATGACGGGGTGTCGGGTCGGGGTGTCGGGGTGTCGGGTTGACTTTCATTCCGTCGATGCTCCCTTCAACAACTCTCACCTCTCAAGTGGTGGTATATATGTATGGTGGGGCACTCCTTGCCTGTTTATTTTGACCGTCGGTGACGGTCGTTACTCCCATCCCTTGCTGCATTACCAAGGTCTCACAGCAAGAGATGAGGAGCAACGACCACCTACGACAACAGCCGGTGTCTTTCCTCTTATAACATCTCTCATCTCTCAATGTTATTTCGACCGTCGGTGACGGTCGGTCTTTTCGTCCTCCCCCTGCTTTACGAAGGTCACAGAGGGGGAGGACGAGAAAGACCGACCACCTACGAACAGCCGGTATCCTTCCTTCAAGAGCATCTCATCTCTCACTCTCATCTCTTTCAAAAGGAAGCAACATCAGAATGAAAGTCATCCCTCGACCACTCGACCCCTCGACCCCTCGACGACCCTCGACCCCTCGGAGATTCTTTTCCTTATTTTCTCTCCTCGACGACCCATGAACGACTGCACCGCACTGAACTCCAGCCATCAACACAATGACCGGAACAGAGCAAATAGGGCGGCGGCGGGGGTGGAGGAGGGGGGTAGGCGGCGGCGATGGAGGGGGCGGCGGCGGCCTGCGTGGGAGGGGGCGGCGGCGGCGGCCTGCGCGGGAGGCAGAGGGTGGGGAGGCGGGAGAAAGAGATGTGGAGGAGGGCGCGCGCGCGGGGGGCCAAATTAACCCCCCGCATTGCCGTCTGTTTTTTTTTGTTTTTTTCTCTTTGCCGTCTGCTGGCAGACGGCAAAGAATTCTTTGTCGTCCGCCAGCAGACGGCAAAGAGGATGACCGTTAGACCGCCACCGCCGTGAAACTGTGGGCCCCTCTTACCTCTTTGCCGTCTGCCAGCAGACGGCAAAGAGGGTTTCCGTCTGCCAGCAGACGGCAAAGAAGTGGCCCGTGTGACCTACCCAGTGCAGTACCCCCGTGGGGTCCACTTTGGACTTTGCCGTCTTCTGGCAGATGGCAAAGAACTCTTTGCCGTCTGCTGGCAGACGACAAAGAGCTAGCAGATGGCAAAGACCCTGTTTGCCATCAGCTGGTTCTTTGCCGTCTGCTTTGAGAAGACAGACGGCAAAGAGCCTCTTTGCCATCAGCTGGCAGACGGCAAAGAGCTGGCAGATGGCAAAGACCCAGATTCCAGTAGTGTGAGTTGGACTAGAACTAGTTTTAGGACGTGGATTGATGTACTTTTCTTGCAAGGAAAGCCTAGGTGAGTTCTTTGCTTCTACGGGAAGACCTGCCACCTCATATATATATGTGAGAGGTGATGGCTAATTAAACAACACCAATCAAGCTATTACACTTTTGTGTTCATCAATCTTTATTTCCTACCCTTGTATCTTGCTTCTCGTTCTTCATGTTGGAGGGCTGCGAATTCACGAGGCTCTAGGGGTGAACAAATCAATCTAGAGCAGTCCATAGTCACCACGAGCCCTGATGGGGTCCCTCCTGGGTGAGCAGGGCTTCGGGTTTATAAAAGCACCCATCGGATGTCTTGCATATCTATGGCATCCCGGCTCAGCGAACCGGACGCACCCTGCATACCAGTCCAAGGATCCGAGTCTTCTAGTATACAGTGCAAACTGCCATCAAGCACAACCATAATATATTACATCACGTAGGGTACATAACTCTTTATGTTACAATGCTTGGCGAGGCGAAGGCGGCACTACGCGTCCGGTGAAAATATGTACATTAATTATGTGACACGGCCTTAGAGTGTAGCAGTAGAATAACATAGCAGAACATGATAATAGTGGGGCTTCCATCCCAAAGGGGACCCTGCTGGGACATGATCCTAGCACTCAAACATAGCATCCAAAGCTTACTCGCAATCAGCATCTCCTGCATATGGCATAATAAGACAAGTGAGTATTTTGAATGTACTCGCAAGCACACAACTACCATAGCATGCAACGAGACAAAGATATAGCACACACATGCACAAACATGTCAGGTTGAAGTATCTAGCTCAAGTTTTAGTTCATGAATGATGACCATCCAAACCTTTGCCAAAAATCAACAAATGAATCAGTAGCCGCCAGGACGGTTTTTGCAACGCTGATCTGGGACATCACCATAGTAACTCAACACTGCCAAGACAGCCAAGAAGCAGCTCAGAACATGGGACAAGGTTGATAAGTAGAATGTAGTAGCTCCCTAAGACAGCCGGGAAGCAGCTCAGAGCATGGGGTCACTGCTATGGAAAGAAACTCATAAGCTGTTTGAGACGGCCGAGAAGCAGCTCAGAGCATGAAACGATTGTTGAAAAGAGAAAGATAAAATAGGCAACCGCCCCGGATGGCCGGACGCAGCTCTAAACATGGGCGCGTGCCTTCTAGTCGGCATCCACCCCAGTTGGCTAAAGTAGCTCAGAGCACGGGCATGGTGCCATCACCAAAGAAAGGCGAGCAAAGGTTCCTCAGAGTCATATTCAAGATTATTGCAAGATGGGGATTAAAACATGTAGTGCAACCATCAGTCAGGAACATGACCCTCCTCAGTGCTTCAGTCAGTGCTACTGTGCAAGAGGATGGGGACGGGTGACCGAGGTTAGTTGCACCTTTATTCAATCTCCGGTCTCACAGGTTCTTTCTACCTTCTTACACATTCAAGTTCATTTCGGCAGCATGAGCATTATAACTTCACACATACTCACCATCATGACCATCCGATCATTCAACTTACCATCTGATCATAACCAAGATCCATACTTGGTAACCTCATGACCAACATATTTCATATATCGATCACATCCATGATCAACACAAATCCGTGTGTTTCAGTACTGTATAGTTGTTTATTCCTCATTGGCATTGACCATATAATGTGACCTAATATGAACTATGCACCCAATACCGTGGACTCAGCTATTCGAATAGATTCATACACTCTGGAGAGGTTGTGTACTTTTCCCACACTATGGACTCCTCCAACAAGACCGTCTAGCATACGTTGCTCTTACCGTGTCATCGACATACCCCAATGGGTAATGCCACGGATGAGAGCCACTAGGCCTTGTGTCCCCATGACCCACCAACATGGCACTACCACCATAGTAGTCCAAAACTATCCCAACCTGGGATCAATTCATTTATAATGCATGAAACCATGCCACCCAGGTCCTCAAAATCAAACGCTGCCTACCAGGCCAGGGTAGCACACACATCTATTCTTCACTGCTATGGTGACACCAATAAGAGGCGTATGCATAGACCAAATTAGGGCCTTCCCGTAAAAGGGAAATGCTGCACTTTAGCGAGCTCAGTTCGGTGGCACCATGACTTGACCAAGCCAATGAAGTGTTTATTTAATTCAAATTTGTCAACGTGCAAGTCGGGGATCAAAATGTATAGGGCAACCATCGTCTAGGAACCACAACCCTTCCCAGTGCTTCAGGCAGCACTACTGTGCAAGGGAATGGGGCTGGGTGACTAGGGTTGGTTGTACTTTTATCCATTCTGTCGGCATTCTGGGAACGGGGGTACCCAGACTTGCCTGCCTGCGGCCCACAGCGTGGCTCCGTCGACGGCCTCGTACGGCCCACCTTCAACATCAACAACGCAAGACCCTCGCAAGCGGCCAAGCCTCGCGAGGCGGACTACGCCAAGACTTCTAGAAGGACTGGCCTCCTCAGGCTGGCTCTTGAGGAGCAGAGATTTCTATGCGAGCCCTCACCTTGTGAGGCTTCGGATGACGCAAGCCATGACGACCAAGCCCAGGCGGGCGCCAACGGGCGCAGTACAGCAGGTTTCCACTTCGGTGCTAAAGGAGCAAGCACAGGCGCGGAGTCTCGAGGAATCAGCCAAAGGTTTCCATTTCCGTGCAACAAGACCAAGACCGCCAAGACGGCAGGACTAAGGTCATCGTCGAGCCCACCCCGGCGTCATGACCAGAGGCTTTGTAGGCATAGACCAACTTTCATCAGGATAAGATGTACTAGTTGTCTCCCTTCGAATTTGGCCGTTGTGGGATCCCTTCCCGCCTTCGTTTTTGGGAAGAGGACCAAGGCCACTATAAATATAGGTTAGCCACCACCATAGGGGGGGACGGATTCTCACCCTCGAGCCCCCGCGAGGTAGTTCATCCGATGTACTAGTTCATCCTCAGCCCTTCGTGAGGCAAATCCACCACAAAGCAGGAGTAGAGTATTACACCGCAAGGTGGCCCGAACCTGGGTAAACTGCCTTGTCCCATTCTTCTTCAGTTCATCGAGCTAGGCCGTGAGATCGACGAGTTGGCAGGCTGGGGAGGTCGAGTTCTTCGCACGCACCCCAGAGTTCGAATCTATCTTGGGTCTGCGGAGCCCCGAATCCGACATTTGGCGCGCCATGTAGGGGTGCGTTGAAAATTCGCCTCTTCGTCTGCTGCACTCCACCGCGCCGTTCGGCTCTCATGGCGAGCGCTGCTCCACCGACCGGACCGACGGGTGTGTTTGGGGGCGCTGTGGGTCTCCGAGCTTTCACCCCCGCCTTGCGGCGGGTGCAGTGGCCGCCCAAGTTTAGGCCGGAGCTGTCGCCTCGATATGACGGCGCGGCGGACCCGGCGGGGTTTCTCCAGGCATACGAGGAGGCTGTGTTGGTGGCCGGCGGCGACGACAAGGCCATGGCAAACTGGCTACCCATGGCCCTCACGGGCGTGCCACGCGCCTTGCTCATGGGCTTGCCAGAGTCTTCAGTGGCCTCCTGGGAGGAGCTGCGCGACCTCTTCATCGTGCGCTTCGCGGCGCCAACACCCCAAGTCGTCGTGGCCCTCCTCGGCGGCTCGCAGGCGCCGACCTCGGACCGCCACATCAAGCAGTTCTTTCACCAAGTGGGCGCCTCCCACGTACAGCGAGGAGCACCACCAGGATGGGCGGCTCCTAAGGCTGACCTCACCTTCGACTCCAGGGACCACCCCGCGACCACGGCTGGCGCCGGCGCGCTCCCCATGTTCTGCACCCCCACCATCTGCAACATAGCAGTCACTAGAACCCTCATCGACAGCGGCACCGGCCTCAATGTCCTCTCTGTGGAAGCATTCGGCCTGCTTCCTGTGCCCCACGGCCGGCTCCGCCCCACCAAGCCTTTCTCAGGAGTCGTCGACGGCTCCACCTGCCCCCAAGGGCAGATCCGCCTCCCCGTCACCTTCGGCACCCGTGACAACTACCGCACCGAGCTCATCGACTTCGATATCGCCCGCATCAGCCTGCCATACAACGCTATCCTCGGGTACCCGGCCTTGGCCAAGTTCATGGCGGCAACCCACCCTGGCTACAATCTCATGAAGATGCCGGGAAGTAGCGGCATCCTCACTGTGGCAGGGGACACCAAGGATGCGCTCTCGGCCCTCAAGCACACTTTCAGAACCGCGGCAGCCACGCGGCCAAGCAAGGAGGGAGCCACGGAGGCCCCGGGGGCTGCACCAGCAAAGAAGAAGCAGATGTTTTCTCAAGACCTAGCCGAGACGAAGCAGGTGCCAATCGACGAAGATGGGGCATCGGGCTCCACCTTCACCATATATAGGTGCCTGTCTCCCTTCGGACCAAGAAGGGGCGCTGGTCAGCTTCCTACGCGCGAACAAGGATGTGTTTGCATGGGAGGCAGCGGATCTGGTCAGGGTTCCACGTGGAGTGATCGAGCACCACTTGATGGTGTGCCCCAATGCACGACCAGTGAAGCAGAAGGCACGACGGCAAGCTCCGGAGAAGCAGTTGTTCATCGCCCAGGAGAACCGCAAGCTGTTGGAGGCTGGCGTCATTTGGGAAGTGCGGCACCCGGACTGGCTCGCTAACCCAATCATCGTCCCCAAGAAGGGCGGGAAGGAGCGCATGTGTGTTGATTTCACCAACCTCAACAAGGCCAGTACTCAAGACCCTTTCCCTCTCTCGCGCGTCGACCCGATCATTGACTCTACCACCGAGTGCAATCTACTGTGCTTCCTGGACGCCTTCTTGGGCTATCACCAAATCAACATGGCGGTGCAAGATGTTGAGAAGACCGCTTTTCTAACCCCGTGCGGGGTATACTGCTACTCCTGCAAGCCGTTTGGGCTGCACAATGCGGGGGCGACCTTCCAATGGTTGATGCACATCACCCTAGGACAGCAGCACGGGAGGAACGCTGAGGCGTACGTCGACGACATAGTGGTGAAATCTCGGGAAGCAAGAACTCTTATCGAGGATCTGGAGGAGACATTCGCCAGCCTGCGCCAAGTGAACCTGTGGCTGAACCCGAAAAAATGTGTGTTTGGCGTTCCATCTGGCAAATTGCTGGGTTTCCTAGTGTCGCACAGAGGGATCGAGACCAACCCGGAGAAGGTCAAGGCCATAGAAAGGATGAGCCCGCCGCAGACCCACAAGGAGATGCAGAAGCTGGCGGGCTGTGTAACCTCTCTCAGGCGCTTCATCTCCAAGCTGGGGGAGTGCGCCCTCCCATTCTTCAAGCAGATGAAGAAGAAAGGCTCATTCGAGTGGACTCCGTAGGCTGATGCTGCCTTCCAAGACCTCAAGAGGTACCTCACCAGCCCACTGGTAATGGTAGCGCCGCGCCCCTTTGAACCTTTGGTGCTATACCTAGCCGCCACACCTCACTCCGCCAGCGCGGCACTGGTGGCGGTGCGGGAAGAACATCTCGCACCCGGTTGAGGCGTTGCAGCCTCAGGACGGAGCTCCTGAGGCCTCAGCCGCCCCACGGGTCAACGGCGCTCCTGAGGCCTTGGCCAATCCTCCAAGCAGCCAGTCTCCTGAGGACGGAGTTCCTGAGGCCGCAGTTGCCCGGATGGATGACAAGGCTCGTGAGGACCCTCGGCCCCAGGAGGCGCAGGAGTCTGCTAATACCTCCACCCTCGTCAAGCACCCGGTGTACTTCGTCGGCACGGTGCTACGTGATGCACGGGCACGCTATCCCATGCCACAAAAGCTCTTGCTCGTGCTCCTCTTCCCCTCCAGAAAGCTGTGCCACTACTTCCAAGGCCACCCCATCAAGGTCATCTCAGCTTACCCTCTGGAGAGAGTGCTCCGGAGCCCTAACGCCGCGGGGAGGGTCGCCGAATGGAACATCGAACTGTAGGTGTTCCAGTTGGAGTTCAGCACCACCAGAATCATCAAGGATGCGGCCCTCGCCGACTTCATGGCGGAATGGACTGATGCTCCCGACCCAGAAGTGGGTGAGGACCTTTCCCTCTCGCTGGGAAGTGAAGCACCAGAAGGTTGGGTCATGTACTTCGACGGCGCATTCGCACGCCAGGGCGCGGGGGCTGGAGCCGTGCTCATCTCGCCCACCCAGGACAAGCTCTACTACGCTGTGCAGCTCTGCTTCCAGCAGGGCGAGAAGGTCTCCAACAACATCGCGGAATACGAAGGCCTGATCGCTGGCCTCAAGGCTGTGGCGGCTTTGGGGGTGAGGTGCCTCACCATCAGGGGCGACTCCCAGCTCCTCGTGACCTTCTCCAACAAAGCGTACAAGCCGAAGGATGAGCATATGGAGGCATACCTCGAGGAGGTACGCAAAATCGAGAAACGATTCTTGGGTCTGGAATTGCAGCACGTGCCATGCGGCACGAACAAGGAGGCGGACGACATCGCCAAGAGGGCGTCTCGGTGTCTACCTCAGGAGCCCGGCGTCTTTGAGGAGCGGCTCTTCAAGCCGTCAGCAGTTCCCCCCGCTGCGGGGCCGGCATCGCCTCAGGAGGAGCTCCCTCCAGCACTCCTCTCAGGCGCCCCAGCTTGCGGCCCGACCTCGGGAGCCCACCTGCTCCTCGCGCTTGAGCCTCAGGAGGGGTGTTGGACCGAGGAGTTGAAGGCATACCTGCTCCAAGGCACCCTGCCGGAGAAGGAGGAAGACGCAGAGCGTGTGGCCCGCCAGGCCACCGCGTACTGCATCCGGGACGGCGAGGTCTATCGAAGACGGCCAAATGATGTTTCTCTCCGCTGCATCTCCAGGGAGCAGGGATGCGAGCTGTTGGCTGACATACATGGCGGGGACTGCGGGCATCACTCCTCGTCGCGCACCCTCGTGGGCAAGGCGTTCCGTAGCGGATTCTACTCGCCCACGGCGCTCAATGACGCCACCGAGCTGGTAAGATCCTGTGATGCCTATCAGTTCTATGCCAAGCAGATCCACCAGCCCGCTCAGGGCCTCCAGACCATCCCGCTCTCATGGCCGTTCGTGGTCTGGGGGTTGGACATCCTGGGCCCGTTCCCTTGAGCGTCCGGGGGCTACCGCTACCTCTACGTCGCCATCGACAAATTCACCAAGTGGGTGGAGGTGGAGGCCGTCCGCACCATCTCAGCCGGCTCGGCCGTCAAGTTCATCAAGGGCCTCGTGAGCCGCTTTGGGGTTCCTAATCGCATCATCACCGACAATGGCTCGCAGTTCACCAGCAACCTTTTCAAAACATATTGTGCTAACCTTGGAATGCAGATATGCTACGCCTCGGTGGCACACCCCAGGAGCAATGGCCAGGCAGAGCGCGCCAATGCAGAGGTCCTGAGAGGCCTCAAGGCAAGAACCTTCAAGAAGAAGCTCAAGGCCTGTGGCAGGGGCTGGCTCGATGAGCTCTAGTCCGTGCTGTGGTCCATCCGCACCAGCGTGACCAAGCCGACGGGCGAGACTCCATTCTTCCTCATCTACGGACCTGAAGCGGTTCTCCCTCACGAGGTCAGGCATTGCTCTGCGCGGGTCTTGGCATTTGACGGGGCACGCCAGGACACCTCACGGGGGATGGACCTCGTGCTGGTGGAGGAACGCCATCGCCAAGCCTCGCTCCGAGCAGCGAGGTACCAGCAGGCGCTGCGGCGGTACCACTGCCGCAGCGTCCACTCCAGGACGCTTGAGGTGGGTGATCTTGTCCTGAGGCGGGTGCTCTCCAGGGAGGGGTTGCATAAGCTCTCGCCCATGTGGGAGGGCCCGTTCAGGATCACCCATGTCTCCAGGCCTGGCGCCGCGCGCCTGGAGACGCAGGACGGGATCGCCATCCAGAACGCCTGGAACATCCAGCACCTCCGGAAGTTCTACCCATGAAGCAAGGCCCCTTGCCTGTGAATGTCTCCGCTCGTGACACTCTCACGTAATAATGAGTGGGGCTGTACACGCCCCGGAGTCTCCTGAGGTCGCCCTTGAGCCTCACGGGGGCTCCCACCCACATCCTAGTGGAGGCCCCATGCTCCGCGCTGGTGGGAAGACAAGAAGACTAGTCTAGGTGCCGGACGCGGCTGTTCTTTTGCTTGCTTTCTGTAGTTGGTCTTTCAACTTCTTGAATGAAATTTGGAGCTTTTCGCGTTTTTCGTTCGCCAGAGTTGGAATTTTCTCTCTTGATTCGTTCGCCTTTCCAAAGCTTTGTCACAGGAAGAGCGGCAATTGCCCGTCGCTCCTCCTCGCGCGTCCCGCGCACGGGGGCCAGGTAGGTGTGTACGCCTGGGCTCGCCCGCAACCGCACCTCGCCGAAGCCTAGTCCCCAGAGCTTCGGCATCCTTAATCCTCGCGAGATGCTCTCGAACGAGCTCGTCGGCATGTGCACCCTCTTAAGTCCGTGCCTCCGGGCATCGCAACGCGGTGTACCAGCCACAGTCAACCCACGCTCGGGGGCTTGCGCGAGGTAAGACGAGACGCCTCTTGAGGCCATCTAAAAACTCTATAGCCACACGACATCTCCGGAGGCTCGACGGCTCCTGAGTTGTCAAGAAGGAAGCCCTTGGAAGATACCCACAGAAAGGCGCGCCCCCGCGACATGGGAGACTACCACAAGCACATCGAGATAAGTTACCCTAGCCACACCTAGTAGAAATACGGGTATCACAGCATGATATAAGGATAACAAACATAGCATAGTGGCGCAAGCGCCATGGTTCATTACACACCCCAGTAGGGCCCTCTACTTTTTTCAAATGCAGGAGACAGGAAAGGATAAACAAAAGCGGGCCGCTCGACTGCGGTAGCTCCCGAGGCCAGGCTCCAGCAGCGCCCGAGCTCAGCCCGAGTCTCCCTCCCGCTTCACCGGAGCACGGCGGCGAGACAGCTCGTCGCCTTCCCCGATCCGAGCCCGGCGGCATGGTCGTTCGTCGTAGCTGCCATCGCTGGTGCTCTCGCCGGAGGAGGAGCCACCGCTGCTGGAGGAAGCGCGGCCGTCGCCAAGGGTAAGCTCGTTGTCGCCGCTGCCATCTTCCGGGCAGCACCCCGCACGACGGCTGTCTTCCCCAAACACCCTCACATAGAGGGTCGCAAGGCCGTCGTACCTGAAATGGAGGGTGCACCACCCGCTCAGGCCCCACGCGCGGGTAAGCCCCTGCCAACCGCGGGTCAAGGACACGTTGCCCGCGGCGGTGACTTCGACCCCCGCCCATGAGGCCCTGCTGCAGCAGCCGTCAGCCTGCAGCCAGAGGCCATCAAGCCCCGCGGTCGGCAGCGCACCCGTGAAGAAGCGCGGGAGCGGGAGCCAGGTGCCAGCGGGCCTCTCCAAACACACGACAAACTCCAGGAATGCATCCGCCGAGTGGGAGCGCGGCCGAGGAGGCCGGGCGACCACAGCGTGCCTCCCCCCACGTAGGAGCTACCCTGTCCTCAGCGGCTTCTACTGTGAGAGGAAGCGCCGCCGCGGCTGCCTAAGGCGACGCCTACCCTCGAAGAGGTGTGCCCGCGCCCCCGAGGAGCCACCGCCGGGGTCGCGGCATACTTGCGGGGGCAACCGCGGCCTCTCTTGGGCGGCGGCGAACCCGGACCCTCCTTGGGGGCCTTCCCCTTCTCCGCCGCTGAAAACCTCCTCACCGGCGCCATGGGTACTGCAACGAGACGACGAGAAAAGAACAAGGTGGAGGAAGCAAGCAGCGAGAAGATGGAGATGAGCAGGGGGCTCTGCCCCTTCCCCCATTTATAGCCAGGGGAGGCCAACCGCCGGCCTCCATGATCCACAGTAATGATGATCTCTTTGCATGCAGCAGGCTCTCGTCAAGTCGAAAGGTTGCCGAGGCTGTGTGGGAAAGCGGAGACCCCCCACGTCCCATCAAGCGCCAAGCGTCGACCGAGGCTGCAAGCGGTTGGGGCCCGCGACGCTTCGCCCTAGCCCCTTGGCTTCGCCTCGAAGCCAAGTCTGAGCGCGCCTTGGGCCTGGGGGCTACTATAGGCGTTCTGGGAATGGGGGTACCCAGACTTGCCTGCCTGTGGCCCACGGCGTGGCTCCGTCGACGGCCTGGTACGGCCCACCTTCAACATCAACAACGCAAGACCCTCGCGAGGGGCAAAGCCTCGTGAGGCGGACTACGCCAAGACTTCCAGAAGGAGTGGCCTCCTCAGGCTGGCTCCTGAGGAGCGGAAATTTCTATGCGAGCCCTCACCTCGTGAGGCTCGGATGACGCAAGCCATGACGACCAAGGCCAGGCGGCGCAAGCGGGCGCAGTACAGCAGGTTTTCACTTTGGTGCTAAAGGAGCAAGCGCAGGCACGGAGTCCCGAGGAATCAGCCAAAGGTTTCCATTTCCATGCAACAAGACCAGGACCGCCAAGACGGCAGGACGGAGGTCACCGTCGAGCCCACCATGGCGTCACAACCAGAGGCTTTGCAGGCGCAGACCACCTTTCGTCAGGATAAGATGTACTAGTTGTCTCCATTCGAATTTGGCCGTTGTGGGATCCCTTCCCGCCTTCGTTTTTGGGAAGAGGACCAAGGCCACTATAAATATAGGTTAGCCACCACCATAGGGGGGGACGGATTCTCACCCTCGAGCCCCCGCGAGGTAGTTCATCCTCTGTACTAGTTCATCCTCAGCCCTTCGTGAGGCAAATCCACCACAAAGTAGGAGTAGGGTATTACACCGCAAGGTGGCCTGAACCTGGGTAAACTGCCTTGTCCCGTTCTTCTTCAGTTCATCGAGCTAGGCCGTGAGATCGACGAGTAGGCAGGCTGGGGAGGTCGAGTTCTTCACACGCACCCCAGAGTACGAATCTATCTTGGGTCTGTGGAGCCCCGAATCCGACACATTCTCCTATCTTGCCCCAAGTTATACCTCCATTATCATACAAGCCTACTGGATCAAGCCATGTTTAACAACATTACCAAGTTCAATAAAACTACACAAGGTTATTCTAGCAACATTATTAATATTGTTCTTTCTATGTTAATGTAGGCATTTTACTCAAGTTCATTAATATGATCAAACAAACATGCTACTGCCTAAGCAAAGTAATAACAATAGCAAAGAAGAAACATATGCTCAACTATCTAGCAGCATAAAGCAAGTAATATGATCTTATGAACATAATGCAAAATGCCCTAAAAATGCATATATGGGCCATATCCTTACCAAGATAGCAAGCAATGCTGGTGGTGGCTTACTTTGGTGAAGGTGAGAGTCAAGGTACTCTGGATCTTCACCACCAAGCTCCTCTTCTTCTAAAAATATTTTTGAAAACATTTGTGAATGGCACATAAAGGAAAATTACTTCCTAGCATAGCTAGACAAAGAGCTAAAATGCACAAAAATACTTTCTGGAAAGGGAATTTAATAAGAAAAACAATAAAAGAAGAATCAGGTCACTTGGATCTATATTCTATGAGATATAGCTGGTCAAAGTTGGGTCAATACAGGGACTTAATTGAATTAAATTCAATTTCTAGAAATAATTAGGGAGAGGTTACGTTTGAAGGCATACTCAGAGAATACTCCATCTCCCATACCACTCTGGGTGAGGTTATGAGCCACTAATGGTGGGCCCTCGCAGTCTGATTCCAATCGGGATAGATGAACAATATAGGAGCGGCGCTCACCGATGGCTGACGGCGGCGAGGAGGATGTGACCGAGAAAAAAAGGTAACTAGGGGAAGGGGAAGAAGGCGACGAGTCTACGGGAGATGGCCGAACAATGATGCTAGCCTCGTCTCCATCGGCGGGGGTCATCGGCCGTCGACAGAGTCGGCGTTTCTAGCTATTAGAAGCTCGGGCGAGGGTTGCAGAGGATCCAAGAGAGTGAGGTGAGCTCTCTGGTGGACTGGATTGGGCTAAGATGAACTAGAGATGGCGGATGGCAGTGGAGTCGAAGCAGTGGAGCACCGGCTCATACTTGAGGTGCAAGTCCCTCCTGGTGTTGATTCTCCATGGGGGTGACCGATTAAGGGAGGGGGGAGTGGTGCAAGTGCCAGGCGAAATAATTGGGTGGCTCTTATAAGTGAGGCAGCGGTGGAGCTCTCAGGTGCGCCGTAGGGTTACGCACATGCAACATGGGTCAAATTGGAATGGGACAGGGCCTGCTCGGGGTCAACCACAGCCAAAGGAACACGACGGCGTGTCCAGGAAGCAAAGGAGGGAAGGAATCAGAGGCACAGGTCATGGAAGGCCACTGTGGCCATAGCGCACGCGTTGTGCCGGCTCTGGGAGAAAACTGATGAGGGGAAAAAGACAGCGAGGGGTGCAGCGGGTTGACAGAGATAAGCATGACATGGGTGAAAGGAACTAGATGACGACTAGAGGGAGGGTGAATAGGCGTTTTAAAACTTTTACGGATTTGGATTTATCCTAATGCAGAATTAAACTAACGGATACTTTTTAAGCACAAATCCTAAATATGCTAGGCTCAACTAAGTGCACCAACAACCTATGCTAAGCAAGATAGGCACTTAAGGAAACTAGCGAGCACAAACTATATCACAAGAGATGGAAATATAGGATCAACTAAGCAATTCAACTAGCACAAGATATAACAGTAAGAGCAAGTATGAATTGCGGAAAGTAAAGGGTGTGGGTATGAGATAACCACAAGTGAGTCAGGGATGAGGATTTATCCCGAAGTTCACACTCGTAAGAGTGCTAATCTCCGTTGGAGCGGTGCCGAAGCCAAAGCTTTGGGGCGTCACCAAGTGACTCACCGTATTCTCCCTTTCGAGTCACCCCCAACGGATGAGCCTCGATTCACTCGGGGTTGGTCTTGAAGGCGACCACCACACCTTTACAAACTTCTCCAGAGCACACCACAAGCAAGGAAGCTTCCGGAGAAACCTTGACCACCTAGGCCACTTCACATCCTTCCCCGGAGCACACCGCAAGAGGAAGCTTCTGGGAGGAACCTCGGCCACATAGGCATCTTCACAATCTTCTCAAGTATATCACCAAACCGTCTAGGAGGCGAAACCTCCAAGAGTATTAAACTCAGAAAGTCTCACTAGAACTAATTGATGTGGGGAGCTCAAACCAATGCAACAAATGCAATGCAAGGTCAAGCAACAAATGCTCAACTCACTCTCTCAACTTCACAAGATGCAACTCAAGAAAGTAGGAGATTGAAGAGAGATGAAGCAATGGATCAAATCAACAAATGACTCAAAGATCCATCCACAAATCCCCCTTCACATAGAGGGGAGATAGGGGTTTGGGAGAACTAGAGAGAGGCTCAAAATGGTGTTTAGAAGGTGTATGAACAGCCCCCCAACCGGTGGGAGGAAGGAGCCCTTAAATAGCCAAACTCAGAAACTAGCCATTGGGGCTCAACGGGCAGTTTATAGACACCCCATGCCCACGGGGGTTGAGATCCCTTGCCCACGGTGTCCCGTGCGCATTTTACAAGCCCGTGGACATGGGGGCCCCATGCACACGGGGTCAAAACCCGTGCGCACAGGGTACCTAGAATCAGCCTGCAATAGCCCATTGAAACAATGATAACTTTGGCATACGGACTCCGAATTCGATGATCTTGGGCTTGTTTTGAAGCTATGGAAAAGCCCAAGGTCCTCACATAGAGTCCCACCCAAGTTCAACAAGAACGAATGATGAAAGTAATGCAAAGGTTTGAGCTCTCAAGATGCGACGTGATCAAGCTACTCGCCCGAAAGTCCCTCTTGATAGTACGGCTATCAAACCTATAATCCGGTCTCCCACCAAGCACTAGGAGACCAGAAAAACAAGGAAAACCTAGCAAAGTTATACCTTTGCCTTGCATATTCAACTTGAGCTTGATGATGACTTTAATGCTTGCCTCAAGTTGGAATCCCTTTCTTGTCCACAACCACTTGGTGAAGATGCTCGAATTGCTTCCTCATATTGCAATGAGGGAAGCCTTTACATAAGCCCATCTTCACATGTGCATTATCATGATGTGGACCACAATCTTCAAAGCATATAACCACCGGCTTCTCATCTTACACTTGGACTCCTCGAACCGGATGACCATCACCACTTGATGTCATCCACACATAGGCTACTTGAGATCTTTCCTTTTGATGCAAGCCCATGAGAAACACCTAACCTACATAGACATAACAAACACATAGCATGAGTTAGGTAACAAAGCACAATTCACAATTACTTACCATACCACTAGATCACTTGATCCCATGTGGTACAATGTTTGTGCTTTGTGAGTTGACCATCTAGATATGATCTTCGAGCTTCATCTTGGTCAACCAACATCTTTACTCCAAGCTCCATCTTGGTTTCTTGAAAGCCACAATGAACTCTTCATTTCCCTTCATTGCTTCAAGACTATATCACCAAAGACTCTTCATGACCATATCAAGTTCTGCTATGAATATCATCTTGGTCACCACTTGCCCTTCTAAAAACTCCATCAGAATCTCTTGAGAGGCACAATGAATTCTTCACTATAGTAGCTAGCTTCAAGACTTGATCAACCAAAACCCAACACATGAGCTCACCATGATCTTGTCTTGAAACCATAACTTGAATTCTTCTCTTTGTTTATTCTCTCAAGCCCTTGATCCTTAAAGCCAAATATGTCAATCTTTGAGATCCTCCAAAGAACTCCACCATGAATATAATTAGATTAGGCATAGAAATCATACTTGATGGAGTCAATAGAAGTACCCGAAGACCAACCTGAAACCTCACTAGATATGGGATCTTGAGAGCCAACACCTAGGCCCCATGAGCACGGGGTATCCAGAGAGTTGACACTCGACCCCGTCCACACGGTACAAGCCCGTGCACATGGGGTATCCAGAGAAGGATACCATGAGGACTTCTTCGAATGCTTTGATGGCAGACTTCACAAAACAACCAAATGCACTTCAAGCATCACTATGGAACATATCTTCATATAAGATTCAATGCATTTGATGCTCCATAGGAATTGTCATTTAATACCAAGCTTAGACCAAATATATCTTCATATATATGGACTTCATCCTTGATTCCGTTCAATATCCTTGAGGCACCATCTTCATATATATATGGACTTCATCCTTGGTTCCATCCAATATCCTTGAGGCACTATCTTCATATATATGGACTTCATCCTTGATTCCATCCAATATCCTTGAGGCACTATCTTCATATATATGGACTTTATCCTTGATTCCATCCAATATCCTTGAGGCACCATCTATGGACAAAACCTTCAAATATATCTCACTGAAAACATTAGTCCATAGAGATTGTCATTAATTACCAAAACCACACTTAGGGGCTACAAGCCCTTTCAATCTCCCCCATTTTGGTAATTGATGACAATCTCAACAAGAGGGTTTATATAATGAATTTAAAACAAGTATGCAATTTATCCGAGAATAGATTGTATACTTGAGGTGGTTTTGATAGCCTCAAATATCACAAAGATAGTTGATCTTATCAAAACCGGTTGTACTAGCATCGAAATACTACACAAGAATTTGATGCTAGTAGAACCACACTTTATAGAGCAAACTCCCCCACAATATATGCACATGAAGAGTTTTCTCTATATAGACATCCATGCAACAAGCAAGCACAACAAATTTAGATATGCATGAATGATAAGAACCAACCGACTTCTCCTAAACCCTCTAAACTTCTCCCCCATTGGCAACAAGTGCCAAAATGGAACAAAAATCTAGACGACCAATATAGTATGAGATCCTCCTTAATTTGTGCATTTCTCATATGTGAGTGGAATCAAATGCACATACCCATTTATGAATAAATGGAGGAGCTCAAACTATATTGGGGATCCATAGAATGCACCAAAAAGATAAAATAAGAGAATCAAGCATTCAAAAGACCCAAAGAACATATTTTGGACAGGGATAATGGAGATATCCAATAAGATAATCATGCTAAGCATGGGTCAAAAATATATCCAATAACTCATGAGTGCAATGATATATGCAATACATACAAGCACTCACTACTCAACCTCTTACCGGATCCACCAAAGAATAAAAAGAGACAATCCAAGGACCGGCAAGGAATAAAGGATATCAAAGAGGGATATGCATTTTCTCATGTGTATAAGTTTCTTATGTGGCCAATAATCATCAAGATGAGCATCCACAAAGGAACTTGCACACACAAAAGGATAGAGAAGATAAGAACATGATATCCATGAATGAATCCATTATTATACAAACTGGATCTTAGCATAAGAGCTTTGTCACATGGCACATGGCACAAGGCACATGGCGCAAATTGATCTCATTTGCATAAAAATGAATTACTAGGCATGAGAGCAAATACCACAACCAAAAAGATTGTTTCTTGCAATTTTATCAATATTGAACATAAGAGCACTTTGAGGAATTGGTATGCAATAAATTGCTTAATTGGCATATTTGGGATAAGTGGACCATGAGCTTGGTTTTATAGATCCCCATGATATGCTTCTTCTCAAAAGTCTCATAGATGCAATAAGGAGGTTTAAGCTTTTGCAAGAAACACAAACTCAACAAGTACTAATCATGCCAAGATGCAACATACACAATGTTGACTCTAATTTAAATACTTGCATGATGTAGGTACTTGTTACCAAGAGAGCATTGGTTCAAGGGGCCCTTGATCTAATATGCGAACATGAGGGACTTGATCTTGTTCTTGGATAGGTACATGATCTCCCATAGCATCTTGCTCTTGAGTTGGGGGTGATGACTTCGCGTGTGGTGGATCCATAAGAGGGGCTCTTACTCCTTATTCTACATGGACATGGGGTGTTTCTTGTGGAAGAATATGACCAATCCCCATTGTACTTGTAGCTTGGGAAGGAGCCTCATCACCTGCAACACTTGAAACAAATGGCTCCGCATGGAAGCCGTTATTCTCATCACACTCCACATTCGCCATTTCCTCAATACATCCCGTGGATTTATTGAGAATACAGTAAGTGTGGGAGTTTGATGCATATCCAACAAATTGACCCAAATTTTGGTTAATCGGGTTTTCATGATGATAATGAAATACTTACAACCGAACTGGGTTTTCATTTATCTTCTCCCTCAAATCAAAGAATCAACCAAGCTTGGCTCTAATAATTTTCCATGGTGTCTCCACCTTCCTCATGAACAAGCCAAGCATCCAATGCTTCTCCAACGAACCTAAAACACATTAAGGTACAATTTGGTCCCCAAACATATTGGGTCTGAAGTAGTTAGCACAACCACAATACATAGGGCAAACTCCACATTAAATATGTGAAAAAGGATATGAACTTGAATTTCGTGCACACCTTTAACCATTAATGATTGTATGGAGTTTACCCTATATAGAGGATCAAGTAGAGCAAGCAAGGCATGAAGAAGTACATAAATAAATATGCATGCACATGCCTACCAAGATCCAAAGAGATACAATTTGGACAAAAGAACACTTAAACGATGAATACTCCAATAATATCACAAAGCATTCAAGTGTCCAAATTATATCAAAGTGACGAATCCACACAGGACCGCACACAAAGTACAACATATGAACTAGGCAAAAACCAAAGAGCATATAGGATCTACACTACACACAAGCTCACAGGCTTATCTCACTCAAGTAGATAAATAGATAGTACAAGTAGTGAGATACGGCAAGTTGAAGCACTAGCCGAGAAGAAGATGATCATAAGGTTCTACCACATGAAGAAATACCAATTGTAAGAGAATGCAAATGGTATTTGGAATTAACACTCGGGGGTAGATCCCGAAAATGCACAAGATCATCACCAACCACCACCCCGTGTGCACGGGGGTGAAAAGACCCCGTGCGCATGAGGTATCCAGGGAGTTATGCAGTACCCCATGCGCACGAGGGTCAAAAGACCCCGTGCGCATGGGGTACCCAGAAAGTTACGCAGTACCCCATGCGCACGGGGGTCAAAAGACCCCATGCGCATGGGGTATCCAGAACTTTTCTCTTGCAACTTTCTGAATACCACGGCAAGCACACTACAAAGGCAAATAAAAACCAACAAGAGATAATTAATGGATACTCTGAGCATTTGAATTTCAAATGAGCTTGACATACCACATAGTGACTAGATAACCTTGAATATCAATACAATGTGATATTTCTCATATTCACATTATGGGTTTGTGATGTGCACAAAACATAACACTCCCCCATAATGTGATGATCCACTAATATCTCGCAAGAGCCAAACAAGATACAATAAAGACTCAAAACAACAAGCACCACTATATGATGTGCAAAGCAACCTACACATGCTAGATAACATAAATCAAGCATACTAGGAAACACAACATATACATACACATGCTAGATACAAAACCTAAGCATGCAAGGGGCGAGTAACTTTCAATGTAAGCAATATAAATACAAGTTTCCGCAAAGAGGAACATTGGATAGATAATATGAAGATAATCCACATGACTTGGCTCGAACAAATAAATGGTGAATATTCTTTTCTTCATGAACTAGCCAAATCTCCAATGTCCCCCGCACACCTATTGATCAAGTTTGAGCTTGATGGTCCCCAACCAAGTTGGGTCCTAAGAAGTTAGTCACAATAGGCTTGGCAATCCAAATGGCCTTTTCCATTTCCAAACCACTTTGGGCACCAACAAACTTGGCAAAAAAATTGCCAACAACATCCTTCCTAAGCGAATAATGATCATTGACTGGAGGAGGCTTAGTGATGTTACCGTTGGGACAAGATGAGGATATGTGTCCCTTCTCACGACAATTATAGCAACATATGCTCCCCCTTCTCTTCTTATTTATTTTCTCAACTTGGGGAGCAATATCTTGGTTCATCATTGGTACTGGCCTTTCTTCAACTTGTGGTTGACCTTGAGATTGAACTTGAGGTTGACCTTGAGATTGAAATTGAGGCTGCTTCCCTTGTTGCTTCACATTTGAAGCCTTCTTCTTCAATGGACAAGATCTCACATGGTGTCCAACATTCTTGCACTTAAAGCATGTAATGTTGGCCAGATTCTTGACTTGGTCTTGTCCCTTATCCTTTTTCTTGGACTTCTTGTTGTTGGAAGTGAAACCAAGACCACCCTTGTCATGAGGGGATTTTTGAACACTCAAGATAGTGTTGAGAGTGGAGTTCCCTTCATGAAACTTCTCCAAGTCTTTCTTCAAACTAGTGACTTGGGCCTTGAGCTCTTTGTTTTCCTCTACAAGGTTAGTATCAACAAAAGTACTAGAGGACGTAGAAGCTTCATTGTTAGAGCAACAAGGCAAGGAGAGCAATTCATCACAAGAATTGGTAATAATATGTCTAGATGAATCACTAGGACTAGCACATGTCAATAAAGAATTTTGAGTAGAAATAGTGCCAATGTCCACATGAGGCTCACGAGATGTTACCTTAGTCACAATAGCCTCATGAGCTAACTTTAGCCTTTCATGGGAGATTAGAAGGTCATCATGAGAGCCCGAGAGCTTTTCATGACTTTCTTCTAATTTCCCATAATTGCTAGTTAGCAAAACAAGTTGATCCCTTAGCTCAACATTCTCCTTCAAGATAGATGCTTCACAAGAAGTAGAGTTAGTAGAACAAGCATCATTGACAATATGAGAGGGGCTAGAAGAACCTAGAGACTTCACATGAGTAGCTTGAAGTTCCTTATAAGACTTAGAGAGTTTGGTGAGCTCTCCTTTGACATTCTTGTAGCCAAGGTCAACGTGCTCAAAATTCTCTTTAAGTTGGTCATGAGCAACTTCAATATCTTCTTTGGAAGATTCTAAGTCTCTAAGTGTTTCTAGAGCATCAAGAAGGTTACAATCAAGTTTTTCATTTTGTTCTTGCTCTTCGTGAAGTAAATCATTACACTTTCCAAAATGAGTAATAAGATCTTTAAACATCACATAGGTGTTCTTATTTACCCCACGAAGAGAATTACCAATTTCATATATTTCTTGACTCATATCCCTATCGCATCCATCATCACTCTCATCATTATCATTACTATGAGTAGATGATACCTCGGTAGTACCTCTTGCCATGAGGCACATGTGAACATCGGAGGTTGATGATGATTCTTTTAGAGAGGGAGATTCTTCATCATCAAGAGTAGGATATCCATGTCCATCCTCTTGACACTCATAGCATTTCCTCTCCAACATAGGGATTTCCTTCTTTGCTCTTCTAGCTATTTCTCCATTAGTGATGTGTGCACTATTTTCTCTTATTTCCTCTACGTTGTTAGTCAAACAACAACTAGAGGAAATAGAAGCATATAGATCATGGCAACAAGGAATATGAAGCATATCATCCCAAGATGTATTCAAGGAATCTCTATATGATATGCATGGACTATCAACACAAGAATGTATGTCATTTTTACTAGATGTGTTCAAGTCCAACGAAGCTACAACATTAGCATTTATGCATGAAATATCATCAATGTTGAGCACACCATTATCATCACAAATGATATTTCCACTCACCGGGTCATTACCTTGAGACAAGCCATATGATGGTGAGGTGGAAGAATTTGAAATGATCGAGAACACGGAAGGGGACGCAATATGGAGTTCTTCATGATATGAAGATGTGTAGAACTCCTGAAGTGACTCCTTCGAAAGATGATTTACCTCATCAAGATTGGACCCACCATATATTTCTTCAAGTTTCGTCCACATCTCATGAGCCGACACACAAGTCATAATTGACTCAAACACTTTGAGGCATATAGACCGGATTATGGCATTCTTAGCACCATACCCACAAAGCATATCATCATTTTCCTCATAAGTTGGAAAAAGTTCATCCTTCCATGGAGAAGCCCCTACAAGAACAATTCACACAAAATTTGTACCCATGGCCTGGAAATGACAAAGCATGCGAATTTTTCACAAGTGATAGTTTGTGCCACTAAAACAAATAGTGTGATCATGCACTATACCACTAGTCAACATCTTTACTCTCTAGGAGGTGAAGCATAGCAAGGAGAGACCAAAGCTCTGATACCAATTGAAAGGAACTAGATGATGACTAGAGGGGGGTGAATAGGTGTTTTAAAACTTTTACGGATTTGGCTTTATCCTAATGTGAAATTAAACTAATGAATACTTTTCAAGCACAAATCCTAAATATGCTAGGCTCAACTAAGTGCACCAACAACCTATGCTAAGCAATATAGGCAATTAAGGAACCTAGCAAGCACAAACTATATCACAAGATATGGAAATATAGGAACAACTAAGCAATTCAACTAGCACAAGATATAACAGTAAAAGCAAGTATGAATTGCGGAAAGTAAAGGGTGTGGGTACGAGATAACCACAAGTGAGTCGGGGACGCGGATTTATCCCGAAGTTCACACTCGTGAGAGTGCTAATCTCCATTGGAGCAGTGCCGAAGCCAAAGCTTTGGGGCGTCACCAAGTGACTCACCGCATTCTTCCTTTCAAGTCACCCCCAACGGATGAGCCTCGATTCACTCGGGGTTGGTCTTGAAGGCGACCACCACACCTTTACAAACTTCTCCGGAGCACACCACAAGCAAGGAAGCTTCCGGAGAAACCTTGACCACCTAGGCCACTTCACACCCTTCCCCGGAGCACACCACAAGAGGAAGCTTCCGGGAGGAACCTCGGCCGCATAGGCCTCTTCACAATCTTCTCAAGTATATCACCAAACCGTCTAGGAGGCGAAAACCTCCAAGAGTAATAAACTCAGGGACTCTCACTCGAACTAATCAATGTGGGGAACTCAAACCAATGCAACAAATGCAATGCAAGATCAAGCAACAAATGCTCAACTCACTCTCTCAATCTCACAAGATGCAACTTAAGAAAGTAGGAGATTGAAGAGAGATGAAGAAATGGATCAAATCAACAAATGGATCAAAGATCCATCCACAAATCCTCCTTCACATAAAAGGGAGATAGGGGTTTGGGAGAGCTGGAGAGAGGCTCAAAATGGTGTTTAGAAGGTGTATGAACAGCCCCCCAACTGGTGGGAGGAAGGAGCCCTTAAATAGCCAAACTCAGAAACTAGCCGTTGGGGCTCAACGGGCAGTTTCTAGATACCCCGTGCCCACGGGGGTGGAGACCCAGTACCCACGGGGTCTCATGCGCATGGTACAGGCCCGTGGATATGGGGGCCCCGTGCACACGGGGTCAAAACCCCGTGCACACGAGGTACCCAGAATCAGCCTACAGTAGCCCACTAAAACAATGATAACTTTGGCATACGGACTCCAAATTCAGTGATCTTGGGCCCATTTGGAAGCTATGGAAAAGCCCAAGGTCCTCATATAGAGAACCACCCAAGATCAATAAGAAAGAATGATGCAATTAATGAAAAGGTTTGATCTCTCTACATGCGACGTGATCAAGCTAGTCGCCCGAAAGTCCCACTTGATAGTACGGCTATCAAACCTATAATCCGGTCTCCCACCAAGCACTATGAGACCGGCAAAACTGGGAATACCTAGCTAAGTTATAACTTTGCCTTGCATATTCAACTTGAGCTTGATGATGACTTTAATGCTTTCCTCAAGTTGGAATCCATTTCTTGTCCACAACCACTTGGTGAAGATGCTCGAATTGCTTCCTCATATTGCAATGAGGGAAGCCTTACCTTAAGCCCATCTTCACATGTGCATTATCATGATGTGAACCGCAAGCTTCAAAGCATATAACGTCCAGCTTCTCTTCTTACACTTGGACTCCTCGAACCCGATGACCATCACCACTTGATGTCATCCACACATAGGCTACTTGAGATCTTTCCTTTTGATGCAAGCCCGTGAGAAACACCTAACCCACATAGACATAATAAACACATAGCATGGGTTAGATAACAAAGCACAATTCACAATTACTTACCATACCACTAGATCACTTGATCCCACGTGGTACAATGTTTGTGCTTTGTGAGTTGACCATCTAGATATAATCTTTGAGCTTCATCTTGGTCAACCAACATATTTACTCCAAGCTCCATCTTGGTTTCTTGAAAGCCACAATGAACTCTTCATTTCCCTTCATTGCTTCAAGACTATATCACCAAAGACTCTTTCATGACCATATCAAGTTCCACTATGAATATCATCTTGGTCACCACTTGCCCTTCTAAAAACTCCATCACAATCTCTTGAGAGGCACAATGAATTCTTCACTATAGTTGCTTGTTTCAAGACTTGATCAACCGAAACCCAACACATGAGCTCACCATGATCTTTTCTTGAAACCATAACTTGAATTATTCTCTTTGTTTATTCTCTCAAGCCCTTGATCCCTGAAAGCCCAAATATGTCAATCTTTGAGATCCTCCAAAGAACTCCACCATGAATATAATTAGATTAGGCATAGAAATCAATCTTGATGGATTCAATAGAAGTCCCCAAAGACCAATTTGAAACCTCACTGGATATGGGATCTCGAGAGCCAACACCTAGGCCCCGTGAGCACGGGGTATCCGGAGAGTTGACACTCGACCCCGTGCGCATGGTACAGGCCCATACACACGTGGTATCCAAAGAAGGATACCATGAGGACTTCTTCAGATGCTTTGATGGAAGACTTCACAAAACAACCCAATGCACTTCAAGCATCACTATGGAACATATCTTCATATAAGATTCAATGCACTTGATGCTCCATAGGAATTGTCATTTAATACCAAAGCTTAGAGCAAATATATCTTCGTATATATGGACTTCATCCTTGATTCCGTCCAATATCCTTGAGGCACCATCTTCATATATATATGGACTTCATCCTTGATTCCATCCAATATCCTTGAGGCACTATCTTCATATATATGGACTTCATCCTTGATTCCATCCAATATCCTTGAGGCACTATCTTCGTATACATGGACTTTATCCTTGATTCCATCCAATTTCCTTGAGGCACCATCTATGGACAAAACCTTCAAATATATCTCACTGAAAACATTAGTCCATAGAGATTGTCACTAATTACAAAAACCACACTTAGGGGCTACAAGCCCTTTCAATGGGGGACACAAACCTACCTGCTTAGGATGAATCACGTCCTCGAGATTTCGGTTTCTCTGCGAACAGATATGGATATGCTGACATGAGAAAATCCTCTCTTTCCCATGTTGCTTCTTCCTTGATGTGCTGTTCCCACTGAACCTTGTAAAATGTGATCATTTTACGGTGGTTGGTCCATTCTGTCAGAGCTAAATCTGGCAGATCTCTTGATAGGGGATCCTAAGCTAGGTGTCTTGGGATGATGGTAACAGGGACACAAAATTTACCCAAGTTCAGGCTCTCCGAAGAGATAAAACCCTATGTCTTGCTCATGTTTTATTGCATTGGAGTGTGTACAGAGTACAGGTAAACTACCAAGAGATTGTATCTTGTAGATTGTTTCTTCATTGTGTAATGTCTATCTACGAGCCCGGCCCCCGGCTTATATAAGATACCGGGGTCTTAGGATTACAAGAGTCCTAGTCAGCTATGTAGGTGGAGGTAGAGTCTTCCATGGCTCTGGCTTCTTGTCTTGCAAGTTAAGTCTTCTGGAGTCTTCATGTGATCCACCACGGGCCACCCAAAGTGGCCCGGAATGGAACCGGCCTAGGGGTCCTCAGCCCGGCCCACCAGGCCGGGAGTTGACGTGATGAGAGGCCCCTTAGCCGGGACACCGTCACTTTCTGCCTCATCCAAAATTCTCACAGGCTTTTCCTCATAAGTCAAATCCTAGGTTAATTCCAAATCTCTCATATCTGCCTCTTTAGCTGGCGGAGCTATGCATTTCCTCAACTGAGATATATGAAACACAACATCAATGTCTGCCATTGTTGGGGGTAACCCCAACTGGTATGCCACTCCGCCTCTTCGTGCTATCATTGAAAAAGGTCCAATGTATCTGGGAGCAAGTTTTCAACGAACCTGGAATCTTTTGGTTCCCTTGAGTGGGGTGATACGGAGATAGGCATAGTTTTTGGGTTCAATACATACCTCCCAATGCTTACTATCATAGTAACTTTTTAAACGGGATTGTGCTACTCACAACCGTTCCTGATTCTCTTTTACCTGTTTTTCTACCTCCAGCATCAAATCCATACCAAATATGCGACTATCACCTATCTGAGACTATTTAAGTAGAGTACGGCATTTGCGTCCGTACAAGGCCTCAAATGGTGAGATTTTGAGGCTAGCTTGGTAACTGTTATTGTACAATTTTTTTGCATACAATAAACTGTCTTCCCATTTTGTCTCATATGTCAATGCGCATGACCTTAGCATATCCTCCAGTATTTGATTTAGTCTTTCAATCTGCCCATCTGTCTGCGGATGATATGCGGTGATGTGCCTTAGTTCTGTCCCCAAAGCTTGGTGGCGATGGAGCTAGAATGCAGAGGTAAACTGTGGGCCTTGGTCTGACATAATGGATTTTGGCACTCCATGGAGACTGACAATCCTGGACATGTATATCTAAGCTAAGTGATATGCTTGATAAGTGTTCTTCACATGGATGAAGTGTGCCAATTTAGTGAGCGTATCCACAATCACCCATATGGCATCATTGCCTCATACTGATTTGGGCAATCCAACGATGAAGTTCATGCATATATCGTCCCATTTCCATTATGGGACTTGTAACGGTTGAAGCAATCTAGCTGGCTTTTGGTGCTCGGTTTTGACCTTGTTGCACATATCACAGCAAGCAACATAATATGCAATGTCCCTCTTCATACCTTGCCACCAGAATATTTCATTCAGGCCCTGGTACATCTTGGTACCTCTTGGATGGATGGAGTATCGGGACCGATGCACCTCTCAAAGTATTTGTTGCTTCAACTCAGATTGGCAAGGTACGCATAACCGCTTACCGTACCAAAGTGTACCTTGTCGGTCAATGGTGAACTCATCAGTCCTCCCTTCTTGTACTTTTTGCTTGATTCTCATTAGGCTCGGGTGGTTCACTTCGGCATTCTTGATCTCCTCCTCAAGTGTGAATTTTATCTCGAGGCCTAGTGTGTAAGTCTATTGGACCACTGAGTACCATATTAAGCTTGGTAAACTCTTCTTAAAGCTTGGGGTTTGCAACAGCGATCACTTTGTTCAGCATATTAGGCTTGCTGTTGAGTGCGTCAATGACCACATTAGCTTTGACAGGATGATAATTAACACCGAGATCATAATCCTTAATTAATACCAACCATATCCTTTGTCTAAGGTTGAGATCCGGTTGGGTGAAAATATACTTGTGACTCTTGTGGTCTGTGTAAATTTCACATCTCTGCCCAATCAAATATTGCCTCCAAATTTATAAGGCATGAACCACTGATGCCTATTCCAAATCATGGGTGGGGTAGCTTAGCGTGTGTGGCCATAGCTGTCTTAATGCGCATGCCCGACGAGTCCAATATTTTGCACCTTAGTGTTAGGATTTTTAGAGTTTTATCGTGTTCGCATACCCTTTTATCTGTTTTCACCAGGATTCCATTTACGGAGGTATTTTGGGGAACACGGAAAGAATCCCAAGTTTATGGTATAAAAATATTGTTAATAGGCATGAAAGAAGACTACCATAAAAAGAAGAAGTCATTTAAAAAAAAGAAATGCAAAAGAAGCTTGAGAGCAAATGACGGTGTCTGGTATGATCACGCGTGCTCATACTACCGATTGTACAAGCCGCTGCCATAGCCCCCTAGTCAATACTTCTACCCTACGCGATCAGATCAAGGGAAGAAGCGACAGTGACCAAAACATCCACCTGAACAAAGAACCCTAGCCTCCAGAAGGGGTCCTGAGGGGGAATGGATAAAGGGCTCCACTACGACATCACCTCAATCAAGGAGGCATTGGCGGTGACAAAAGTTACCACCCTCCTTCCCTGATCATTGCAATAGGAGATCAACGAAGACCGCCTCTAGCCACGTCCATGGGGAAACCCTTAATACCATTCTAAAACCAGAGTGGGGAGGATGGTGGTGGCATATGTGATACGGGGCTGCTCCACGTATGCATGTATCTGTACTTGGCTCTGCCCACATGTAAAAACATACAAAGTGGCTTAGGAATCTAACCTAGAACTATGCATTAGCCTAGGTCACATTAGATACATACTAGAGGGGAATCTGGACTGCCTGAGAATGCTTAAGCCCTATTGATTCGAACAACTATCATTTCCCGCTTGTGAACTTTTATTTAATCTTGCACTTTATTGTCTAAGGTTATAATTCACTTGCAATATTTCAAACTTCTATTTCCACTTTTGCTTCAAACTGCAACAAACTTGCAGACATAGTATTATAAATCTTTACAAGAGACAAAGTCCATTTCCTGTGCTCCCTGTGGGATCGATAATCTTACTTCAGAAAAGCTACAACCAAACCCTATGCACTTGCTGGTCATCAAGCTTTTTCTGGTGCCGTTGGCGAGAAGCTAAGTGCCTTTGGTCTTTGGTCTTTGTTTTAAGTTTTCATTTATTTTTGTGTACTAAGTTTTTTGCAGGTTCCAAGCAACCATGGTAGAGTTTGGGCACATCTACCAGCTCACTGCAATGAAGCTCTCGGGGCCGCCTATCAGAAATATCTTTGCATCTTGGGGCTCGAGGCCAGACAGTGAGTCTTATGAAATTCATACAAGCCTACTAGAGCAATTATGCAGTAAGTAATTTAAAGGTAATGATGAAGAAGATCCTTACCAACATGTGCAATTATTTGATGAGATATGTAGGACATTTAAACTTAATGCTTTCACCTATGCTGAAATGAAATTAAAATTGTTTGGACCGCCGAGGTGAAAGCATGGCTACTTTCTCACCCCGCTGGTACCTTTGATACTTGGGACATACTATGCAGAGCATTCTTGGCTCATATTTGTCCAGAGAGGAAAGCTTGTAAAGCCAGGCGTTGGATCATAAATTTTGTAAAGGCATATTTAAGGTATCGAATTTTGCTTGATGAATGCCCCCATCATAACATACCATCTTGGTTAGTATTAAATTTCTTTTATGGATGGCTTAATGATGAATGCAAGACCGAGGTAGACCTTGCTTCCAGAGGGGCCTTTACTAAAAATGAAGTGTCCCGAGCATGGGAATTATTAGATAAGATACGGGCCAATCATGAAGCTTGGGGGATAGATGAAGGTGGGGAAGGAGGAGTAGAGATAGAATATGATTGTATCAAAACTTATCTTAAGTCAGGGAGAGTTGATAAATTAAGCAAAAAATTTATGTCTTGACCCTGACGTTGTGCTGTAGATCATCTAACGGTATGCTAAGTTTTTGCAGGTCCCACAAAAATGGGAGTATTGCACTAACGAGCCTAAGAAGGAAATTGAGGATGCATCCACAATTGAACCACTAGAGGGCGCATGGATGACCCATTAATAACCAGTCCCATAACTATCGTTTATAGAGAGAGTGGTGCAACTTGAGCGCGAGCACAAAAAGGTATTGCAGAAACAAGAAGAGGAAAAACACATCTTTATAGTTTAAGCAAAGCTAAAACTGGCAAAGAAAGGTAAAGCGTAGAAGCCGGTAAGTAACAATATAGTAGAGATGGAAAAAGAGATGATGTCTCTTGTCAATGGGTGCATAAAAGCTACGGCTATAGGTAAACCTGTGTTACCCTGCTCTGTTGGAAGTACATCTTATTACTGACTTTGTGATATTTGTTCCTCCATTAATGTCATACCTTATACTCTCCATGCTAAGATACAAGGTGAGGTTTATTCTAGCGAACTACAAACCACTGATATGAACATCAAATTAGCTGATGATACATTTAGAACGCCCTATGGTATTCTTCCTGATGTTCATATAGTACTTGGCACATTTACTTACCCCGGTGATTTAGTTGTTATGGAAATTCCTGAGGATGACTTTTGTCCTATTATATTTGGAAGACCTTTGTTGAACACTACATGAGCTAAAATAGATTGTAAAGGAGAGATGGTTTCTCTCCAATATAGAGAGGACGAGAGAGAATTCCACTTTCCCAAGTTCAAGAATCATCAACTATGAAATGAAGATAAAAGCACAGAGGAAATGACTATAACACAACTTGCAGCCATCTACTTTGGGACCCTAGAAGACAAACAAATAAGAAGCCTCACAGAAAAAGAACAAGGCCCAAAGGACCCCAGGAAGGAAGAGATCAACAAGCATCTCGATGATGCATCTCCTCTGGAGTCCTTGATGAATGAAACCTATGAGGTACCTGAGAAGAAAGGAGACGAAGAACTTCTGCCTTTGGAATTGAAACCACTACCGGAGGAACTCGGGTATAAATTTTTAGATGAAACTAAGAGATATCCTGTTATTGTAAGCACTAACCTTTTAGATGAAGAGAAGGAGAAACTTATGAAAACCTTGAAAAATCACCGCAAGGCATTTGGTTACTCCATGGCTGACCTTAAGGGTATTAGCCCATCCCTATGCACACATAGAATATATATGGAGGGGGGATCTACACCTGTAAGGGAATACCAGAGGAAGTTGAATCCAGAAATGAAGGAGGTGGTGAGAAAAGAGGTAATTTCATTGCTTGATGCTGGAATAATATATTTTGTAGCTGAAAATAAATGGGTAAGTCTAGTCCACTGTGTTCCTAAGAAGCGATGATTTAAGGTTGTGCCTAATAAAAACAATGAACTAATCCCTACCAGAACCATATTTTTATATAGAATGTGTATTGACTATAGGAAATTGAACAAGGAGACGTGGAAGGATCACTACCCGCTACCCTTCATTAACCAAATACTTCCATGATTTTTTTTCTGTTTATGGAACATTGTTTAATGATTGCTTACATAACCTTAATAGAGTTTTGCAGAGGTGTGAAGACACCAATCTAGTCCTAAATTGGGAAAATGTCATTTTATGGTGAATGAGGGAATTGTGTTAGGCCATAGAATATCTAGTAAAGGCATCAAAGTTGATAGAGCAAAGATATATGCCATAGAAAAGCTACCGTACCCCCATGACATCAAAGGGATTCAGAGTTTCTTAGGGCACACATGTTTTTATAGACGCTTCATTAAGAATTTTTCTAGCATCTCAAGGCCATTGACTAACCTGTTGTAGAAAAGTGTCCCTTTCAACATCGATAAAGAATGTATAGTGGCTTTTGAACAACTGAAGCAAGATTTGATCATGACACCCGTTATTAAGCCGCCCAAATGGGATCAACCTTTTGAGATCATTTGTGAGACCGATAACAATGTGTTAAGCGCTATTTTAGCACACCATGAAGGTAAGGAGCTTAATGTTATTCACTACGCAAGTCATACACTAAATGATGCTCAAAGAAATTATGATATAGATGGCAGGGAATTATATGTTGTGATGTATGCTTGTGAAAAGTTTAGACCCTATATTATCGATGCAAAAGTTAGAGTTTATACAGATCAACAGGCAGTTAAAACTATCTTAGCAAAGAAGGATTCAAAGCCTAGATGGATCCAATGGGCTCTGCTAAGACAAGAATTTGACATGAACATATTAGATCGGGGTGAAATAAAGGATGCTAAGGTGGATGTCTTACTGATGGAATCAAATGTGATGGAAGAATAGGGAGTAAGACTTTGTATTCCTTACGGTACTACTTTGTCTCTTGACGGGTTCACGAAATCTACCTTTGGGAAAACTGATCCACCTGCAATCTACCCACTTGCATCTCCTTTAAAAGTAGAAGTTTGAAAGGTGTGTGATTTTGATAATAATAATTAACATAATAGCTTGTATCCTAGTAAGTTGCCCAGGATAGAATTCTCAGTGAATCCGCCAAAAAGAGAGAAGAAGAAGGGCACCAAAATATTTCTCAAGAACAAGTCTTGGGCAAAGCGTAAAAATGGCCCTATTACCCAGAGAAGCTCACTAAGCTAAAATTATTTTGTTTCACTAACTATGTCTAATAAAAATATGCAGGAAGAAGGTTTTTGGGTGTGGTACGACCCATGGTACAAGAGAAGCCACTCGTACCGAAGGCCGTCATTCGTTCTATAATAAGGACGGCCAATTTGATGGTGAGACCTATGGTACGAGAGCTGTCACTCATACCATAGACCATCATTTGTTCCATACTTGAAGACCTAATTCCAAAAAAAAATTGCAGGTGCCAGAATCTGAGTATGACCTCCAGTACGAGCGCTACTGCTCGTACTCAAAGCCGTCTTTCATTCTTTAGTTAAAGGACCTGGCATCAGGGACCAGGACAAGAATTGGTACAAGTGATCCCACTTGTACCTGACACCATGTTTTACCCTGACCCTGTGATATGATGCCGATTTGATCCGATTTCACTCAATTTGTTTCCTAATCTTCTTGAATTAACCTTATCTCATGAAACCCTGCCTCCATACCTCTTTATATACTTCTCAAAGGCTATCTCTTTTTGCACCATAACAAAACCAATCTACCCTAGATGCAAACAAAGTTTGTGTGCAGAGGCAAGAGCTTGAGGATCATGGCCTGATCATGGGACGAGAGGCAAACCTCCTCTCATGAGGAGGAGGATCACATCATTGATGGTGGAAGTCCTCCTCATGGGCTAAACCCTTGCCATGAGGAAGATTATGATCATGAGGATGAGTCTCAACCCCATGGCATGAAGTGTGAATGTGAAGATCAACAAGGACTAGGGTATTCCTATTGTGTCAATCAAAGTTCTAACAAGGACTCAGGAGGATCCTGAGGAGACGGTCATGGAGGAAGAAGAAGAAGAAGAAGATGATGATGATGATGATGAAGAGGAGTAGAAGGAGGAGGCCAACAAGGACTCTGGTATTCAATATTCCTGTGCTCCCTGTGGGATCGATAATCTTACTTCAGAAAAGCTACAACCAAGCCCTGTGCACTTGCAGGCCATTAACACCACAACTTTACCTCCTTGCATAAGCACACAGCCAATCCCACGTCTAGAAGCATGACAATATATTTTGAAGCTCTTGTGAATGTCTGGTAGAACCAAGACTGGTGCCATAGTTAGCGGGGTCTTTAGTTCCATGAAACTGAACTCAGAAGCTTCCGTCCATATAAACTTATGATCTCTCTTCAGCAGCTCTGTCATTGGATTCGCTATCTTGGAAAATACTTCAATAAATCGATGATAATATCCTGCCAATCCTAGAAAATTATGGACTTCTGTCACTGTGGTTGGTGGCCTCCAATTCAGTACGTCTGACACTTTACTTCGATCAACTACTATGCCTTGTTCTGACAGTATGTGACCCAAGAAAGCAACTTCTTTTAGCCAAAACTCGCATTTACTATACTTGGCATATAGGCGGTGTTCTCGAAGCTTGCCAAGGACAATTCAGAGGTGCTACTTGTGCTCTTCCTCATTCTGGGAATAAATGAGTATATCATCTATCAATACCACCATGAACACATTGTTCATCATGTTGATGAAATAAGGTGGGCATTTGTTAATTCAAAGGACATCACTATGAACTCATATAGTCCTGTGGGTGTCATGCATTTAACGAAGTTTAGTATGAGGCTCAAGATTTTTAATTAAGTCTCATGTTTCATACACCCCTATAGTTAAAATAGCAACAAGGAGTGGCTATGCTTGATGGTTATGTAGGTAGGAAATAGTTTGCAACGGAAACCCTAGCAGCCACGGTACTTTGCAAAATGATTAGATGCGTCTAATTTGTTTTTGCGGGGTGTGCAAGTGATGTGGTATAGCCATCATTCATGCAATATATTTGTATGAGATGCAAAAGTGATTGTAATATTTTTATCATGACCTGCTTGTTGTGATTATGGCAAGATGGCTGGAACCAAATGATTGTCATTTATTCAATTGACCTACGTGTCAAACTTCATGTAATTAATTTATTTTATTAGCTATAGAGATAGCAATAGTTATAATAGCAAGGACATGAAGATGATGATCATGAATCAATGGACCTCGATGCTATGCCTTGTGTGAAGAAGGTGTTCTCCGCCAAAAGAAGTTGAAGAAAGGGGGAAACAACATTCGGGATTTTCTTCAGCGAGAAGGGGCTATGCCATATCACATATATTAATTGCATGTGATGTTAATCCCTTTTTGCACCTTATTTGATGTGCGGTAGATGTATTTTATAGGGTGATCCCTCACAGAAAATATCAAGTAGTTAGAGTTCTTCCAAGTGTAGCATCGTCTGGAGTACATGTCATTCTGAGGTGCACCATGTCATATCGGTATGATAGGTTTGACGTGTATGAGGTGGGTGCGTACGGTTTGCGTAACAAGAGCACTTGGTTGTCTCGACAAGCAGGTAAGATCTTCTTGAGTTTGGAACACGCCCATCGAAAGATTAACAAGAGTCACCTGAAGATGTGATTGGCAAGTAGGGTTACCGGTCTAATTTTTTATTATCATGATGTCACATCACTTGCAAATTAATTGAGACATGGATCTTGAATCACTAATAGTCAATTATGCAGGATATTGATTTTAGTGGGAGCACACTCTTACTAAATTGTTAACTTGCGTTTCAATTAGTTATGAACAATGTCTAAGTATTTGCATTATCATTGTAGAATTATGGCACGCTAAACCACCTTTCATTTGCACAATGATTGAGTGTGAAAAACTATGAACATCTGGTAATTAATTTACGGACTAATAACTAATGTGAGGATCATCCTCAAAAGTGCCAAGAAAAGGACTAAGTCCTAGAGAAAACTCTTGGTGCTTTCCCTGTTAAGACTACGAATGATGTGACTCACGTCCTTCAATCCAAGAGCAATGATTTCGTTGAAAAGTTTAGTACGCCATAACTGGCCTCCATATAACATGATCTTCAAAAGTGTTTTGAGAATTACGATACATATGAAGCTGAAAGTCTATTTCAGAAACAAGCAAGGACTAAAAGATATAAGATATCCAACGTCTTATTTGATTGTAAGATAGCTGAAGATAGGTATGGGTGAAGTACACACTATACCGAAAAGGTATTAATGAAATGTTCATCATGCTTAGAGAGTATGAGTGAAATGTTCACAATGCTTGATTGGGATCCAGAAGAACACCAGTCATGTGATGATGGTGAATAAAAATGATTGAACCTCAGGAGAAGGGCAAGGACGCCGATAAGACCGATGCAAAGCCTTAGGCTGGTGCCACTCCTACTGTTGAGTGCTTCTTCTATAAAGAGGAAGGATACTGAGAGAAACTGCAAGAAGTATAAAGGCAGAAATAAAGAAGAGTGGAAAGTCTAGCTCAGGTATAAATGTCATACAAGTTCTTGATGTATAGATGGCTAGTCCAAAATGTAATTCTTTTAAATTCTGAATTAATAGTTAATCTCTAATTCTTGGGTATTGTGATTAAAAGAGTTGATCATGAAGATACCGGTTTGATTGCATACTTTTGCAACTCGATGCAAGAACTATAATGGACTTAATGACTACTCGCTGATACTTAATGATTACTCACCATCAGCGTATTACCTCTGTATTTATCTTCATAATTGATCTTGGAATTTAGTAAGAGTGACTACACTCTAGCATGTGCAAGAACATTATTTTGGAATCATGTTTGTTGCAAAAGGTTGAACCCCTTCCCCAAGTAGGACACCCCCTAGGCCATCTATAAATAGAGGGTAGGGGCAGCCCTCTAGACATACAGAAAGCCTCAAGGCTGCACCCCCCTATGCCGTCTCTCTCTTGGCTTGACCGATACACTGAAAGGTTGCTCTGCCTCCCTGTCAAATCGCTAATTCAGTATGCACGGATACCGCAGAGGCATCATACTTTTGGTTCTAGATCGGCGGATCACCTTGGTAATATTCTCGCGGTTGTGAGGCATTACCTAGCTGTGGGAATCATGCTTCACCAACTCGCCCTCGACTACTTCCTCTATGCGGGAAATTCATTGGTAGTATATGATTGCAATCCTTGCATCTTCATAGTGTTCCTGGGTGTGTTTGTAGGTATAGGATTTTTTTTTATACTACATTCCCCTATAGTGGCATCATGAGCGGTTCTATGAGTAGATGTCGGTATGATCTAGAGCACATGGTGATGTGTGGTCATTGCACAATTTTTTTGTACGGGGATTAGATTGGATCTTATACATGATGTTCTTGTTACTTCCCTTTAAATTGCAATTTTTTGATCTTGACAGCATAGTGGGATTTTATTACAAAGGTCTTGCTTTTCGTGGGCCTTTTATGCTGCTCCTGAGCATGCTAGTTGTCTGACCAAAGTCATGCTTTAGACTCTTTGGGTTTCACTTTAGTTGAAAAAGATAAATTTTGCAAGGAAAAGGGCTTGTAAATTTGATCACGCGTTTAACCAAGTTTAGTATGAGGCTCAAGATTTTTAATTAAGTCTCATGTTTCATACACCCCGACAGTTAAACTAGCAACAAGGAATTATCATGCTTGATGGTTACATAGTAGCAAATGGTTTGCAACGGAAACCCAACAGCCATGGTTATTTGCAAAATGATTAGAGGCATCTAACTTGTATTTGCAGTGTGTGCAATTGATGTGGTATAGCCTTCGTTGATGCAATATGTTTGTATGAGATGGAAAAATGATTGTAATATTTTTGTCATGACCTATGTGTCGTGAGTACAGCAAGATGGCTGGAGCCAAATGATTGTCATTTATTTAATTGATATGCGTGTCAAACTTCATGTAATACATTTATTTTATTAGCTACAGAGACAATAGTAGTTATAATTGCGAGGACAAGAAGATGATGATCATGCATCGATGGACCTCGACGCTATGCCATGCACGAAGAAGGTGTTCTCTGCCAAAAGACGTTGAAGAAAGGGGACACCACGTCCGAGATTTTATTCAGCAAGAAGGGGCTATGCCATATCAGATAGTTTAGCAGCATGTGATATTAATCCTTTTTATGCACCTTATCTGATGCACGATAGATGTATTTTATTGGGTGATCCCTCACAAAAAATATCAAGTAATTATTGTTCTTCCAAGTGTAGCACCGTCTGGAATACATACCATTCTGAGGTGCACCATGTCACACGGGTATGATAGGTTTGACATGTATGAGGCAGGTGCAAATGGTTCACGTAGCAAGAGCACCTGGTAGTCTTGACTAGGAGGCAAGATCATCTTGAGTTTGGAATAGGCCCATCGAGAAATGAACAAGTTGCACATAGAGATGTAATTGGCATGTTAGCCTATCGGTCTAATTTTTCATCATCAGTGATGTCACATCAATGGTGAATTAATTGAGACACGGATCTTGAATCACTAATAATCAATTATGAGGGTATTGATTTTAGTGGGAGCACACTCTTATTAAATTGTTAATTTGAGTTGCAATTAGTTCTGAACAATGTCTATGTATTTACATTATCATTGTAGAATTATGGCACGATCTATGACCTTTTATTCACATGATTATTGAGTATGAAAACATCCGGTAATGAATTTACAGACTGATACCATAATGTGAGGATCGTCCTCAAAAGTACCAAGAAAAGGACTAAGTCCTAGAGCAAACTCTCGGTGCTCTGCCCATTAAGGCTACGGATGATGTGACTCGCGTCCTTCAATCCAAAAGCAATGATTCCGTTATACCGGTGTTATGTTCCTCGATGAGCGCTCCTAACGTATGTGGGGTTTATGGGGCCCCCTTGATCACTTTGTCTTTGCGTTGAACTTTTCCAGCAATGCCCAACATTGGTACTAAAATTTGCCCACAAAATAATACTAATAATTAATTAATGCATAGCAGGTCACCCCCTCGTGTATTCTTAATCAACATAAGCAGGTGGGCCAGTGCTGATGGTGCTAGTCCTAAACAGAGCACCTTGTGACGCAGCTCGGGGTTCTCGGCGTTCGTAAGCTTCGCTTATCCGGTGGCATCCAGGGAAGAGTGTGCGTGGCTCTGAAGTGGGGTCGACATGCTGGGTGGCCTTGTTGGACTAGTTTTACCTTAGGTGGAGGATTTGATACTTTTGAACTCCTTTGAACGAATCTAGGCTATCATGTCGCTAAACTGGGAGGAACGGGTGTGCATGCGATAATTTATAATGGACGAGTTGGAGAACCCCTGCAGGGTTAAATCTTTCGGAAAGCCATGCCCGTGGTTATGTGGTAACATGGAAATTTATAATATCTAGTTGTAGAGAACTTCACATTAAATTAATTAAAACTTGCCAACCGCGTGCATAATCGTGATCATCTCTTCTTGTGAGATGGGGATCAAGAAGAGAACATGGTGGGGTTATGTATGACTCGTAGGTTGGTGTTCAGGATCACTTATTGATCATTCTAGTTGCACCCCCTTATGTGTAGGATTTATCTCTTCTTGTTCTAGTACTCGTAGGAATAGTTGGTTTACAAATGCTTACTGCTTGCTGCAACCACACCACTTAACCTTATCCAACCCATTAGGTATTGTTAGTCTTGATATCCTTGGTAATGTTATTGCTAAGTCTCAATGACTCACTAATACCCCAACAATAACAGATGCAGGTACAGGTAAAGCGGTGCTCCAACATGAGAGCAATGCGTTGTTCTATTTGGAGTTCTTCTTCTTCTTCAATGATGTTCATAGGATAGGTTCTCGGTTGGCAGCCTGGGATTAGAAGGGTGGACGTTGCTTTATTTATTTGGGGTCTCTTTAGGCCAATTTGCTTCTTATCTGTACCTGGATCCTGACTTATTGTAAGATGATTGTTAAGTATTGGTGGATCATGATACTTATGTTGTTCTCCCCTCCTATGTTGTGGCAAGTGTAAGCCAACTTAAATGCTTGTATTCTCATCTCTTCTGTTGATGTTGTATTTGTTGTGATGTCCACCTTGTTACCGACATGTGACACTTGCATGTATGATATTAGTCACATATTGGGGTGTCTCTAATATGCGTTTCTATGCTTAGCGAGGCTTGTAAAGTCTTTGTTCAGGCTAGGACCACATGTTGGGCATTACAAGTTGGTATCAGAGCCGTACTGACCGTAGGAGCCCATTGCTTGATCGAAACTGGGCTGTTGTTGAGTATAGAAAGAAAAAAACTATTTTGGTAGTTACTAGGTAGTTTTCAGAGAGTAGGAATTCGTTTTACTCATTTCCCCATCGTCGCTCTAGTGAGGAAGTGTGATGTGAGTGTTTTGATCTACTCCTTTCCCCTTTTCAAACTTTTTTAGGATCAGGCGAGTTTTTGGAATCATTAAGATATCGATGTGGTGGAATTCTGTTCTTGGTGCCTCCTGACCGTATGGGTGGTGTCCCGGGGAGTTGAGCTCCAAGGTGTTCTTGCCACATTTGCTATCGTTTCAGTTCCCACTACCTGAGGACACCAACTTTCAACATTGCTTCAATACTATTCGTGGCGAGAGGAGTTTGGCGTCACCCAGTACTAGGGAGAGCGTCCAGATGTACTGCCATATCTAGTATCATTGAAAAATTTGAAAGTCTGAGGTAGACGAGTTTGTGAAGTTTTGGTTATGTATTGATGGAAGGTTGTTACAATGGAGCCGTAGTGTGATATTAGGTTGCCGTTATGCATGTGATTTTGCTCCTTGTATCAATTAAGCCAGATTGCATAACAAAGATTTCAAAACCTCATTGGTGGGAATTCAAGTAGCATAACAAGGTCCTTGATCTTTCCAACAAATGCACGATGTGAGGTTGGGGTTCGACATCTAGTGGTAGACCCTTTAGTGGTCTTTCTTACAGAGGTTTCATTGTGTTTTAATGGGCCCCTGTAGTTTGCTACGGCTCGAGAACACATTGTCGAGTGTCACATGTACTGTGATAGCCACTGTACGGTTGAGCCCACTTGATTCTTATGATAAAAATGTTGATCAAAATCTCTATCATGTATTTGTTTTCGGCTTAATTTGCAAGCCCAATCCTTTGTTTTATTCTAGTTGTGGTATTTGAGTTGCTTCGATGTCAAGTGTTGATTCCATACCTTTCAAAACGGTGTTTTCATATTCCTATGGGAGTGCTAATCCTTTTTTATCAATCAAAATTGTCATGGTAATTATTTTCCAACCGGTGTGCTTCTCTTCAAGTTAATTCAATCATCTTCACCACTTGCAAGATCAAGCCCCAGCATTCTCAATTTTGTTCATTTCATCCGTCATAAGTTGTCATTGTTTTTCGCCACCCTCCCACCCTTTTCTTCAATGATCCAAAATCTCAAATCAAGTGTCCTTCTTATTCATGTGAACCTTTAGCTTCCTTTTCTTCCATGTTTCAATCCGGGATCCCTTGTGAAGATGCTCAGGAGCTACAAGTCATCATTCTTCATTCTCGATTTCTTCTCCGATGGACTAAATCCAAGCTTTCGGTGTTGATCATATCCCTTTCTATTTTTCAAATGTTTTTTATGTTGGAAGTTCTTATCCAAGCCTCTTTTGATCTTTAACCTCTCACTATTCATCTTCGGAATTCAGAAGATATCTCAAAAGATTCGCGCTTTGCCTATATATCTCTCTCATTGAGTTAAGGATTCTTGGTTGCTTCATGCTCTTTTAATTCCATGTTGTTTTGCCCGTTAGCGTTGGTTCATGAACCTTGTTATAACTTGAAAGGATCTTGAACAAAGAAATTTGAGGTTCTCACCTCATCAAGTCTTTCAATTCATCCTGGTGCAACCTCTCTTTCAAAGCAATCATTTCAACGGAGTTTCTTTTGAGTGGGCCCATAACCCACAGGTTCTACCCAGGATCTTACCTGGCTTTTCTAATCTTTCCCTAGAGATATTCTCAAATCTTTTTCCAAGTCTGACATAAGAATGGATTCCATCAGTCAGGTACCTTCTCCAAGATCGCTTTTGAATTCTTTTCATCTTTGGTCCAACATTTCTCTTTCTAATTATTCCGAAGTATCTCACTAATTCTTGGTGGTATTCCTCATCATCATTCATAGTTTTTGAGGACCAAAGGAGACCTTCCTCTAAATCCTTGCCCGTTCTCTAGAAAATGCGTGGATTCAGCCTGAGCCTTTTTCTCCAAGTGTGTTTCTCCAGGTAAAGAAATCCATTTCATTTCATTTCAGCTCTGGATGGGTCATGATCAGAGACTTCTCAAGATATTTCTTAAGGAGCATGTCAGGAGTTGTTTTTGTTTTTGATTCAACGAAGGCCATCATTTCAGAAGACTTCTTCGCTCTCAGCTTTCAGCTTTCGTTCTTCAATTCTTCTAAATTGGTGCTTTCTTCATTTTCTTCAAAATCTTCCAGGTGATTCATTGAAGAATTCTCCAAGTTTATGAGTTCTCTCTTCAATCTTTTAGAGGAAAAGAATTAGGGTATGTCTGTTCATAATTCTTATTCTTGTTTCTCTCATGAATCTCAATCTTCTTCCAAGGATCCTATCCATAATTCTTATTCTTGTTTCCTCGAGGTGATGCAATTCCTTCTTTCGGAGGTTGATCATGGTGAATAAATTCTCAGTTCCAAGTGTTTCATCTTTTCTTTTCAGAGTTCCAAGATTTATCAATTATCTCATCATGAAGCTCCATCTCTTTTCTTTGTCATGTTGATGGAAGGAAATCATTGCAAGGCTTCAATCTTTTTCTTTTAAAACTTCACTTCCTTTCTATCATCCTTTTATTTTTGGAATTCTTCCCGGAGGCTCAACATGGTGGTTCGTCAAGGTTTTCTTCCATTCTTGAAGTGCTCTTCAAGATTTCTCCCTCAAAGTTGCGATCTGCCAAGTTATACTCCTAAAGATACATGATGTTCAATGCATTTTTTGTTTTAAGAGCTCAAGCATTCTTCATTCCGAAGTGCAAATTCCTTCTTCCTTATCTTTTGAGGTTGTGTTATATCATTCTTGATTCATGATGACCCACGAAGAGAAGTTGTCGAGAGTGTGATCTTTTCAACCCATCTTTTTCTTCATTGGAGTTATCTTGGGACATATTTCACCTAAAGCCTTTCCTAGGGAATTTTGTTATTTCTGGTGCTTATCGATGATCCAAGTTTTCTCATTATCCTCTCGGTGGAAGAAGCTTTTCATCTCTTGTTGCTTTCAAGCAATCAATTTTCTGTTAGTGGTAGTATTTCACATCATAATTTTGAGATGTTTTCCATAAGCCCATGTGAGGCATCAGTTGTCCAGCCTTCGGTGGCACCCTTAGATTTACATGAAACCTAAGGGTGGCATTATACAAGGGATAGATGTTTTCCTTCAGTGGCACCCTTAGATTTGCCGTGATCTCTTCATCGGTTGTCCAGCCTTCAGAGTCATCTAGGTTATGCTCTTTGACTTCATGGTTGTCCTCCTTATCAGAGGATGCCTTCCTGGAATCGATTGATCCCATCTTGAGTGAGGCTAATCTCGGATACCTAAGAGAAACAACTCTAGAAATGAAAATAGAGAAGAAACACGCGATACGGAGGTTAGAAAAATCAGTGAAAAATATATAAGGGTTTTTTCATGGGGAAGGGGCAACCTCGCCAAAAAGTAGCCAGAGGGGAGCTCCCATAGGCCTAGGCGCCCCTATAAGGTAGGCGCCTACACCAGGCGCCTTGGGCCGATAGGGGCCCCCTCTAGCCAATTTTTGGCGAGTGTGCCTCTTTTTTTCAAGAAACTTCCAGAATAATTTTGTCAGATTTTTTGGAGAATTTTTTTCATAGTTTTTCTTACCTTAGGAGTTGTTGGGCTTCTGGAAGGTTTTGGTCTTCTTTTGGATAAATTCTTTGGGAGTGATTAAGTGCACTTCGTTTGCCTCCACGTCAATTGGATCACCAGCAATATAATCCTTCAATCTCTCATCGTTAACAACTCTTAGTTTTCTGCCATATTCACCTTCTAGCCTGATTGCCCCTGAGAGATAAACCTCAGCTATAGTGTAGGGACCATTCCATTTGGATAGGAGCTTACCAGCAAAATTTCAGAAATGATAATTGCATAACAATACACGGTCTCCTACCTTGAACTCCCTACATTGTATTCTCCTATTGAGCCACAACTTAACTTTTTCTTTAAACAATTAGGCACTCTCATAAGCTTCGTTCCTCCACTCATCAAAGGCATTTATATCTAATAACCTTTTTTCTCCTGCTTGTTGGAAGTCATAATTCAATTGCTTAATTGCCCAAAAGGCTTTATGTTTTGCTTCTGAAGGAAGGTGACAAGCTTTACCATAAACCATTTTTATGGAGACATACCCATAGGATTTTTATATGCAATCCTATATGCCTAGAGTGCATCATTTAATTTCTTTGACCAATCCTTCCTCAATCTATTAACAGTCCTTTTCAATTAATTTATTTCTCTGTTGGTTAAATCTACTTGACCACTAGATTGGGGACGATAAGGTGAAGCAACAATATGGTCAACATCATATTTAGCCAACACTTTTCTGAAAGCCCCATGAGTAAAGTGAGAACCACCATGTGTCATTAAGTATCTAGGAATGCCAAACCTAGGAAAGATAATAGCTTTAAGCATTTTAATGAAAGTTTTCTGATCGGCACTCTTTGTAGGAATAGCTTCTACCCACTTAGTTACATAATCAACCGCAACCAAAATATGACTGTTACAATGAGAACTAGGAAAAGGTCCCATATAATCGAAGACCTAAACATCAAACGGTTCTACTAGTAAAGAATAATTCATGGGCATTTCTTGACGTCTACCATTATTACCTACTCTTTGGCATTCATCACAAGATAGAATAAATTTTTGGGCATCCTGATGAGTGATATTTTTGCACTCATCACACCGTTGTTTAAACCAGATAATCCCAGAATTTCTAAGAAAATCACTCCAATATTACCACTAATGACTAATGAATGCGAGGGTCGTGAAATCCTTTATTTAATGTGTTTCCATGGGAAAAGGGCCTAAACATGGAAAGGAATCATCATATGCATGGAAACATGAAGTATGGTGGAAGAGAAGAAGGAATTGGTGGTGCACCAGAGGAAATAGAGAACAAGATGGCACTTAGTACAAGTGCAAGAGCTCATACCAGCTGCCAACAGCGCTAGGAGGTCCACCTAATCACAAGTCATAAAAAGGCTAATGCCAGAATCTCAACGGAGAGAGCACCTTCACGAAACAGAGCACCAGAACATTTCCCTGCCTAGCCGCCGCCATTTCCCATCTCATCTCCATAGCCGCCACCAACATCATTACTGCAGCAATCCATCTCCAAGTTTGTCATACTTGTAATCGGTGTATCGCATCGGCAACTATTGTAAGACATATTATCAATCAATCATTCATCTTTATGTCATCTTCAATGAGTTCATCTTGTGATCCGATTGCCATGTGTGAGTAATTTGGTAAGGTACTAGATTGAGGCAGCACCTTGCAACCTGATGTATTTGTGGAAGGGATCATTGGAATGACTTTGAATGTGTAACGTTATTTATGTGTCTGATTCTAACAAAATTGTATTTTGTCTTCTTCTCAATCTTAGGTCATGCAGGTACCCAGGATCCTATAGATTAGTCCAGGAGGAGATAAAGAGCGAGGGGGACGCGGACAGCAGTGAGAGAAGAGGTTAGTACGGTAGCGGAAACCAATTCCTTGGGGACAAATGAGGTGTAGTCATTAAACGCTCAATGCTTTTATCTGAGGTAACTCCACATGATGGTAAGGGCCTATGGTTGGAAAACTGACTCTTGATGTAGGTCGCGCACCGGTCAAAACATACTTTTGACACATCCCCCACATCTTCGCATCGCAAGCACATCATAGCGGTTGTCTTTCAGAGCGCAAATTAATAGCATTAAGATCCTGAGCACAAATATAAGGTTGTGAAAGTAAGACCTCATACCCATGTCTATTTTTAATACTAGTGTTTACATCCCTATGGTTGTTAAAGCTCCGGCTAAAAAACTAGAATTTAATTCACAAGCAAAAACTTGTCAGAGCCTTTGTCATAGTGCACATCCTGTCGTGGGTTCGATAACTCAGGGTCACTCCTTGGGGAAAAGGTAGGGAACCTTTCTGTTATCCAAACCGGATCTTAAAGGGCATCAACCACCTTTTCTGGTGCCGTTGCTGGGGAGGCACCTTGTCACTAGTCACTGTGTTAGAGTTTTTGTTGAAGTTTTTATTTCAGTTTTTGTTCTTGTCTTTATTTTTTTTATTGTGTTGCTACCAAAAAACCAAAAAAATTATTATGGCTCAAAACCTTGGAGACTTGGCTGCTCCAAATGAGAACTTTATGCATGCACCAATTACTCAACCTAATGTTGCTACCGAGCAATATGAAATTAAGCTCCACTTAGTCACAATGTTTCAGCAAGACCAATTTGGAGGCACTGCTTCAGAGGGTGCCGGCATGCACCTACACAATTTTACTGGGTTGTATGATATAACATGTATTAAAGACTATGAACCAGACGCTTTGAAGTTGCATCTATTTCCTTTCTCCTTCAGAGGAAAAGCAAAATAATGGCTTCTAGCTTTGCCTAGAGGAAGTATAACTTCATGGACTACTTGTTGTAGCCAATTTTTATCTAAGTTTTGTCCCCTGCAAAAATTATGCAACTTTGATCTCAGATCATAGGTTTTAAGCATGAAGATTGTGAGCCACTAGCGCTTGCGTGGGATCACATGAAGGAGGCTATAAGAAACTACCCCAACCATGGGATGGAAGAATGGTTAATTCTTCATATGTTTTATAATGCTCTTAGTCCCATGTCAAAAACTACGCTTGATATAGCTGCATGAGGAATTACAATGGGAAGACCTATTGAAGAGGCCAAGCAATTGCTTGACAATATGCAAGAGAACCATGCCTAATGGCATGTACAGAGGTCTACCACTAGAAAAGTCAACGCTATCTCCAAAGAGAAGAACGGTGAGCTGACCGCAAAGATCGATGAAATCATCGACACCAAAAGAGGTAAAGAAGAGGTAATCATTAATGCAATTACCGAAGATGATGTTAATGATGTTAACTTCATTGCTCACAACAATTATAATCCTAGTTGGAAAAATAATGGGTAGGCTCCAAGGCCACCGTACCCCACTAATAACGGAGGACCCAGTAATTTTAATGGAACGAGCACTTGTAGTAGATATGCTTTGGATGAAACTCTCAAAACTTTTATCACTGCTCAAAGTGAGCAAAATAAAACATTTACCTATATCTTGAATAACATGATAATATGCTTGGTCAAATGACTAGTAAAATTGCTACACTCACTAATGATGTGCAGGCTTTAGAGGAAAGAACTCATAGCATGGAGGCACAAGTTACTAAAATAGCAGAGAGTCAAATAGTGATCCTAGCAAAGTTCCCTGGAAAGCTGTAATGTAATCTTGTTGAGAGTGTGAAGATGATGAGAAGTAGTGAAGAAGCTTCACAGGAGCTCGACAGGAGCCATATACCCAAGCAATCTTACTCTATTGTAGACTTCGTGAAGATGTTGACATTGAAGCATCCACTACCCAAGGTATCAAATGACAAAGCGTACAAGGTTTTTGTTGTTCAAGCTGCATCAAAGGTACATGAGCTAGATGCTAAACAAAAGAAATTATTTGGTAAGCTTCCAACTAAGCAAGAGAATATATTTGATCCTATTATTGAAATTGAGATTGGATTGAGCAAGTTCAATGCTTTATGTGATCTAGGTGCTAATGTTTCTACTATCCCTAAGACCGTTTATGATAGTCTCAATCTTGGTCCTTTTGTTACTAGTAAAATTAAGTTCAACATAGCCAATTCTACCTTTACACAAGTAGTAGGGATTAAACATGGTGTAGTCTTTCAAATTAATGATTACCCTATTATGATTGATCTTGTCATCATTGATATGTCTGAAGATCCCATTGCACCTATCATAATAGGTAGACCATTTTTAAGAACTATAAATCCTACCATCTGTGTCTTTGAAGGAAATGTGAGATTTGACCTTCCATCGAAGGATCCTTCTGTTAGAAATTTCCCAGGAAAAATAAGATGAAGATGTATGCAGGAGACTGTATCATCATAAATTCCAGAAGCCATGGCATCGACATTATCACACCAAAGGAGAAGTAATCGTCACTACGGTCGAGCTTACCGATCGAAAATGAAGCGCTTCATGGGAGGCAACCCATGTGAATAAGGTAGATGAGAAGTAAGTAAGTTTACTTTTTTTTATTGTTTCAATAAAAAGTGTTGAAGTTTTTGTTAGGAGGAAAAGAAGAGAAAAAGTGTCGCTACCAAGGTTGATTATTGTAACATCCCAAATTTTCAATTTGGAATGTTTTACAATTATTAGCTAAGCATCTATGCATGTTGTTTGAAATTGAGTGGCATTTGGAATTTCAGAGGCATTTTGAGTTTTATTTGAATTTGGATTTAAATTGGCATTTGAAATTTATTTCAAAAAAATACCTTACAAATACTTGTGCAAAAGTATGAGAGGAGCTAACATGACACTCCAAAAATGTCAGAAGAAAATAATGCCAAAAAGTTTGAATTCAAATTTGAATTTTATTTGGAATTTTCAAAAAAATGTTTTTTATTTAAGTTTCTGTTTTGCCTCTGGAAAAATGTTCATCTTGTAGGATTTATTTCTCTGATAATTTTGATATATATATATATATGTCCTATACAAAAGTATATTTTTTCCTCTATTTATTTTCTTCTGTCTTTATTTCAAAAAAAAAAAGAAACCCCCGAGCTGACAAGGTCAGCCGGCCTAGCCAGCAAAGCCGCAGCCCACTAGCACGCCCGAGCCGGCCAGCCCAGCGCACCGCGCCCGACTCCCTCTCCCCTCGGTCGCCCGTTCCCCCTCTCTCCTCTCTCCGCCACTGACCCGCGGGGCCCGCCCCTGTTCTTCCCCTCGCGCACGCCACGCCAAACCCGAGACCGGCCAGAGCGCGCCCGTCGCCGCGATCTTCCTGGGATCGCGATCCCGAGCCGCCCCCTCCTGCAAGATGATGCCTTATATAATGCCCTCGCTCTCCTCCCTCGACCCCCCCTAAAACCCTAAGCCAAAACCCACCACAGCCGCCGCCAACTCCGTTCGCATCTCGCCTCCGCCGTCACCGGTCACCGCCGCGCCCGATGCCGGTGAGCCACTCCCTGCCTTCCAATCTCATCAGTCGAACCCCATCGACACCGCGCACCTCTTTGACAACTTCTCACTGCCCTGGAACCGCCGCGCCCGACGCCGGTGAGCCACTCCCTGCCTTCCAATCTCATCAGTCGAACCCCCTCGACACCGCGCACCTCTCTGACAACTTCTCACTGCCCAGGAACCGCTGCCGTCGCCGCCTCAAGCATCGTCGTCGACTACCGGAGCTGCAGAGCACCGAGCTCCACAACTCATCGCCCCGACCGTCTCCTACGCCCCCGAGCTCCACCAACACCACCTCCGAGCTCCCCTTGCTTCGCCGCATCGCCCGAACGCCTCCGCCACCTTCCCCGACGACCGGAGCCGCCGCACGACCGTCGCCCGAGCCGCCCGCCGCCGTCGAACCCCGCTGTAAGATGCCGGACCTCTCTCCCCGTCCGATCTAGTTTCTACGGCTTAGATTAGATCTTAGCAAAAGTTAGTTTTTTTATAGATCGGTTTAGTTCGGTTTTTATACGGTTTAGATCGGTTTTGTTTATTCCTGGTTTAGTTTAGACCGGCCGATCGGTTAATTTTAGTTAGCCCATGCATGTTTTAGTTAAAAACTCGCCCGTGCGTTAGATAGTTCAGAACGCCCACCTGTTCGGCCCCTTAACTATTTTAGTTTTTTGTTAGTTTTTCTTTTTAGTTTCTGTTTTAGCAGAATAGTTCTGTTTTTGTAAAATCTATAACTCTTAGGTTATTTATTATTTTTAGTTGATTCCTTTTTTGCTAGTTTGAAAATTTCCTAATGTTTCTGAATAAAATAGTTTTGGCCATGTTTTAGTTTTTAAAATTGTTTTATTTTAGTTTTATTCAGATTAGTATTTCTGCTATGAAATGAGCTAGGATTAATTTTTTTTAATGATTCTTTTTGCCACTGCTTTTTTTGACCTTGCCTAGCAGTAGGATTTATTTGGGTATTTATAGTTTTTATTAAAATTAGTTTTACACGAAATCAAGCCTATTCTAGTTATTTCAACTTGCCGCTGTTTTCTGTTGTTTTAATTATTTTAAAATTTTATTTTCACCTCTGTTATATTTTATTTCAGATTAGTTTTTGTAGTTACAGAGGGTGAACTTTTATTTATAGAAAAATAAAATGTTTTATTTTATTTTCTTACTAGTTTTGTTTTAGGCATAAAAGGAGTTTTATAATAGCTTTTAATGCGTTTCTTTTTGCATTAAATTTATTTGCTGTTTTTCTTTCTGTCATTTAACAAAAACCTGATTTTGGCTCTGTTTAAGACAAATTTTGTAGAAGAAAATTATTTTTGAGTTTGTCTTTCTTATAGTAAAAACCTTGCTTTGATTCTATGAGTTCGTTGGTTTTATTGTTGGATTTCTTTGTGTGTATGATTGTGTGTTATTATAATTTACTTGCTGTTGTAGTAGAAATTCTATGATGGTGTACTTATTTGTTCTATGTTTAACTCGATAGAATTCCCGGAGTGCGAGGCCTGCTATTACGAGTCACTAGCTTTCAAAGACCGTCAGCCAGGCAAGTCATTTGATCATGTTTTACAATACCTATGATTTGTTGCATTAGAATTATTTCCTCCCCACCATGCATGCAGTAGGAGAATTTTAAGTTATGTTCTTCAGTAGTATCATGTGGTAGGTTGAACCCAATTTTCCCCTTGTTACCAATGCCCAAGACGATGTAGTTGAATGCTATGCTTTCGTAGACGGGGTTGGTTGAGTGATTCATAAGGGAGATGTGACAGTCAAGATGATGACAACCCCATGACTTCAAGCTCAAGATGGACTTCAAATTCACTACTGGGTGGAGGACGGTTGATGGGCACCCTGGAGCAACCAGCGGATGGCCGGGATGCATGGAGAAGCGCCATGACATCTTGCGGAAAGCTGCACCCAGCCACAAAGAGACGGATGGATACACCTTGACCGGATGCTTACCTGTGCAGCCGTAAGCCATTATGGGCTCTGGCTTGGTCGACCCTAGGCGTGACTCTGGCCAGACGGTGGTACAAGATGTAGAAGAACGGTAGGATTGGATGGGCACCGGCAGTGGCCCAGAGGAACTCTTTGGAAGACCCTGTTTCGTTCGTCCCGTCTTCAAACACCAGGCAGTGCGAGGACATAAAGGAGGGAACGATTCTTGCGGGTAAAGTGCACAAGGCTCTGCAGAGTGAAAACCTAATCGATTAGCCGTGTCCCCGGTTACGGATAACTGAGCCTCTAGAATTGGAGTATTTCAGAAATCTCAACACCGAACTTAATAAATTAATTGATGGGTTATTTAATAATTGGGAATGAGACATTGTTTGGCGGAACCATCTCAATAACAACCAACATTTTATAGTAATTGCAAGCAAGTCGTTTTTGTTGTAGGGAAAAATTGGCTATTTCGCAAAAACATAAAACTTAGAGCCCCACAGCCAAATTGCATATAGTGTTAGTAATATTATTGTTGTTCTCTCTTCATGACTTGCCGGCATATTCAAAATGCTGACCCACATGGTTGCAACGTCTTATGTTGCAGAGGAGTTTTTCGACCAGGAGTGAGGCTACGATCCACGCTTGGCGATTGTCCTATGGAGTCGGATGGACTCGCTTATCGTCTACGCTTCCGCAGTTTTATTTAGTTTATTTCCCATGAGTTGGCCTTCGACCGAATTTATTATGATGTAATAAAGACTCGATATGACAATCGTGTAACAAATTCAGGTGTGATTGAACTTTGAATCTTTTCATCAATGTACCGTGTGTGCCAGCATGATCTTGGGATGGTACAGCTACATAGAGACTTGACCGATTTTGGGTCGGGTCGCTACAATTATATTGAAGAAGGTGCTATGTATTGAGCATATGTTGAAAGCCTAGAAATTACGCCTTTTATCTATGTTTGAACTAACCTCTCAGTTGTTAAAAATAAAATCCCAAAGAAAACTGATTTTTCAGGAAATTCAGAGGCTGAGATGGCGCTTGGTATGACCACTCAGGTCGTATCGACGATTGTACCGTAGGAGGAGAGGAAAGCCACAAAGGTCCAGAGTGATCAACGGTGCTCAGTACAAGCACAGATGCTCGTACCACTGGTTGTACCTCACCAGGACCAATCCAACAGAAGAGCCCAAGACGATCGATGGCACTCAATTGAGCGTGTTTGCTCATACCGCTGGTTGTACCGACTTCTCATCAAGAGCAACAGAAAGTCTCATTTTCTGAGATAGCATTCGGTACAAGCGCAAGCGCTTGTACCAGGTATGCGCAAAGATGATCACTTAACCAGGATGTTTGACGGTGTTTGATACGAGCGCAAGCACTCGTACTGCCACTCATACGATGTCCTGTCGATGCCAATAACGCCCGAGAAGAAGGTAAATTTTCCCCGTCTCTTCTCTAACTCTTTCTTCTTCCTCCCAAACCTCTCCAAACCCTACCACACCTTTGTCGGATCTCTCTTCCTACTTGTTTTTGGTTTGAATCCTTCAGAATGAATGATCTACGATATGTTTCTCCTTCGATCCCCAATTTATTTTCCGCGAATCCGTGCTCTATGTGCCTAGCATTGCCATGTGTAGGCTATGCATACTTTTGATCCAAATTTTCAGATGAGCATGGATTTGTTGATGTTTTTAGAGGAGTTTGTTCTTGTAGTTCATGTAGGTTCACTTGTGCATCATTTTATTGGACTAAAAAATTATTTTCTTTAGATGTTTATGAGGAGGTCCACTCGCATCGCTCGCGGTGAAGTAGCCAATGCACCCGATGAAGTTGCACGTAGGCAATGCGTTTATTTTTAGGGGATCAACTTTGTCAATCATGAGGCAAAGAAGAAATAGCGATTGCTTCACGAGAGGAAGATGAAAACCACCAAGTGGGCGTGTCCATCCATGATAGCCATGCTTGGTATTGGTAATGATTTTAGTATATTATGCACTAATGTTATTTGCAACATTTTTTAGAACTTAGTGATGTATCATTGGTTGATGCTTGAGTTTCTTAGTACTCTCTCACACAATGTTGGGTTACACCCCGGAGAAGAAGAGGAGCGGATCACTCTCCGTCTCATGGACCAAAATTTTGACATCTCTCTCACGGAGTGATGCAACAACTTCAGCTTCCCCAACAATAACAAACACTACCGCTACACCTACGATATGCTTGAACCTCACCCAATTTCATTGTTTGGTCAAACCGGGTTCAAGCCAAGGCAGGGGATAATTTTTCTAATTTTGAGAGTTGGAGGGTGCAACTTAGATGGTTTCATAGATGAGGTGTGTATATTAGACCCACCCAAGAGTTCAGGGCTGATATATGCACTTCTCTCATTATGTTATCACTAACTCATTGTAGGCATGAAGAGAAGTTTCAAAGGTTAATGAAGAGAATATGATGATTCTTGGGAAGGCCGTGACCCCCGGCATCAACTACTCGCCCAACTTGGGCACGATACTTTTGCTTCACCTTACACACCAAGCAAATTGTGCACAAGGAGACATCACTTGCGGCGGAGTGATCACCATGTTGGCCAACTCCCTTGGTTTGAACTTCACCAACCTACGCCCGCTCGTCAGTAATATCCTTCTTAATACTGATGTTCTTCTGAGTGCAGGGATGGTAATATCCCGCCATGGCCATCACTTCATTCGAATTCCTAGAGTGGGATACTTGTTCCCTACTCCCATGCCTAACCATTCCTTGATAGAGGACGGAATTTTACATTATGTGCCACAGGAAGGAGGTGTAATGTTTGACCAAGTGGCACCCGAACCAGAGGAGGTGAGTGAAGACGAACTTGCCATGGACGAAGAGAAGAAGTAGGCCCAAGATGACGTACCAGAGGATGTGCCCTACACCACGTACACGAACATCTAGAAACTCGAAGGCTCCATCAACAACATGAGCAACCTCGCCAATTCCCTTTCAGACACTTCCATGTACATGGTGAACAACTTCTCAGAGTGCAGCCAAGGTTGGGCTCCGAACTACCAGCTGCCACAATGATCTCGCCAGTTTAGGCTTGCAAAAGCTTATGCTTGGGGAGGTTACTTCCATGTCTACAACAAGATGTGGCGGTATTTATTTGAATAAGTTGTATTGAGGTTGTACTTCAGCTCGCTGAGCTTGAAACACTCGTGTTGGTTTGTTCCAACACTTTGCTTTTTATTTGGTTTTGCTTTTTTTATTTGTTTTTCTTTTCTTTCCGCCGGTTGCATCTTTTGCAATTTAGCTTTCAAAAAACCCCAAAACAAAAAATAGAATAAGTTTTTCGCTTTGCTCTTTTTTCTTTTGCCCCGGACTTCCATTCGCATTCTTTACTGATATTTTCCGTAGTGGAGTTGGTCTACGCCAAGCGATGAGGAACACACTTTGAGCGAGAGAGGCATGAACATTCATGATCATGAAGGTATGTCTTACGACTCCCGTTCTTTTGACACTACAGCACGACCCCTCTTATAGCAATGGTTTTTTCTGTATCTAAAAGCTCATATATGCGTTGCCAGGGTCTTTACCAACGGTTTTGGATGCGTAGCCTTATCCAGCGTTGCTAGTGCATAATGCAACGCTTATACTGCTGTTGGTAAAAGGAACCGTTGCAAGAGTACAACACATAAAACTGAATTTTACAACACTTCTATATGTTGGTGCTTAATATACAGGAATCCAAATCTCATTGCTTGGCAACAAAGAATTTGCAATGCTTGAGGTGTTGGTACATATATAATGTGAATATCACATACATATTGCCATCAACTAAATTAATGCTCCACATAATGGTGATAATTATGTATTGGATATGCTCCACACTGTGAGCAAAAAAAAGAGAATATACTCACGAGAGGAAGAAATCATATATTGGATTAAAATGTTGGATTACAATAGTGGATATTACAGGAGGAACATCATCCCAATGTGATGCATAATCTAAATATTTTCTTGACATCCCTACAACTTAACTAAACATAACGAAGGAACATCATCCAACAGGAACAACATCCCTACAACTTAACTAAAACTGAAAGCATCCATCATCATCATCATGAACTGGATAATCATCATCATCATTGCAGTATACTTGCCACGCACCCATATAATCATCCATATATCTTCTGAATCTACAAACAAAATAACAAAACGAAATGTTAACACACAATGAATTGACATGATGCAATTAGTGATAAGAGGCAGGTTATTAGTCACGTAAAAATGTTGAAGGCCATGCAATCTTTGTTATACATAACAAATTACTAGCATACATAGTAGATGGAAATGCATTCACAACTTACCTCAAGGTGATCATTGACACGTTAGTATTAGTTTTGTTACCGTTTCTTTGAGGGGTTCAGGTTACATACTTAAACTATATGAGCCTAATATGGGTGTCTTAGTGTATGGCCGAAATCATTGCATAAGTGTTAACATTTGCTCTAGTTGCTTCCAATGTTGAACATGTCAAATGGGACAAAGATACACATTTTTACGGCATGCAGTGCGAAATCTGTTGGAGCAACATGAACCTGTACCAATTGTTGGTGTCCCTTCTCCCACTTCCTTGTGAGATCCTGGTCCAAGCATGAGTAAAATATAAACCGAGTACAAATAGACTTTTAGTTTGTGCTTGTAAACATAATTTAAATATTAGTTACACACCAGTTGTCGTAAAGGGCCTAATTAAGTTATTCAACACATCATGCTGGTTAACATGGTAATTCGTGTTTGGGTAAAAATAAGTTAGTCTGGATAAAATCATTGCTTATGCAGTATATATAGACAGGCAGAAGGACCTAAATATGAAAAAGTTACGAAACGATGGAGAGACATGCTTACAGTTTCTCTGAAGCTACAGACTTTTCACACAGCATGGTATATATGCACTGACCATGACTAATCACAACAATTCTTTAATTGGAGTGTGTACAATTTGCATAAGACAAATAGCTAACATAATTAAAAAAGCCTTGTGCATGCATCTTTTATTGTTTCAGAACATGAAAAGGGTGGAAAAAAATGCCAATTTTGGAAGAAAAAAAACTATGGACTGCTTCGGAACCACACACCGTTAGTCAGGATTTATACAATCCAGTATATTCTGGAAAGTAGCTTAATTACCTTATTATGTTTTCTATAAGTGGCAGCTGTGAAATCCAAATAATGACACTGCAGAGGAACGATATACATGCTGTTAGAAACAAATATTCAGAATATTGCTCCCATAATAATGATTGTAGGAACATTCTATATGAATGTTCCGTTTTATATTGAAACCTCATCAATCAATCTATGATGTAAACATGAACCTGTACAAATAAAGTACTTGCTACTAGCATAACTTTTGCATCGTCAGTAGGATTGTAGTCTGACTACCAAATAAACCAAGTAAAAGTTATGCACAACTTTACACATTATTTCAAGAAATCTGGGAAGCTGATATGCTAAACATCACATTATAGAAAATTATATAATGTCTCAGCATCATAACTTATCTTAATGCTGAAACTCAGAAGATATATAAAATATACCAGGAAGTTAACTGGAGTTGTGGTGGGTATACATACAAAATGACATAAAGTTCTCAAATCATGTATATGCAAAAATCAACTAATTAATTACTTTGGCTAGCATGAACTGAGATGGAAAATCAGCTGTAAATTGAGCTATTAATCACCTCCCTACCAGGCCATCGTACAGCTGCGTGGTAGCCTCGTTGCTCCCCATTTGCTTTAAACTGTCATCGCTGGACTTCTTATTCCGCTGCAACAACCATCCTAGCATTAATGCTTTAATCAGCCTGGATTGGAAGAAGAGAAGATTGAAAAGTTGGAGTCTTCAAATATTTGTTTCTAACAGTAAAATCAAATTAACCTCAAGCAGCAGGCACTTAAGCCCAAATAGTGGCAAAACCTAAAACCACCAGAACAACAATGGTTCATGATGTGCCGCGAACCAGAGCAGAGAGGAGTGGACCAACTCACCTGAAACCAGAGGACGAGGAGGAAGCTCCATGGCTAGTTTGTCACGAGCAGCAGCAAGGCTGTCCACTAGCGATTCCTCCCTGCACGTCTACAGAAGAAGAGAAGAGTAGAGGTTAGAGGAAGGGGGGAGAGAGGACGAAGCAAGTGGAGGTGATGCACTCACCGGATGAGAGGAGGACGACATGGCCACAGGCGCCGAAGCCAATGCCCAAAACCCTAGCCATGGGGGAAGGGCCGTGGGTGGCTTTGGTGGCTGTGAGCACCGGATCTAGCTAGATGGGAAAGCGCCACGGTGACAAGGGACCTCGGGCTGTGCTTCGCGGTCGTGGGATTCGCCGGACGTCGCCTGAATCAGCCGCTGCAGGTATTCCGATGTTCAGGTACCTAGTGACTTCCTTCAAGTGTCGTCCAAAAGGTGTGTCTTCATCCGGTTGTGTAAACTTGTTCCTTGAGTCCGCCATCCTAGAGAATAGAAGATGGAGAGAAGTCAGAAATGGGTAGAGAAGAGTGACCTATGGCTTTTCTTAGTGGTCGTGTCCTACAGTCAGCGTGTGCTCTGATACCATCTCTGTAGCGACCCGACCCGAATGGATCGAATCTCTGTGTTCAAGTGCCATCCCTGGATCGGTAATGCTGACACACACAGTACTCGAAGGATTTATAACAGAGTGCAATCACACACTTATTACATCGAATGTCTCAAAAGAGAACTTATTACAATAAATATGGCTTAAGGCCATCTAATTAAGAACACAGCGGAAGGCTTGGAAGATAAAGTGAGTCCATCAACTCCAACGGCATAGCTGAGTGCACGACAACGACCTAGCGCACCTTACTCTTCGTCTGAAAAGTCTGCAACATGATATGTTGCAGCCCGAAACGGGTCAGCACATGGAATATGCTGGCAATATAACACAGTAGAGCAATGAACAGAATAAATGCTATCACTATATGCATGTATGGCTGGTGGAAAAGCTCTAGGGTTATATTGTTTTGCGAAAATCCAATTTTTCCCTACATCAAAGGAATATGTTTTATTTTAACTATCATGGTAGTTGAAACATTGAGAAGGTAAATCCCCATCTCAATCCCAATTAAAAGTAATCATTAACCCCCAATAATTAATTTAGAGTGATGAGATCAAATCAATAATTCAAGTACCAGATACTCAAGATGTCCATAACCGGGGACACGGCTAACCATGATTAGTTTATACACTCTGCAGAGGTTTGTGCACTTTTCCCCACAAGACTCGATCTCCTCCGTTGGATTTCTCGCACTACATGGTGTTTGAGAAACGGATGACCGAGACACAGTCTTTCAGAAATATTTACTCTTTACTCTGGGTAGACAGTTACACCTACTTTCCCCTACATCTGCTAGCCTACCACTGAAAGAGGTCATGTAACATACTCAACTATGCTAGAGCCCATAATAGCTTGTGGCTGCACACGGAAGTTTCTAGCATGAATAATCTTATGATCCCTTTGAGCCTGGGTGGCGGACCGTAGGAGGATCACACGGTATATCCCCGGGATCTCCTAGGACAACACTGGTATATCCCCAGGTGCCCAAACAAGCAATCCACCCAGATGTGTATTAAAGTTGCCACCTTAAGTTGAACCATTAATTAACAATCTCACATCTGTCATGGATACACTCAAACCCAATCCACGTCTACGAGCATAGCATGGCAATATAATCATAACGTAGAAGTAACTCCCAAGGGTTTGAAAATAAAACAGGTAATAGGATCTACCTCATCATCTACTTCCCAGAACCCACAAGTTAATCACATCCTAATCATGCAGTGTTTTAGGATTAAAACTAATGCATAAAAACTGGGTAATGAAGAAGTATGATCAATATGTTACTTGCCTTGCTGACGATCCGCAAATCCTAGAGACTCGTAGTAGCATGCTTCGCACTCCGGGTACTCTATCGCAAACAAACAATAGCATACATAAGCAATCAAGCGAAGATGCACGGGTAAAACCCAAATAAGAAGATCTAACCAGAAAGTTCAACTGAAGAACTCCGGTTTGCAAAAAGAATCAAATCAAACGAAGTAACGAAACTCAAACTGCGAAAGAAACAAGCTTCGATTACTAATCTGGACTAAAGTCAAATTTTACAGTAGCAAAAACTTGTTTAAGTTGATTAAACAGAAAGAGGGCTTCGAGACGAAGATCTAGGCGCTTGAATCGCCTGATTCCGATAAACGAGCGAAAAGATAAACTAAAACGAAAATCGGATCAGAAATCGCGATCGAAAATAATCACAAAAAACCCTAGGAAAAGAAAAACTGACGAACAGGCTAACGAACGAACGTTCGTTGTCTGTGACTAACGGGTGAACAGCGTTCGTTAAAACGAACGTTCGGACGAGCGTCCGCTAAGTAACTAAACCGAGAAAAAAAAACCGATCTAATAAAAAAAGAGATCTAGGGTTTCTAAAAAAACCGAACGGTTTTCCTCACGAAAACCGACGGCGGCGGCGGCTACCTCCGGCGGGCGACGGGTCGGCGGCGGCGGGGCGGCGTCCGGCGGCGTCCGGCGGCGGCGGCTCCGGCGGCGGCGGCGAGCGGCGGCAGCGGCAGCAGCAGCGCGCGGCGGCGGCGGCGGCGCTAGGCGGCGGCGGCGACGGTGGCGGCGGCGGCGGGCTCGAGGCGGCTAGGGTTTCGCGGGGCTGGGGTGGGCTGCGGCGGCGGGGCCTCGCGGGCTTATAAAGCCGCCCGGGCGCAGTGTCCAGGTCGGACACGGCCCGGTAAGTCGATTGACTTTTTTTTTAAAATAATTCCGCTCGGTAAAACGAATAAAAGAAATACTAAACGGACTCCAAAAATCCCGAAATAAATTTTCCCCGTCCTCTAAAAATCTACCGGACAAGGTGAACATTTATTTGGGACTCTAATGAAATTTTGAAAAACACATATTTTTTCCTAATTCAAAATAAAATAGCGATAAAATCCAAATAAAATTTTTATTTGATTTTAATATTAAATCTCCAATATTTCTTTATTTTGAGGAAGTCATTTTATCCTCTCTCTTTTATTTTTATAAAAGAAATATTCGAAGAGAAAATAATTAAAATCAAACGATGCTCTTTTCAAAATTCGAGTAAACTCAAATATGAAAATAATGAAATTCCCAACTCTCTCCATGGGTCCTTGAGTTGCTTAAAATTTCGAGGATCAAATCAAAATGCATTAAAATATGATATGCAATGATGATCTAATGCATAACATTCCAAATTGAAAATTTGGGATGTTACATTTCTTTCTCAAAAGAACTATTCCACTTAGAGACATCTTTAAAAGGTTCATGATATTATTCCCAACTGTCTTTAGGAATTTTAATGTAAGAGGCAATAGATTCAAGGAGATTAACAAGTACTTCAAAATCAAGACCATACTTTGTGCTAATAGCATTAAAGTCACCAGTTTTAGAATAATTCTTAATGCATTCATAATCAAAAGATTTACCTCCCTTGTTACCTTTGTCCATCTCCCATCCTTTGTTGTTTGAGGTAATAAGATTTAGAAGATCCCAAGCTTCTTTACCACTTTTATTATTAAAACATCCTCCCGAAGAGCTATCAAGTCTTTCTCTATCATGTATGGGAAGCACGAAAGTTACTAGCAATGGTTTTATAAAATAGCTCATGATTGGGGCATTTAAGCAAAAGATTCTTTAAGCTACCACCAAGCTTGAGTCATGCTCTCTCCCTCATGAGGCCAAAGTTATATATAAAATTTCTATCAACATGAATTTGATGGAGAGAATAAAACCTTCTTCAGAATTCATCATTCAATTCTTCCCAACTGATGATATAAGGATTGTCCATAGAATGATACAATTTAAGTGCCTCTCCCACTAATGAGGGAGGGAATAATTTCTTATTCAATTCATTATGAGATAACCCATAAATATGGAAGAGGCTACATGTTTCATCAAGCGAACGAAGATGATCATCAAGATGATCTTTATCATTTCCAGCATGGCTGTTAGCTTTGACATGTTTGATATAACCAATAGTTACTGTATAAGCCTCTTATTTTTCTTTAAAAGGTTCTACACAAACTCTTTTACCAAGTGATATAAAAGTTCCCAAGAGAGAATCACTAAAATATGAAGCCATAACGACAAAAGTAACAAACAAAAATAAAAAATTGCATGTACAATGAATGGTTTCCTTACCAGTTTTAACTTACCAAGAGCGCTACGCTCCCCGACAATGGTGACAGAAAAGAGTCTTGAGTAGGGAGTCAATTGTAGATTCTTTTGATAAGTAAAAGTATCAATCCCACGACGAGCTGAAGGAAATGGTAACTACAAAAATAGCAAGGATTCACTATAAATGGTAAAAGGTGTAACGGTGTTGTGATTTGTAAGGATGATATGAGAACAAAACATGAATAAAAATAAAAAGTAAAAGATTGCAGCAAGTGGCCCAATCACTAGTAATGCTAAGGATAGGCCGGTTGTGTTACTTATGATGATCAAACATTCCTGAGGATGGCGCGATTATTGCATAGTTGTCAATTCCATAATGACTTGCATTGATTATTATTGCTTGGTCGATATTGTAGGGATAGAGCCTAATACTATGTGCTACAAAACTATTAACTCACACACTTATGATTGTGCTCCTAGCAAGTATCTGCGACTACTAAGATTTATTAAGGCATACAGCCCAACCATAGCAATAACTTCCTCTGGGGTCCATATTCACCCCACATGTCATAATTCATAAACTCCGGGAATGGTCATTTCTGTCACTCCGGCCTCCTAACTTAAACTTATTATAACACAATCCTCTACTCTAGGCCCATAATGGTGAAGTGCCATCTTTACTACAAATATATATATATATACATATATATATATATGTATATGTATATGTATGTATATATATAAACATACATATACATATATATATATATATGACACTTGACAACTAGCTTTCTCCCATGTCCTCAAGAACACAACTGAAAGTATGGGTCTTTCACCAATAAAACACACAGCATCAACTACTAATACATCAATCAACACTGATAAGTGGTAACGGTAAGCAATTCACACTTGATTGTACAAAGATGGATGAGATGGGAATGGGGTTGATGGTGTTGTTGATGGAGATGATGAAGATGACTTGGATGAAGATGTTCCCCTTGATGCCCTAGAGTTGGTGATGACTATTGCTTCAAATTCCCCAGGCCGGAGGGGGTAGATCTAGCCTGAAATAGTCCTCCAAAAGAAGAACTAGATTTCCGCCTTGTAGAGGCGATGGCAAAATTCTTCAAAAACTTATTTTGGAGTTTTCTCCTCGAGAGAGTAAATGGGACATAGGAGCACACCTGGGGTGCATGTGGGCCCTAGGTACCGCCCTAGGCACCCCTGTAATGTGGCGCCTAGGCCCCCCGGCATATTTCTTGGCAAAAGCCTTAGACATATTTTTGTTTTATTTTTCTGGGGTCCTGGAAGTATTTCTTCGTGAAGGTCCAATTTTCTCCTCTGATAGCATCTCTGGGAAATATTCCAAGAATTATCTGCATTATAAGATAAAGCACAATTAAATTGATGCAAAGGCAATTGAAATAGCATAAAACTAGAGTATTTATCCCCAAAAATTGTGATGCAAAATGCACGTATCATGGTTGTATCAGAAATGTCCTTTTGTGAAATGGATGTGTGTGGTTAATTACAGTATGTTGCTTGATGATATATCCATGTGGATTACTTATCACAACCTTTTCCTGCTCCAATTTAATAGGGTTCGGAACACATGTGTACCGATAAGGAAGCGACATGTGCACAATAAAATATGGACACGTGCACCACTAAAGGAGGGACATGTGCACTAATAAAGATGGGACATATGTACCTATGAGCAGGGGTCACACGCAATAATAAAGAAGGGGCATGATAACCCCCAAGTGTAGAGGATTGTTGCAGCACCTTCCAGTGTGGAGGTGAAAGTTTGGAGTGTTGATATCCCATAGGAGCTAAGGTAGGAATCATATTCTCTTAGTTTCTATCTGCAAGTGATACAACCTTTTGTACATCAAGCATTTACTTTACCAAGACTCTCTAACAAAAGTTAATACGTGTAAGTAAATAAAAGTTAGGTATTGAAATTTAAAGTTGTACAAAAGTAGAAGAGAGCGAGTGTGGATGTACTGGTGGTAGGTGTTACGAAATTGTCCCTAGGCAATTGGCTATGATAAATGAACCGATATACATACTTGTTGTTTTATACATGGGAAGGGCCTATGCTAATGTATGCCCTTACTTGGACTCATGCATACTTATTATTAAACCTTAGCAAGCATCCACAAATACTAAGGATTTATTAAGGTAAGCCCAAAAATTGCATTAAGTTCTATGGATCCTCTCTATCCCATGCATATTAATTCCTCTACTCTGGAACGGTAATTTCTATCACTCCAGCTTCCCTACATAGATTCATCACAACACATTACTAACCCTCAAGTGTGATTTAACATATTAGCGCGCTCATATATCACCATATCACAACATATAATTCATATCAGTCATAATAGATCACCAATGCCATAGGACAAAAGAAAACTACTCAGATATAACAGTAGTGCAACAAATCATTGGATAATAATCCATCACATAAAACACCATGTTTAAGTATGGAATTAGAGATGTTTGTGGATGTATGCAACAATATATAGAGGGAGGAGATAGCAATGGACATGGTGGTGAAGTCGATCGAGGCGATGACGGTGATGATTGTTCCCTCGGCGGCATTTCGGCATCGCTAGAAGAGGGGGATAGAGCCCCCCTCCCTTCTTATTCTTCATTAGCCTTCCCCCTAGGTTGGGTAAGGGTTCCCCCTCTGGTTTTTGGTGGCCATGGTTGTGGAGCACATGAGCCTCCCAAGAGATTGGATCTAACTTTCTAGATGCTATTTTCTGAGTCTCGATGCCATTTTATTTATTCCCGGAGATGCGAAACTCCAAAAAATCTGAAATTTTAAGGCAGTGGAGAAAACTTCAAGGAAAGCTTGCCATAAAAGGAGAGGTCCAGGGGATGCTCCAAGATCCCACACACCCTGTTGACTTCCCCTGGCCCTAGGGCATGCCAGGTGCGTGGGGCGTCGTCGGGCAACCCCCCCATGGCGGCCTTCTGGCTTAGGATCTCTTATGGTCCATATATCGATGTCATATTTTTACTTTATTTTTATGGTCCCTAGAAATTCCTTTTTATGCGAAGCCAAAAGCACTAAAAATAGCAACTGGCTCTTAGCACTAAATATATGAATGATAAGAAAGTGTGCCAAAACTATGTGTAAATATATGAATATAGCATGAATATAACAAAAATTATAGATACGTTTGAGAGGTATTAGGGCACGTGTACGTATATGACATCAACACAAGCACCTATGAGCTGGGGGCAGTTTTGCCAATAAGGAATGGACATGTGCCACCAAAGCAAGTGTACATGTGGACAAATAGGACAATGTCATGTGCACCATGATTATATGCCATGCGGTCATGTAGGACATCGACACATGTTCCAACGGAGTATAAAAATCTGTTAGGTGTTGAAACATGACACGTGGACCAACAGTAGCATGACACATGGCCTGGACGAATCCATTCTGCTATCAGATGAGTTAACACCATAATCCATGTGTTAGTTTGGGCTAACACATCAACATGTTTACTCGCTACCGAGCTACTCCTTGATGTGATTTATGACAATATTTTTGCTTATCTATGATGAAAGTTTTTTGTTAGAGATGTTTGCCACATCCATGAAGAAATAGTTTTGTCATAGAAGAGCACACTTCTATGATGAAAACCTAAGTTTCATCATAGTAGTACATCTACAAAGCACCTTCTATCTTGATCCGATTTTTGTCGAAGATTCCCCATGGATGTTCACATGTGACGAAAAATTGCTTATCTATTCCATCATGAAAGAATTTCTTCATCGATATAATTTTTATTATGGTGGCAACTCTGACTCCTGCCATTTCCCACCTGCGCCTATACCATTGTAAAACTGCACGGGCCGCTTGCGACACCCCACTGCTCTCCCGCACCCACACCCCATAGCTCCTTCCACCGTGTGCTGCACCGTTCTCACCTCACCACCACAATGATGAGGCTGCCGCATTGCGGCCCTTTACTGGCTTGTCTCCTGGTGGCTCAATCCAGGTTGAGGAGGTGTCGACATCACTCACTCTTCTTCCGCCCACCTCTCGCACCCTGCTGATACGTCTCAAATGTACCTATAATTTTTGCTTGTTTCATGCTAGTTTTATATCATTACTGCATAGTTTTGGCACCAATTTATATTATTTTTCTAGCTAACCTATTAATTCAATGCCAGAGCTAGTTGTTGTTGGTGGACTTTTCAGGAAAACAATTTTTTAGGGACCAAAAAAATATAATCAAAATGCGTCGGTTAGTTTCAACACCAGAAGGTTCCAAGAAGCAGCGAAGGGCAGGAAGGCTGTGCCCGTGCGCCCCACGTGCCCCCAGCTTGTGGCTAGGGGGCGCGAGCCAGGGCTGCGTGGGCCCCACTGGCACCCCCTCTGCCACCTCTTTCTTTCACTGGCTTAATATACTCCTGAAACCCTTTGTTGTATTTATCAAGGAATTTTTTCCACCGCCGCACCTCTCTATTACGCGAAGATCCAATTTAGAGGCATGTTTCAGTACTCTGCCAAAGGGGGAATCCATCGCTAGAGCTATCTTCATCAACTCTGCTGCCACCATGACCTTTGTGAGTAGTTTCGTTTGGACTACGGGTCCATTGTAGTAGCTAGATGGCATCTTCACTCCCTTTGCTCTTCAATACAAGGGATATGATAAATTATCACTTTATGATCAGATCTATTCATGAATTCTTTTGAGATTCCTTTGGTTTCTTTATTGCATGCTTCTTATTCATATAGTTCACTGATCTATTAGACTTGCACTGGCCATGTTTTGATGAACGGCCTCCAAGAGGGAGTTGTGTATGATAGTTGGGTTCAATATTGTATGTAAGCTACCACAATGACAGAAAGTGGAAAAGTCTTGTATTGTGTTGTTGCCACTAATGATAAAAAGATATTTGTGTAGTTGTTCTTTAAACACAGGATGAAGACAATATACTATAACCATTAAATCATCTTACTTAATGTGATGCTCTATTTTACTTAATACTTTGAGATGCATGCTGGACAGCAGTCTTGTGGTGGATCATTAGCTATAGATGCAGTTGGATAATAGTCTATAGATACACAGATATAATGCCTATATCCAATCATGCCATGAATAATCATAGTCATAAAAATTTCAATTTAATCAATTCACAACTGTAATATGTTCACCACACCTATGTTATCTTATTTGGAGAGATCCCTCTAGTGAAACTATGGATCTCGGTCCATTCATCCTTATTGCTCTCAACCTCGATCACGTACTTTTCTATCATTTACAGTATGAATTCCTATCTTATTTTACCTTTATTTATCAATTCCTACCACACAATACAATTAATCCTTGTGACTAGAAAGATAGGAGGACTGACAACCTTCCTGGTTTCATTGGAAACATGCAGAAGTTTATTAGTTTTGTGTAGGAATTGATCATTAATAGAAGATTGATAGTTCCTACTTGTTCGATAAACCTTGGTTCTCAACTGATGGAAATACTTGCTTGCTAGACTACATCATCCCTTCCACTTGGGGGACCCAACAACTTCTGTGAAAGTAACAAGCCAATTTCTGGCGCTGTTTTCAGGGAGCTATCATCTTCAGTTATAAGTCCTCCACTCCACTACTTTACTTTCGTGTTGTTTATCTTGCCTACTTACGTTTTATTTGTCATTAGTTTGCTTTTTTGCTTTCCAAAAAAATCAAAAACAACAAAAACTTTAAATTCCAGCAAGTAATTACTTTTTGTTTTGCCTTGTTATCATGTCTACTTTAGCTCAAAATACCAAAGTTGATGACTCCGCTAGCATACCAAAGTTGATAACTCCGCTAGCATAAATCTTGATGGTTATGTTAGGGAACCACCTACTTCACCTATTAAGGATGATGATACTTATGATACTAGACCTTTAACTTGGAAAACAAAAACTTATTTGATAAGTGGAGGTAATATTATCAGAAAAGGAGTTATACAAGATTTCTTTAATTGTGTTGGAGTCATACCCTTAATTGAAGGAACTATTCTTGAAAGAACTAGAAGTTATAGTGACGCATTATTCATGATAGTGAGAGAACTAGAAAGAAGATTCATTAACCTCCTCCCATCTTTACAAAGAATGTTCCTAGAGATACCAAATATAGATGAGCCAAGGGTTAAGAAGTTAGTGGTTATGATTTTAATAAATGAATTTGAATCACTAATAAAAAATGATAGAGAAGTATTTTCTTATTATATGATGAACTAAGAGCGTCCTTTGATAGAAGAAATCTTATGCGATAAAGATACAATGGGCAGAATGAAATCTCACAACTACGAAATTTTTGAAAAGAATGCTAGAAGGAACATTCCTCCAACTGTACTAATCAAAAATCTCTTTGATCATACTTATGATAAATATGAATGGGTAGTAAGAGGAGTAGAGTCTGGATTTAGTGATAACTTATTCACTCACATGGCTAGGAACCCAATGGAATATGAGACAACAATTATATATGAAGGGCTTCCGGAGGATGAACCGTCCACAGAACTCTTTGAATTTATGATAATTAAAATAACCAAATATAGCTTATTCAAATACTTATGTCCTGCTAAGAGTGAGGGGGCCACTGAATATGAAATTGATGGATCACTTGCTGAAAGTGATGATGAGAAAACTTGAAAACAACACCAAAATAGTATGCCTAGCTAAAAGGCATTAAAGAAAAGCGCTTATGGGAGGTAACCCACAATTTATATTTTATTTTTCTTGTGTGTCAATGATGTTTATACTACTATAACAACCTCATTATGTATCTTTTCTTTCAATAAAGTGTCAAGAATTGCCTTTAGCATGTTAAGTTTGCAATTTTATGTGTTGTTGTGTTGAAACAGAATGTTGCAGTTACTAGAAAATTCAAATCAATTAACCAGTATATGGTAAGATTACAAAATATCAACACAGCACACATACGCAAGTTCTCTGTTACGTGGCAATTTTTTAGAATTTTAGGAGTTACATAAGTATAAATTTTATTTGCATCTTTACAGAATGCTCTGTTTTGAGAGATTGCTGTTATAGTTTCTTTAACTGCTTATGTTCGCCCTTTTATTGTTTCAATCGGGGGATAGAAATTTGAAAATTATGTTTGCCCTTTTATTGTTTCTATCGGGGGATAGAAATTTGAAAATTGTGTTAGCATACCGTAGCTAATAATGAATTATAATTATACAACCTTGTTATAGCAATGCCTGAAGTGGATTGAATATTATTTGTACTAGCCCCTCTAATGAAGTTCTGCAAAATTTTGTGTGGATGAATTTTTTAAGACCCAGGTGAGATAGTGATATGAGAAGAATAAGGAGATGCAAGAGCTCAAGCTTGGGGATGCCCAAGCCACCACAAGGTAATATTTAAGAAGTCTCAAGCGTCTAAGCTTGGGGTTGCCCAAGGCATACCATTTCTTCATCAACAATTATCGGTTTGTCTCGGCTGGACCTATGTTTTTATTTATACACATAATATGTGCTATTCTTGGAGTGTAATTTACTCTTTCTTCACTGATATTTACAATCATCATATCTGAATAAATATGCTTTTGGAGAGACATGCATGGTCATGCATTTATAGAATTGCTTTTTTTATTCACTTATACTTGTTAGAGCATTGCGGTAGTCCTATTAGAAATGATTCAAGCTCTCTTGTTACACTTATATCTTTTTGGATAGTTAAATAGTAATTGGTTGTCGGCATGGATTAATATATTTGTATGAAAAGTAATAGGTATGCATTGGTGGTATAAATAAAAACTTGCTTGCATTGCTCTTGAAAGTTATAAACTTGAGAACTGGATTCTCTGCAATTGTTTTGAGATATTGAGGAAGTAATAGATGAACATGTTGGTAAATAGATTGGCTCTGATTAGTGGAAAATTGTTATTAAAATTTGTGCTACCGTACCCTTTCTTTGTTAAACAACATAAGTTGGGAACTCTTAAAGTATTACGATGCAGTCCGAGTAAAGGGTGGTTGTAAGTGAACCAATCAGTAAGTTTAGGTTGGGGAAGCGTAACGGGCTTTGGAACCATCAAACAACCCCCTTGGAGTGTGTTGGCTGCATGGTTTTTCTATTAATGCTGCGAGATGCTTGTAATAAGTGCTTGAGTTCATATGACAAATATTGAGTTTGAGATCTTTTTATGCACTTCCACTTTATCTCTATTGCTAGCCTCTCCGGTATCGAGCATTGCCTACTTTCACCTTGAGACATGGTGCATACTTCACTGATACATCCAAACCCTGTGGGAGGACTTCCTCTTGTTCTCCTTCACTCTCAATTTGCTTTGCACGATCATATAGAGCTCGCTTGACATTGATGTGGCAAGGCCACCATTCTTCATTACTTCATATATGCTACACTAGGCCATCTATAAGTAGAGGGGAGGGGCATCCCTCTAGACACATAGAAAGTCCCAAGGCTGTGCCCCCTGTGCCATCTCTCTCTCGGTCCTAGACGATGGAGTGCTGCTGAATCCCTAATTTGGTATGCGTGGATACCGCAGAGGCATCATACTTTTAGTGCTAGATTGGTGGATCACCTTGGCAATACTCTCGCGGCAGTGAGGTATTACCTAGCTATAGGAATCGTGCTTCACCAACTCACCCTCAACTACTTCCATTGCGCAGGAAATTCATTGGTGGTAATATGATTGTTATTCTTGCATCGTCATAGTGTTCCTGGGTGTGTTCGTAGTCATGGGATTTTTTTATTTTGTACTATGTTCCCCTACAGTGGCATCATGAGTGAATGTAGGTACGGTCTAGAGCACATGGTGATGTGCGGGCATTACATGATTTTTTTGTGTGAGTATTAGATTGGATTTTATACTTGATGCCCTTGTTGCTTCCCTTTAAATTGCAATTTTTGATCTTAACAGCATAGTGGGATTTTGGTACAAAGGTCTGGCTTTCTGTGGTCCTTCTATGCTGCTCCTGAGTATGCTAGTTGTCTGACCAAAGTCATGGTTCAGTCTCTTTGGGTTTCACTTTAGTTGAGAAAGACAAATTTTGCAAGGAAAAGAGCTTGTGGAATTGATCTACATGGGGGTCATGTGTTTAATGAAGTTTAGTATGAGGTTCAAGATTTTTAGTTAAGTATCATGTTTCATAGACCCTGACAGTTAAACTAGCAACAAGGAGTAATCATGCTTGATGGTTACATAGGTAGCAAACGGTTTGCAATGGAAACCCTAGCAGCCATGGTAATTTGCAAAACGGTTAGAGGCATCTAACTTGTTTTTGCAGGGTGTGCAAGTGATGTGGTATAGCCTTCGTTGATGCAATATGTTTGTATGAGGTGCAAAAGTGATTGTAATATTTTTGTGATGACCTGCTCAGAGACCGGGCAGACCCGCAGAAAAGTGTGTCCGGCCATCGGATAATCGAGCGTGTCGGGCAATGTGGTGCACCCATGCAGGGAAGACCAAACTATCTCAATAGCCATGTCCACGGCAACAGGACAGTTGGAGATGTATCCTGATCTTTTACAACTTGACCCAGATACTTAATAAAAATCACCAAGATAATAGATAGAAATGCCCGCAGATCGCTTTCTCATAGGGAGTCAAGGAAGGATCTCAGGGTAGTGTATTGCTGTGGTGTTTATTGTACTCGTGTGCGCTCTTTCTCTTATATTGCTATGAGATGCTAATATTTCTCTTCCCTTGCTGTAAGATGCTGGTAGTCATATGTACATTGAGCTTCTCCCCCTATTCTGGCATTTCTGCAGTACAGTCCACAGATATTACCCCATTCCTTTGATACCGATTTGGATGAGTACTCACCATTGCTTTGCTATTCTTTTCCTTCAATTCGGTTGCTGCTATCAGATAGTAGCCCCTCGGATGCAGGTATCCCCGACACTAGTTACTACTTGGAGTTCGACATTGACAAGTAGTTCAGAGGTCCCAGGCAGGAGGCCTGCACCTTTGGGTAGGGTCGTCATTTTGTTTCAGCCTTCTTAAGGCACCCTTGTATCTTGTCTGTAGTCAGACATAATTTGCTTTTTGCTCTGATGTATGTTGGGTCTTGCGACCCCTGTTTGTAATATAATGTTTTATGTATATTTTGTATCATAGAGTTGTGTTGTGGTACTACCGTGAGTCACCGTTCATGAGCATGCATGCTGTGTGTATGATTAGTGCACATTAATGATCGGGGGCATCACAAGTTGATATCAGAGCCGACTGCCTGTAGGAACCCCCAAACCTCTTGGCCGATGTTGAGTCTAGTCTTGAAAAACTATTTTCAAACTACTAGGTGTGTTGTGTCGCTTACGGGCCCACATCACATATGGATGGGATTAGGATTCTTTTATCCTTACTCTGGGTTCTGAACTCCTTACCTCTTTCGTTTATAGTTTTGCTAACTCTAGGTTCTTGTGATGATTTCATTCCGAAAATCCAATTATTCCTACTACTCTATTGTTTCACCAAACATTCCGAAACACTCTCTGATTTACCAAGAATCCTATGCAACCTTGTGCTCTTGAAATATTTTCTTGTCTACCACCCTCGTGGTTAATTTCATATGTTTAGCAATTACGATTGAAATCCTTGCATTACTGCTCTAACTTTGTTCATTCACTTGGAATGCATAGTTATATCAACACTTATTGCTTCTCCCTAGCACTCGCCTCATTCACCAACCCTATACTTTGAGTTGTTCAAAAAATTCTGTAACTTGAGGCATTTGCAATTCTTCCTTCTTCCAGATGCTTCACACCAGATAGGTCGTGCAACACACTACATCTGTAGGTGTGATGGGAGCTCCTACTGTGCTGGTCGAGCTTCTGACCTACTTGGGTATTCGCTGGCACCCTGAATACACTATGTACGAGCAGTACCATGACTTCCGCCAGGAGCAGTATCGTGCCGACGTCCGTATCTAGTCTTCTGAGGAGAACTCCACCTCTGTGTTACACACCGCTTATGGTGTCAGAATGACTATTGATATGGCAGTCCATGATGCTACTTTTGCCTGTCTAACATGCCTTCATGGAGAGTATCACGATTTGGATGATTCCCCTTTCAGATACATCATGATTGCCTCCAGAGAGGGCAAGGGAGGATACTACACTGGTATATACACCTCTTCCTCGAGCGAGCCATTTGCTACATAGATTTTGGTCCAGCACACTAATGGTCTGGATCATGCTATGTGAGCTCTTCGCTGCGAGTTGTTTGCCACTCATGTATGTCTTTATGATGCTCTGAAGCACATGGTTCCTTTCATCATATTCAGGCATGTTCCCATGCGTGTGCTCTACCCTGCCAGGATGGTGATGCCTTCTGGTGTCGGTTGGCCTACGGTTGGAGGTTACACTCCTGCATGTGGTCCTCTTCTGCCACCTAAGCTTCAGATTCCACATCGGAGTGTTCACAGACCGTAGGATCCTTTAGTGGAGGACTTTCAGTACCCTCACCACCAGTTGACAGGATTCTGTGGCGACTACTGAGACCGCTTTTGGCCTTGATATATGTAGTAGTTGTATTCTCGCGTGCCTGCGTGCTGCCTGCGATATGACTAATCTTAGTAGTATGTTCTCGAGGCATAGTTTGTTGTATAGGTCTCAAAATGCCTCTGATGGGATGTAACCCTTATATCTCCTGCATCCTAAACTCCTACTTTTGGGCATGTACAAAATCTATGTATGGATCCGTATGCCAGACATGGTTACCAATATGCATAACTTGTATGTTTTTGTCCTCATTGTAGAAGAAGCATTCCATCCCTGCTTTGATGTGCCTGAACTTAAAACTTTTACAAAACAAGAAGTGAATGAAAATATATGCATTGGAGAAGTGGGGGTCGACGTTGAACCTCTCTGTTCATGCCCATGCGAACAATGTAAATCTTTATCATGGAAGCTTCTCATCACGCTCCTTTTTATCAAAAACGTCGGGTATAAGGAATGTCCTCTAGTTTGATTTTGTCATTATACAATTGCTTCTTCATGGACCCTCTCGACATTCATAATGATAAATACCATCTTTACCCCTTGGTTGTCCCAACGTCGATGTTTTGACCGACACTATCGGACAAACTCCCTATATGTCACATTGCCAGAGTACCTTGTCCGTATTGCTGTTGATATTCCTATAACACAGGTGGACAAGAACCTTGCTTATTGGTTTGCCTCGCTTTGCGAGCAGGAAAATGGTTCTCTTCCTCCCCCGCCCTTGGTACCGACACTGTTATCAACATAACTAACAAATTGTCTTCTGTCATGTCTTGTTATCGTGACCGCACCAGATGCCACCTAACCTTTTTATTCATCATGGTGGTATGAAGTGGGTCACCTCGATTTTTATCATCCTGATGATTCAGAAATGCTTGAGTCTTCAACTACGTACTGGCACAGTGTGCTTTAACCTTCTGTAGCTCTAGTGAATGTACCTTCCAGTTACCTATGTGATCAATTATCATTCTATACTGAGCATGTCATTCTTTTGAATTCCTTACAAAAGCTCTCTCATTAATTATGATGTTTCATGTAAATGACTATATGATCCTTGTTTCTAAAATATCCTTTGCACTTGGCTTCGTACTTATTTTCGTGAGCCACCTTCCTTGAGATGTTTCCTTCCGATATCAGATGCAAGATGTATTCTTCGCTGCTCTGAACCCCTTTCACTTTCTGATTAGGCATCAGATGATTGCCTACCCACTTGAAACTTCTTTTACCTTCTTTTATTGCTATTCATGATTTTCCTGAGTTCCAACTCGAGAGATACCTTTATGCCTCTTTACTTGAATTAACCATCAGCTACCCAATCCTTGTATAGGACCGTCCTTCCCGAGTTTTTCCCGTATTCCTTTCATAAATCGGTGAAGATCATGAAGAAAGGATGCCAAGTTCGTCATGATGCAAAGCTACAAAAGAATAATGAAGACATCAATGCAATGGATTGACCTATTCGAGAAGGGCAACAAGAAACAAGAAGACCCGTTAGCTTCGTAACCCCACCTTTTCCCCCTACTCTACCACTTAAATCTCGGGATGAGATTTCTTCGAGTGGAGGAGAGTTGTAAGACCCCCCATGTTATTAAGCTATAGTGCTCCCTAAATGCAGTTGCCATGTCATCATAATTACCCTTGCTAATTGCCATTATGTTTCAATCACTCTCCAAATTCAAATTCAAAATGCAAGTCAAAATTTATTTCTTCAAACTATGAAACAAAAATGTTGACACCTTGCCATAAAATCCCCAAGTAATTTTCCAAGTGAAACCAACATCATTTGGATTTTTAAATTGACCCTAGTAACCATTATCTGGACCAGCAGCATTTAAATTAGCCCATTTAAATTCAAAACTAAATTTGAATATTTCCAAATGGCGTAAAACTTTTTGTGTGTCTTTGAAATATTGCATTGGATTTATGTGCCAAGTTTCATGTATAGTAAAAACCATTTGATTGCTGAAATAAATAGAAAATAGTAGATAAAGCAAAGACAGAAAAAGGGGGAAAAAGAACTAACCTACTGCACCACTGGGCTGCAAGTGCACAGTGCCAGCCCAGCCGACCAGGGCCGTCGTCTTCCTCCGTGCCTTGGTGTCAGCTGCGCGTGCGTCCGAGCATGATGGCGCCATTGGATTTTTTTTTGACTATGTACTGCAAGGCAAAAGCCTCACAGTGTACTTTATTAAAAATAAGCAGCAAAGGTCTTGAACAAAATAAAGAAAACAAAAGAAAGAAAGAAGAACTTACAACAGATTAGAAAACATACAGAAGTATCTAAGGAAGGTTAGCAAGCCAATCTAAGTAACTATCCTTATATTTACACTTGATCCTATGAGCCAACAGGGTCATGTCATGAATGAAGTTGTGCCTCCAATTTCAAAAGAAAGGTGTTTCATTTCTGAAAACCTTTCCATTCCTGATAATCTAGATATTCCAAGCTGCAGTGAACACCACCTCAGTAAAGAAAGTCTTGCCAAATTCCTTCCTAGCATTCAATGCCATCTGATAGGTAGACATTCCTGGCTATGGATCCTAATTTATTTGCAAATAGTTCCACACCCTTTGGTTGAAGTTGCATGAGAAAAATAAATGAACCACATCCTCATGCAACAGATGTGGACAAAGCACACATGTATGATCATCAACATGCCAGTGCCTTTGCTGCAACATATCCCTAGTGTTTAAACAGTCCCTCAGGAATAACCATCCAAACATTTTGACTTTAGAGTGCAGGAACACTTCCAAATCCATTGGACAATTGGATCAACCATAATACTGTGGTGTACATGGGTATAGAATGATTTAGGTCTGAAGCATCCTTTGTTAAATGGCCAAATCCAGATATCATTCTCCTCTGTGCAGACATATCCTCCCATAATTAGCTGCAAGTTAGCTAGCTCCTCAAAAGCCGGGGAAGACAAAGGTAGGTGCAGACCAGATAATAGATCCTGGGATAGAACTTGGGAAACTGACTGTTGTCCATCAGCAACAAAAGAGAATAGCCGTGGAAATCTCTGGCTAATGGAAGAATCATTCAGCTCAGTAACCCAATTGTCAGTCAAAAACATTATGGCTCTCCCATTTCCCAGTTTTGGTTTGGCTAATTGACAATATTTGTGTGCTAGTTTGAAAATGTCATGCCACCAAAAAGAACCACAAAGAGCAGTGGTATGAGGAACTGAATCATGGTAATAAGAATCCCAGACCAGACTTACCCAAGGAGTGTCATGGTGATTATAGAATTTGTGCAAAATTTTCATAAGTAGAGCCTCATTTTGCACCTTCAGGTTAAGAACACCCAGGTCTCCTTTGTTTTTTGGCAGGTGGACCAAATCCCAGGCAGCAAGAGACTGCCTGGGTGTGTCAGAATTACCTCTCCGAAGACATTGCCTCTGAATGCATTCAATCTGTTTGAGAATACCAGGAGGAATGACAAGAGTACTTAGAAAATATATAGGCATTGATGTGAGGACAGATTGAAGCAACTGAAGCCTGCTTCCTTGATTCAGAAAGCAAGAAGTGGCAGAGAGCCTTCTCTCAATTCTATGCACTAAAGGTAAAAGATCCTGAATAGAGGGCCTGGTAGTTCCCATTGGTAAGCCCAAGTAGGTAAAAGGCATAGATCCCAACTTGCAACCCAAGATGGAAACTAATCTGTTGGCCTCATCATTGGAAATATTCATAGGCACCATTGAAGATTTTGCAAAGTTGACTGACAGGCCGGTAGAAGCAGCGAAAACATCAAGCATATCCTTAAGAGCCAATAGTTGATGATCCAAAGCAGGTAAGATAATTAAGGTGTCATCAGCATATTGCACAATAGGAAAGTCCTGACATTGTGTTGGAATTGGGAGAGTTAAAATCCCTTTGGAGCACATATCATTAACTACAGACTGAAGTAAATCTGTAGCCAACACAAACAACAGAGGAGACATTGGATCCCCCTGCCTAACACTCTCTTACACTTGAAATGATTTCCAGGCACACCATTGAGTAACACAGAGGACGATCCTGATGTTAAGATACTGTGCATCCAGGAGATCCACTTATCATTGAAACCTTTATATTTTAGAATCCTAAGAATGGCAGCATGCTCAACTGTGTCAAATGCCTTTGTGAAATCCAATTTCAACAACACCATAGGTCTTTTGGAGGCTGGACATTGATGTATGTATTCAAAGCACCAGCCCAAACAATCCTAGATAGTTCTAGACTTTATAAAACCATACTGATTTTGATGTATGCAAGACAAAATGACTTTCTGCAGTTGGTTGGCCAAGAGCTTGGTGAGAAATTTCAAACAAGTGTGGGTAAGAGAGATTAGCCTATAATCATTCAAGCCCGCGGGACTCAGCTTTTTGGGGATCAGAGTTATGAGAGAGTTATTAATACACTCAAGATCAAGCTTCCCCTCATAAAACTCCTTAACCAGTTGCATGAAATCATCTTTAATTATAGCCCAACACTTCTTTATGAAAAGACCAGTAAAACCATTAGGTCCTGGTGCTCTGTCTGGTGGCATTTGTTTAATGACCATATCAATTTCCTCCTCAGTAAAAGGCCTTGTTAACTCATCAAGACCATCAACCTTTTTAATTATGGTTGCCAGGTCAAAACCCATGTGAGTATCAGTAGAGCATCCCATCCTATTTTAGAAATCTTGCAAGAAAAGCCCTGCAATGGTTGCATGATGAGATACCACCTCACCATCTATAGTAGTAACACTGGAGACAGTATTGGACCTATAGCGCTCAGTTGCCATGGCATGGAAAATTTTAGTATTTTCCTCCCCAACTTTAATGCTCCTGATTGTGCATCTCTGCTTCCAGTATATAAATTGTAGCTTAAGAATTTCCTCCAAATGCAATTTGACAATCCTTCTGAAATTAGACTCAGGCACAGTCAAAGGTCTCTGCTCCTCCAAAGCATCCAAACAAATCACTTTATTGCAGTCAGTGATCAAAATTTTAAACTTAGAAAGAGTAGTATGCCAATACTTGAGAGCATGCCTTAGAGCTTTAAATTTAGCAGATATGATGGATGTGGAAGATTTCCTGTGCACTGGTTTGGTCCAAGAATCTCTGACACATTCAATAAAGCCAGTAAGATTAGCCCAGTAATTTTCAAAACGAAAAACCTTAGCTTTAGGGATAGCAGTTTTAATAGACACTGCGCAAGGAACATGATCAGAAGCAGTCCTAGCTAAGGGCAAAACCATAGTATTGGGATAACAACTGGTCCAAGTTATAGTTATAAAGAACCAATCAATCTACTCAAGAAGTGGCACATTTTGCATATTTGACCAAGTGTATCTTCTGCCTTTTAAAGGAAGCTCAATTAATCCTAAGTGCCCAATAACATCATTAAAAATGAGCATATCATTCACGTTTCCTCCAGGCTTGTTTCTGTTCTCCATGGAACACAAAAAATTGAAGTCTCCCAAAAGAAGCCAGTTTGTATCGACAGGAATAACTAGATCATGTAGCCAGTTAATTAATTCCTCCCGAGCAGGGTTTTGACAGGGCCCATAAACAGTGACAAGAGTCCAAATATCAGAGTTATGTTTTTATTTAAATTCCACAATGATACCATAACTAGCTGAATGAATGAGCTTGCCAGAGAAAATAGCAGAGTTCCATAACACAATCATACCACCAGAAGCCCCAATTGAAGGCACATAAACAAAATGATCAAAACGTCTGGGCCAAAATTTACGGATGAAACATTGATAAAAAAATCTCACATTTAGTTTCTTGCAAGCAAATCACAGAACAACCACTTTCATCAATTTTCTAACGAACTGCCCATTACCGTACATTGGAATTCAGCCCACGCACATTCCAACATAAAACTTTCCAATCTCTAAAGATGTTCTGATTCATTACAAACTTGAAAAGTGCAACATCAAAAGGCTACCACATAATGGCAAAGCCAGACCAGCAACAAAGCAAAATAAATGTTCTGACATGACATGCAATAAACCCTAAGATAAATGGTTTTCACAGGGGTTGACCACAAACCCAAGCATAACAAAGATTTAACTATCATTAGAGCTTGAAGAAGCAGCAGGGGACTTGCAGGATCCAGCATTAAGCTTCTCCTTAGTGAGCTTCTCAGGGGCGATGCCAAGACGTCCACCAACATGCTGAATAACAACAATAGGAGTAGGAGGTGGGACATCATCATGTGGCCCATTAGGTTGATGCGAAGGAGTTGGTGCTGGAGATTCCTTGGGCTGGACCTAGCGTTTCTTAATGGGCTTCACTGAGGGCTTCTTCAGAGAAACAGGCCTGGCCGGGGAGCTGTGTTTGAAACCATCACGCAAAGCAGAGAGGCGAGCACTGTGCCTCACATCAGAATTAACAACCACAATTTTTGCCTTGCGAGCATGAGCTGGGCGCTTGACAGGAGCAGCGGTAAAACTGAAGGCATTCATCTCCACATCAGACAGAACAACAGAGTCCATAGGATAGTCCACCACAACAGAATCAAAACAGAGGGCATGAGCAACTGGAGGCTTTCTCTGAATAGTAAAAAACTTATGGACTAGAGTAGGGTGATAAACCAGCTTGTTTCCCATGATGGAGTAGGAGAAAGAGACTTCCCAAGATCTCTTTGAAAGAATAACTGGTTTGAAAGGGCTCAAAAACTGAACTCCTCTTGGAATTTGCGGAACCTCAACAAAAGGCATAATGCGATCAAAACTCCTTTTCCACTGCATAACTAGAGGAAGCTCAGGCCCAAAAATAGTAAACACCTGACTAATGATAACTGGAGGCTGAATGGCAGGTGGATGATAAACAGCAAGAACACCCTGTTGGGCAGGAGCTGGCACATCATCAGAATGATCAGAGGACCCGGAGTTCTGCATCACTACAGATTCTTGGGAGGTAGGCTGCAGATCATCATCATCCTCAAACACTTCTTCAATAAGAACATTATCATTTTGGACACCACGTTGATGCTGATGCTGGTTACCATGAGGAGCTACAGGAGGGTCATTCCATCCCAACTCAGGGAATTCCGGCATAACAAAATTGACATTGTCAAACTGCAAATTACCAGGCAAAGGGTGCGGATTGCCATTGAAGGGCATCTGATCCTCATCGGCAGGAAGAACATCAGCAAACTCCACAGACAGAACATAGACTGGAGCAGTCCAAGAGATACGAGTAGCACCAAAATCAGCGTATTCATGATACACAACATCTCTAGGAACCTGTTCAGGGAATGGGAAGGAAGCATACACCAGCGTCCTAACCATCCTAGGATCCTCCTGATGCCACAGATGAAAATGACCAAAAGTGCTAACTGCATCTGAAATATACTGAGTTGTGAGATAATCCAATGGGATCCCCAACAGCATAATCCAACCACGACGAAAGCCCTGAGTAGCTCTATGATTGATGCCATGATCATGAGGGATGAAACGAACAAAGTGACCATTGCCAAGATCATAAGGAGGGCGATCCAGGATAGCATGCCTAGATGCAGGGCTACGAAACTCAAAAAGGCCCACACCCTCAATCCATTGCTGATCCCTAAGCACATCACAGTGAAGCTGAGTAATCACGAAGTCACTAACCAGCTGACGGAAGTGATGGATCTGTCCAGGAGGCGGCGGTGGCTCAACAATGCCGATTGCAAACTGCTCATGACGACGGTCTGGAGCAACAGCAGGGGAAAAGAAGGTCCAAGGCAGTAGAGTTGGGCCACCGTCGATGATCTCGAAGCCCAGCGGAATGAACTCCAGGGGATCCAATGCAAAGTTCCCCATTGCAGGCGTGGGAGGTGGCGGAGAAGCTGAATAGTGCGAGGGGAGCGGCAGAGGCGTGACAAGACGTGGCTGCACAGGCGCGTGGGTCGTCTCTAAAACCGAGGAGTCCCTTGGAGAAGGAATAAGAGCTGGACTCAATGCGGGTATGGAAGCCAACACCGAGGATATTCCTGGATTTTGTTGCGATTTTTTAACCTTCCAAATATAACGATTATCTCTAGCCCATTGATTACACGAGAGACGGGTATGACCATTGCGGGTGCAAGATAGACAGACTGGGCAGCTGACTGACAAGTGGCCCTGCTGGTTACATTTGGTACAAGTCAGGACACGGCCCACCACATCATCGACCATATCACCAAACATGGCATCTGCTTCTTATGTAGAAGGAATGAAAGGCTCCTGAGAAGAAGCCACGGGCCCAGGAGGCAACGGAGGCCCAACATGGGAAACCGGAGATTCCGGGATCGATGTGACCAAATTTGAACTCTCAGAGCAGACACCCAGAGCATGCAAATCACATTATTGCACATCATTAGCCGAGATTTATGCGTGCCTAATCAGCGGCAATCTAACTGAACCGAAAACAATGGGTAGCGTGGCCACCGTCCACTGAAGGTTCGCCGGCGGCGAAGACTGAATGACCACCCTTTCATGAGCAGTAAGATCATAACCTCCATCAATAACAGTATCAATGCACTTCTACGAGGCGGGATATTTGTAGCCTTTGCATGCTTCATATTTTTGAAAAGTGGCAAAAGAAAGCTTCTTCCTAACATTGGTGGAAGATCGAATGGAAGACTTAACAGGAGGCTTATGCATAGCAATCATCCCCAAAGCCGCTCTTCTCTTGGACGGGCTAACTAAAATCCACTCAGCATCACATTCTAATCTCCAACGATTAAACTCACACTCCCAATTCGGGCCTCCACGTCCCCAGAGATTAAAATAACATTTGAAGTGTGGGCAAGCAAACGAACGTAGATCAAGAACACAAAAACCAACTTGCTTGGAAGAAACGTTAAAAGAGTAAACCTTGTCATGTATGCATGAGACTCCCAGCTCTATTGCAGATCCTCCAATAGCTGCCTCCAGGGCTGCCGCCACAGAATCATTATTAAGCCTGAAATCATGTCGACTGAAAGAAACAACCATTGTGAAATGGCCAGTGTCATCCGTGGGATGGATAGGATATCCAGTAGATCTGAAGACATTATCCGCAAACTCCAAACCTTTGGAGAAGTCCAAGCAAACGGTTGATCCAGAGGAGAAAGCCATCAAAAAAGATATCCCCGAGAAGAGGAAAGGACGTCGGAGATGTTGATTGGAGCAAACCAGAAATTTAGTGGTTGTGGGAGGAGATCGCCGGAGGTGGTGGTAGATTAACAGAGGTGGTGGGAGACGCCAAGCCCAGAGGGCCCTCCAGCCATTGGATTACTAACATCGTCAAGCTACAGGAGCCATGGAGGGGATAAGAGCATCGCTCGCAGCCCCCTGGATCAAACTCTAGCCACTTTTCCCCTTCCCCTCGTGCCTCTCGCTCGATCCCGAGCTCACCCGACGCAATTGTCGCCATGACCTCCTCCATTCACGTGGCCACCGAGCTCCCCGTCAGCTGGGACCTTGCCTGGAGCAACGCCTGCCTCATCTGCATCATTTGCAAGGAACAGATCAATCTCAGTGCATCCACATCAATGGGATCGTCCTCATCTTCTTCCTTCGGTCGCTGGAGCGCCATCATCAATCCACCACCGTCTGCTGCTCCTAAGCCACCCAGTGAGCCTCCATGAGCTCCTCGGTGAACTTCACATCTTTTTCCTCTCCCTCGCGCTTGGATCTGTTGCTATAGCTACTCTTGCTCTCATGGTTGAGAGCTCGCACCGCCGTGCCTCGTCGCCATCATAGCTAGGGCTACCCCAGCTCATGTTCAAGCACTACACCGTGCTACTGGGCTTCCCAACAGGCCAACAAGCCCAACAGCTCGTCCGGCCATGCCCCGTAGCACCGATCTCAAGCACGCCCAAACTCTGACTGCCGCTCAAATCATCATCGCCATTGTTGTAGTCCACCCCAACCTCTGTCGTTTGCTGTGTTGGAAGCGCATGAGCCTGGGCTTCACGTAGATGCCATCCGCCGTGCGAATGGTCGCTAGAACAAGGTTTTCGAGCCCCTCCATTGTGTCTACACCTTGTCGGTGCTAAACGCAGGCTAAATCATGTTAATTAACGCCTAATGACTCCCCTGAGTCACTGGTAGAGGGCCTCATGTCCTGCTAACTATTTTGGTTACGATTACTTTAACCTTAATTAGCCACTGACACGCGGGCCTGGATTACTGTAGCTAGTTAGTTAACCCACTGACACTGACCACTGGGCCCCACTTGGCTAATTAACATTATTAGTTAATTTAACCCTCTATTAAATAGTTAGTCACTGACCAGTGGGACCCACTGGCCAGTTTTCACAAGTCAACCATTGACAGTTGACTGCTGACTGGGCAGTCAACTGGCCCCACCAGTCAGTCACTGTCTCTCTCTGCTGTGTACACTTCTGTGTGCACATATCATTTACCCGCTTATATTTTGAATTAATAATAATTCCATAAAATCTAGAAAATCATTAGAACTTTAAAAAATCATATAAAATAATCCATAACTCAGATGAAAATAATTTATAAATGAAAAATGATCAGAAAAATATGAAAAATCCAGAGATGTCATTTTCATGCATGACAAACCTCATTATCATAATGAACACTGATAATTTGATACTGGATCAATTAATGAATAATATTTGAGAGCTGGGAAAATATTTTGGGAATATTTTCCCTCTTCAATTAAAATGTGTAGTAAGGCATTAGAGCATATCATCATCACATTTTGCCATTCCATGCATTCTGTATTGCATTTGAATGCCTATTGTTTATTTGTTTTCGCATTTTCTTCTTTTCTGGTAGAACTCGAGATTGCGATAGATCCTGAGTATGACTATGATCCCGAGGATTAGATTCCGTCTGCAGAGCAACCAGGCAAGCAAAACCCCCTTGATCATTCCAGATATCACCTATTCTTTCTCTCTACATTCTTGCATTAGGTATCAGTACAGTTATTGTTTGGTAGTTCCTATTCTGATGCATAGCCTGATTTTGTTGCTTGTTATTGATGCTTTACCTGTTATCCTAGCATGCCTAGTCTAGTAATGCTTGTGTTCCATCTGTTGACCCTACACCCTTGTCCATGTTGTCATGCTATATTACCAGGCCGTGATCCCTCTGGGCAATGACCACGGATATACTTATATTGCTATACTTTATATGATACTCTACGGTGGACTCAGACTTTGGTGGCCTGCGACATGAGACTGTTATTGTGTTGTGTTGTGTTTGTGTTCAGTTGTGGGGCTGGCAGGGCAGGTGGTACCATCTACGATGAGATGGGCCTGGGTCTCAACTGCAGCCCCAGAGAGATTCATTGTGGCAGAATGACAGGGCAGGCGAATACCATCTAGGATGAGGTGGGCCTGGGCCCTGGTCATTGCCCGTGAGTAAAAGAAATAACACAACTAATGAGTTATGGGTATTTGATACGAGACTGCCACTGGCATATATGCACTAACCGCCACACAGGATAATGGTTATGGGGCCCTCGACGTCGTCAGTTCCTTATCGAAAGCTTTCCGGATGTCATAGTTCAGAACTGTGGGCCAGTCGGGGCAAGCGGATACTACCAAGTTGAGGGTAGGCTTGGACCTTGATCTGCATCGCAACGCTTTGGAGTGCTTAGGGTGAGCGGCCGAGCAACCCTTTGCATTTAGGATGTAGCCCAGTGGGTGACCTCTCTGGAGAGCTGATGTAGGACTTCGGCATGTCAATCATCTGAAGCCGGGCAGACTCGCAGAAAAGTGTGTCCGGCCATAGGGTAATCGAGCGTGTCGGGTAATGTGGTGCACCCCTGCAGGGAAGACAAAACTATTTGAATAGCAGTGTCCATGCTAACAGGACGCTTGGAGATGTATCCTGATCTTTTACAAGTTAAATCGGGTACTTAATAAAAATCACCAAGATAATAGATAGAAATGCCCGCGGATCACTTTCTCGCAGGGAGTCAAGGAAGGATCTCAGGGTAGTGTATTGTTGTGGTGTTTATTGTACTCATGTGCGCTCTTTCTCTTCTATTGCTGCAAAATGTTGATCTTTCTCTTCCCTTGCTGCAAGATGCTGGTAGTCATATGTACATTGAGCTTCTCCCCCTATTCTGGTATTTTTGCAGTACAGTCCATAGATATTACCCCATTCTATTAACACTGATGCATATGTAGTAAAGATCTGATGTAAGTCTTGTGAGTAGTTTGGATGAGTACTCACCGTTGCTTTGCTATTCTTTTCCTTCAATCCGGTTGTTGCTCTCAGGTAGTAGCCCCTCGGATGCAGGTATCCCTGACGCTGGTTACTACTTGGAGTTTGACATCGACGAGTAGTTCAGAGGTCCCAAGCAGGAGGCCTACACCTTTGGGTAGGGTTGTCATTTTGTTTCAGCCTTCTTAAGGCACCCTTCTATCTTGTCTGTAGTCAGACATAATTTGCCTTCTGCTTTGATGTATGTCGGGTCTTGCGATCCTTGTTTGTAATATAATGTTTTATGTATATTTTGTGTCATAGAGTTGTGTTGTGGTACTATCGTGAGTCACAGTTCATGAGCGTGCATGCTGCGTGTATGATTAGTGCATGTTAATGATCAGGGGTGTCACCCCTGTGTGTCATGAGTATGGCAAGATGGCTGGAGTTAAATGAACATGAAGATGATGATCATGCATCGATGGACCTCGATGCTATGCCATGCGCGAAGACGGTGTTCACCGCCAAAAGGCATTGAAGAAAGGGGACACTATGTCTGAGATATATTAACTAAATGTGATGCTGATCCCTTTTATGCACCTTATTTGATGCATGGTAAACATGTTTTATAGGGTGATCCCTCATAGAAAATAGCAAGTAGTTAGTATTCTTCCTAGTGTAGCACCATCTGGAGTACATGCCAATCTCAGGTGCGCCATGTCACATGGGTATGATAGGTATGACATGTATGAGGTGGGTGCAAATGGTTCACGCGGCAAGAGCACTTGGTTTTCTTGACAAGCAAGCAAGATCATCTTGAGTTCAGAACACGCCCATTAAAAGATGAACAAGTCACATAGAGATGTGATTGGCAAGTTGGCCTACCGGTCTTATTTTTTGTCATCAGTGATGTCACATCAATGGCGAATTAATTGAGACATGGATCTCGAATTAATAATAATCAATTATGAGGGATATTGATTTTAGTGGGACCACACTCTTATTAAATTGTTAATTTGAGTTGCAATCAGTTATGAACAATGTCTAAGTATTTGCATTATCATTGTAGAATTATGGCACGCTATACCACCTTTTATTTGCATGTTGATTATGAAAAACTATAAACATCTGGGAATTAATTTTTGGACTGATACTGTAATGTGAGGATCGTCCTAAAAAATGCCAAGAAAAGGACTAAGTCCTAGAGCAAACTCTTGGTGCTCTCCCCGTTAAGGCTACGGATGTTGTGACTCACGTGGTTCAATCCAAAAGCAATGATTCCGTCAAAAAGTTTAGTACGCCGTAACTTGCCTCCATATAACACGAGCTCCAAAAGTGTTATGAGAATTGAGATACATATGAAGCTGAAAGGTCTATTTCAGAGACAAGCAAGGACTAAAAGATATAAGATATCCAACATCTTGATTGATTGTAAGATGGCTGAAGATAGGTATGGGTGATGTAGTCACTATACCAAAAAGGTATTAATGAAATGTTCATAATCCTTAGAGTTATGAGTGAAACATTCACTGTGCTTGATTGGGATCATGAAGAATGTCAGTCATGTGATGATGGTGATTAAAAATGACTGAACCTCGGGAGAAGGGCAAGGGAGCCGGTAAGACCGACACAAAGCCTTAGGCTAGCGCCACTCCTAATGTTGAGAGCTTGTTCTGTAAAGAGGTAGGATACTAAGAGAAACCGCAAGATTTATAAAGGCAAAAAGAAAGAAGACTAGAAAATCCAGCTCAGGTATGAATGTCATACAAGTTGTCGATGTATAGATGGCTGGTCCAAAATGTAATTCTCATGAATTATGATTAAATAGTTAATCAAAAATTCTTGGGTATTGTGATTAAAAGAGTTGATCATGAGGATACCGGTTCGATTGCATACTTTTGCAACTCGATGCAAGAACTACAATGGCCTTAACGACTAGCTAAGGATGAGGTTTTGATATGCGCTGGGAACATAGTAAAAGTTACTATAGTCACCATTAGCGTATTACCTTTGTATTTATCTTCATAATTCATCATCGAATTTAGTAAGAATTACTACACTCTAGCCTTGTGCAAGAACATTATTTTGGAATCATGTTTGTTGCAAAAGGTTGAACCCCTTCACCAAGTCAGCCACCCCCTAGGCCATCTATAGATAGAAGGAAGGGCAGCCCTCCAGACACACAGAAAGTCCCAAGGCTGCACCCCCCCCCCCCCCCGGTGCCATCTCTTTCTCTGTTTGACCGATATGCTGAAAGGTTGCTCCTCTTCCCCTAGTTCTCTGATAGCTCTTTGTCCTAGACAATGGAGTGCTACCGAATCGCTAATTCAATATGTGTGGATACTGCAGTTGTACTTTCGGTGCTAGATCAGTGGATCACCTTGGATATATTCTCACGGCTGGGGGGGTATTACCTAGCTGTGGGTATCGCACTTCACCAACTCTCCCTCGACTACTTTTGCTGCACAGGAAATTCATTGGTGGTAATATGATTGCTATCCTCGCATCTTCATAGTGTTCCTAGTTGTGTTCATAGGTACGGGAATTTTTTTATTTTGTACTACGTTCCCCTACTGTGGCATCATGAGCAGTTCTATGAGCAGACGTATGTACTATCTAGAGCACATGGTGATGTGCGGGCATTGCATAATTTTTTTGTGCGAATATTAGATTGGATCTTATACTTGATCTTCTTTTTGCTTCCCTTTAAATTGTATTTTTTTTTATCTTAACGGCATAGTGGGATTTTTTTGACAAAGGTCAAGCTTTCCACGGTCCTTCAATACTGCTCATGAGTATGCTGGTTGTCTGACCAAAGTCATGCTTCAGACTCTTTGGGTTTCACTTTTGTTGAGAAAGATAAATTTTGTAAGGAAAAGGGCTTGTAGATTTGATCTTCACGGGAGTCACGCGTTTAAAGAAATTTAGTATGAAGCTCAAGATTTTTAATTAAGTCTCATGTTTCATACACCCTGATAATTAAACTAGCAACAAGGAGTAATTATGCTGGATGGTTACGTAGGTAGCAAACAGTTTGCAACGGAAACCCTAGCAGCCACAGTAATTTGCAAAACGATTAAGGGCATCTAACTTGTTTTTGCATGGTGTGCAAGTGATGTGGTATAGCCTTCATTGATGCAATATGTTTGTATGAGATGCAAAAGTGATTGTAATATTTTTGTCATGACCTGCGTGTCATGAATACAGCAAGATGGTTGCGACATGCAAAGGAGCATTGATGGGCCCTAACTCTGGGAATTGGAAAATGCCAAGAAATTCAAGATAGTATTCATGTACAAAAATCAAGTTTCAAACTTGGTGGACCCTCCGGAAGGCATAAAGCTTAACAAATGTAAATGGATCTATAAACCAACACGGTTGAAAATGTTTACCTCCATAAAACTCGACATGTTGCAAAACATTTTCAGCAAGTACAAAGAGTTGACTATGACGAGATCATCTCCCATAGTGATGCTTAAATTAGTTCAAATTAATTTAGCAAATTGTGCATATTTCAATCTCAAGATATGTTAGATGAATGACAAAATGGCTTTCCTTAATGGAAATTTAATCGAGGACGTATATATGATACAGCCCAAGGATTTTGTCAATCCTAAGGATGCTAAAAGGTGTGCAAACTTCAGAGATCCAGTTATGGACTGAAGCAAGCATAAAGAAGTTGAAATCTTCATCTCGATGAAATGGTCAAACAGTTTGGTTTCATCAAGAATGGCGAAGATGCTTGTGTTTACAAGAAAGTAAGTGGGAGCGCAATAACATTTACAATACTATATGTGGAGACATATTGTTGATTGGGAATGATATAGATTTCTTGACACGAATTAGGACTTCATTGAGAAATAGTTTTTCGATAAAGACTTGGGCTAGGCACCATACATATTGGGCATAAAGATCTATGGAGATAGATTGAAGTGCCTAATAGGGCTAAGCCAAAATACATATTGACAAGATACTAAAGTAGTATGAAAAACGCCAAGAAAGGATTCTTGTCAAGGTCACATGGAAAAGATTTTAGCAAGACTCGATGTCCTAAGGCACTAATGAGCAAAACACATGAGTGAGATTTCATACGCATCTGCGTTTGGATTAATCATGTATGCCATGGCATGTACACAACCAGATATGTCCTGTGCTCTAAGTATAATGAGCAAAGATGCCAGAGTGATCAAGGTGTTGATCATAGGACAACTATGATAATATCCTGATGTACCTAAGTAGGGCTAAGGACATGTTTCTCGTATATGAAGATGGTGAAGAGCTAGATGTAAAGGGTTACACCAATGCAAACTTGTTGTAAATGGTTACACCGATGCAATCTTCACTATTGATTCAGACGATTTTCAATCCCAATCGAGTTTTTGAGTTTACACTCAAATGGTGGCACAGGAACTCGGAAAGGTTCCAAGAAAAGAACTATGGCAAATTCTACAACAGAGGCTAAGTATATTGCCGCTTCAAAAGCGACAAGGGAGGGCGTTTGGTTCAAAAGTTCATTTCTGAACTTGGTACGATTTCAAGTACGTTGAAGCCAATGGAACACTATTAAGGATAGTTAATCCATAGCCCAGGCTGAGGAACCTAGGTCCTACCAGTGATTCAAACATATACAAATCCAATTCCAGAGAATTAAAAAAATTGTGGATCATGGAGATGTATAAGGATATGCAAGATACATACGGACCTGAATGTCTGATCCGTTGATGAAGTCTATGCCACAAGCAAAACATGAGCAACACTGGAATGCCATTGGGATTAGAGAACTTATGTAACTAGATTATTGCCTCTAGTGCAAGTGGGAGATTGTTGGAAATAATCCCTAGAGGAAAACCCAGCTGCCTGTGCGAAAACATAAACATCAAGTAGATCCCTAGTCTCGCCTCCAAGACTAGCTCATGTATTGCATGATGATCCAGTTTTCCTGATCATGGGCATTGTTAAAGTAACAAGGATGCTCGCAATAATAGGAACACATTGTTGGTAGAACAATGGTGTTGGATAGACCCAACTTATGATATATTGCGAGATTCCATCATCACCTTGTTGTCGGTATTATCATATTATGTGTAAACATATACTCGCGTCCTTAGGCCATGAGAATAGCGTGGACCTTCATAACGGATGATTAGTTTGGGGTTGCCAAATCTTATCTGTAATAGGGTGATCATAACGGTAACTTTCGGGTGCATCAGAAAAAAATTCAAGGGACTCGATAGTTCAAGACTGGGATTTGCTCCTCCGACGATGGAGAGATACTCTCCGGGCCCACTCAGTATTACGGTATCCACCATCGTCTGCCCAGACACAGTGTGATAGTGATCACAGGGATACCGTAATATGGAAATGAGAAAATAGAATAAAACTAATAATAAGGATAACTTGGTATTGTAATCAAGGAGTTGCTTCACAAGGATACCTATAAAAGTCTCACCTCGGCTTTTGTTATGTATCGTGAAGCAAAGGGAATTGTGTACGATAACTCAAGGTTCACTCAATAAAGATCATGTGTGTGTGGGAGTCAACATGGGTGTCCAGACCCTGCTGTAATTATTGACCGAAAGGTGTTCTGGGTCATGTCCGCATATTACCAAACCTGCAGGGTCACACGGTTAATGGTTAGTGGTTTGATAGAGCACTAGGAGATCATAGGAGAATAAAACAAAGGCACTGAAAGTGTTCCGGATGTTTTTGGAAATATTTTGGATGGGTTCGGGAGTGTCCCAAAAGAGCCCGGGATCGTCCCAGAATATATATGGAAGGCCATGGAAGTTTTCAGAAGATTCCAGAAGGTTCCAAAATTTTCTGGAATGTTCCAAAGTGGGCTGCACCCTTGGCTGGCCCAAGGGGTAGAACACACATGGGCCCTCAGGCCCAAAGTGGGGCGACCCCCTTTCTTGGGGGGCAATCCACGGAAAGGGGGCAGGGGTCTCTAAGGATCTCCCTTCCCTGGTGCGCCCCTATTCTTTGGGTTGCAAGCCTCAGGGAGGGGGAAAGAGATCCCGGGAGGATCTCCCTCCCCTGGTGCGCCTACCATGTAGAGGGAACCCCTTCCTCAAGTTGGCCACCCCCTAGGCCATCTATAAATAGAGGGGAGGGGCAGCCTTCTAGACACACAGAAAGTCCCAAGGCTGTGCCCCCTCCCTGTGCCATCTCTCTCTCTCTCTCTCTCTCAATTTGATCAATATGCCAAAAGGCTGCTCCTCCCCCCTACTTCTCCAGTAGCTCTTTGTCCTGGATGATGGAGTGCTACCGAATCACTAAATCGGTATGCGTGGATACTGCAGAGGCAACGTACTTTCAGTGCTAGATCAGCGGATCACCTTAGCAATATTCTCGTGGCTGGGAGGTATTACCTAGCAGCAAGAATCGCACTTCACCAACTCTCCATCGACTACTTCTGCTGCACGGAAATTCATTGGTGGTAATATGATTGCTATCCTTTCATCTTCATAGTGTTCGTAGGTACGCGAAAAAATTTATTTTGTACTATGTTCCCCTACGGCAGATGCATGTCCTAAGGAAATAGAGATAGGACACATAAAGACGCTAGTGGAATCAACCCCAGAGAAGGACCACCATGTACTTGTGTGCATTGTGGAAAAGGACCTATCCATGCACCTTGTACGAAGAAGTGGAAAAGAATGGATAGACATCGAGATAGGATACAACACAAAGGAGATGCAAGCTATGCTTGAAGATTGGGAAGCAAAGAAGATGAGGCTTAAGGGGAAAACTCGGGAGAATAGAAGACTCTATACCCAAGGAGTTATAGCCAAAATAGAAGACATAGTAGTAGGAAGAAGGATGATTGCACCTTAGGAAACCCAGGAGGAAGAAAAGACCAAGGAACATAGTTCATCCCATCACCAAGAAGGTAATCAGTAGACTCACAAGAGTTCATCATGAATCGAGGAAGCAAAAGAATCTAGAGTGAAGCTTGTGACCTATTTAAAAGATGGACAAATAAGAAATCACATAGACCAACACCATAGTATTAAGGACACCAGAAGTATGCTGGAAAACCCAATTTTGATGAGTGAGGGTTTGAGCCAAGTTTTCTGTCACAACTGCACAAAACCAAGGAAATATGTGAGGGATTGCCATGAGAAGCGGAAGCCCCGTGACCCATCGAAGTTACTATGCTACCAGTGTAGGAAACTAGGGAATTTCATCAAAGAATGTCCCACACTGACCTGCGAAAATGAAGGAACCAAAAGAAAAGAAGGCCAAACCATAAACCAGGCCAAGGAACTATAGGGAAGGGACCTAAGTCAGTTAAATTGTTTCAGAATAGACACCCAAGACATTACGCAAATAACAGCCGCGAATGGATGAACAAGAAAATGAACAGCAAGGATTCTAGAAGGTAAGCCCATGTAAGGATAGTTGGAGCAAGGACCATGTATGACTTGAGGCAGACCATTCAGGAGAGGAGAAACCATGAGCTGTATCAACAGTACCTTTCCACCACCGCATAAAGACAGAGCACATTATGGACGAGCACCCAACTTGGAAGGAATCCCATGTATTGGTAGTTAGAATAGAAAAACCCTCACTGAGGCATGTAAGCAGTAGATGGAGAAACCATGATGTATTAGTAGTCAGCTCAGTCATGTACTAGCAATGGATTATGTAAAGAAATGAAAATCTCATGTTGAATCTTTCATGCCAAACTTACGCTGATATTAGTTTAGGAGATGATTGCCCCAAGCAAAATGGTGATGAGGGTTATGCCTGACCTACCAGAGGAAGGTGTATATGTTGGATAGACAAGAGAGATGCAACCCAAGGATTATTAGAGCCTACCCTGTCAAGAAGAAGAACCACTAGAGAATCACCAGATTGTAGGCTAACGTTGTATAGGAATTTCCGCAACTCGAGAGTTGTGAGGAAATTGTTAGATGTTTGTACGGCATGTAGAATCAATGGATTTATCTGAACCCAGTTCGCGAACAAGAGAAATTTATGTAATACTTGTGAGGATGACCAAGTGTTAGGACGCGAGATTTGCTAAACCATATACAAGGTAATGATTTGAGTGCGACATGGATTGGCCCCCATGATGACTACTCTTATTATTCGCTCTTGTTATGTGGGATGGTAAATTTTGAGTGACTTACCTATAGTAGAGAGATGACGCTATTGAGCCAAAGCCTTAGAATGATATAAGGTAAGACCCCTGTAAACATCAACCCTGCCAATCGTATGTTACATGGTGAGAAAGAACCCAAGCCAATTTTCTGTAGGTACCCCAACAAAGAGTTTGGATGACCGCCATGAGAGTATCAATAGTCATTTCAGATGGACACCTGACCTATCAACCATGAAGACTTAGTGGCATAGAAACACTCTTTTGACAAAGGGTTCGAGATCTCAAGGGAGTGGAGGATACAAGGATAGAAAGTATCAGCATGATGGATTGAAGTGTGAACGCAAGCCAGGAGATGATATCATAATTATAGAATCAAGAAGACCGATAGTGACAACCAAGAAGAGTGAAGATTTTAAGCACCCCAACTCAGATTCATTTAAGGGTGGTAGTGCCCTAGACCTTGGAAACTTAATGGGAACAAGCTTAAAAAGTTTTAGACTTAGTCAAGGACGACATCTGGACATCAGCTAAGAGGAAGCTTGAAGGATTTTTAGCACCCCAACTTGGATTTATTTTAAGGGTGGTAGAACCTAGACTTAAGAAAGATCAGAGGATACAAGTACAAGTCTCAGACCTAGTTGAATACAACACCCAGATATAAGATACGAAGATGGATTTTAAGAGAACCCCAAACCTAACATATTTCTTTCTAGCCTCTCCGAATCTAGGGGATGAGATACATTTAAGGGTGGTAGTCTGTCACATCCCAAAATCTACGATTGATTAATTTGATTGTTATTTGTGGCTCAAAATAATTTTGGGAATTATTTAGAACCCTGAGGTCATCTTTAGGGATTATTTATAATACAAAAATTGAGCTCACAAAATTTGTGTGTGACCTTTATTTTCTATTGTGCTAGAATTTAATTTCTATAAGTCCCAAATAATATTTGGAACCCCACATTTTAAATTGGGATTTAATAAAACCCTAAATCACTTCAGGGATTATTTTAAATAATACAAAATAATGGGTTACAAATTATTTCATATCCTATCATGGGCAAAAATATAAATTTTCTAAGCCCCAAAATAGTTATTTAAACTTCTATAAAATTTTCCAAAATCGTTTGTATCAATATGATCTTTGAATCAAATTCAAATCAAAAGGGAATAATTGTAATTTCCCAAATGGGGATTACAAATTTTATTTAGGCTGGAAATTATTTTCCCTAAGCCTTAAATATTCTTTTGACCTTTGTAGAATTTTCCTAAAAATACTTGGAACACATTTGATTTTTGAATCAAATTCAAATTCAAAATAGAAAAAGAAAACAGAAAAGGAAAATAAAAGGAAAAGGAATTCCTAATCTAACCTAAGGGCCTAGCCCAACTCCCGTCTCTCTCGTGCGAGCGTGGCAGCCAGCGATGCCGGCCCAGCTGCGGCCCAAGCCAGCAGTGCCCTAGCCCGCGCACTCTCTCTCGCTGATGGCATGGCCCCGTGCGTCTGTCCCTCCCCTATCCTCTCACCGCCCATCTCATGCATGACCTCTCCACGTCCCCCACATGGCCATGGCCACCCCGGAGACCCTCTGACCGGCGTTATAAATAGCCCAGGTCCCCGTCTCTCAATTCCCCTCAATCTCGCCACCTCCATGCCACCAGGCAGCTCGCCCATGAGCTCACATCGCCACCACCTACTAAGACTCCAGCGAGCAATTTTGCCTTCACCGATGAGCCCGCGCCCCTTGTTTGCCTCTGCTGAGATTGCCTCGACACCCTTTCTCTCCCTTACCTCTTCTTTCTCTCCAGGAAGCGCCAGAGCAAGCCCTACGACAATGATCGAAGCTCACCGCCATCACCAGTTGAGCTGTATGTTGCCATCGTGGACACCATCGACTTCGCCATGTCGTGCGAAAGCCCGTGGTGCATTCCCCGCACTCCGGCGATCGCCGAATATGACGCCCACTTCGACTCCCGAGTTCAGCACCGCCGCCGCGCCATCTGCGACGACCTAGCACCACCGCTGGACGAACCTCTCTCTCTCTCTCTCTCTCTCTACCATCCATCTGAAAATCAACAGTCATGATTTGATCATTTTAATTCAACAAACCAGTACACGCCGCGTCCATCAGATCTCGATCCAACGGATCAGATCGGTTCACTTAAGTGAGCCGGTACCTTTTAATCTGAGCCGTCCGTCTTCATTTAAACCCAACGGCCGTGAGTTGTTCTAGAGCCAAATTAGTATCAACCAATCAGGAGCTGCCATGTGTCCCTACATTTCTTTTAATTCTTTTTAATCGATTAAATCACTATACTTTTTTGCAGAAAAGCCCCTTGAAACTTCAAACCATCATATCTTTTTACTGGTAACTCCAAATTGAGTGATTCTTTTTGCACATTGATCCTCATGGAGTGCTCTATCCAATAGTATCCCTTATTTTCACTTTTACACAATTCAAATTTGAATTTATTCAAATTGAATTTATACCTTTAGGAAGCCCGAGTTTGAAAACCATAAGTCCAAATTGAATAATTCCTTTTGCACTAGTTTCACATTGGTCACTAGAATCCAATAGAACCCATTTTTCACACAAGCTTGACCTTTCCAAAATTGAATCTATTTGAATTTGAATTCAAACTACTTTTGAACTTAGTTTGTAAACCACAACTCCAAATGAAATGGGTCTTTTTGCAAATTGATCCTTAGGACATATACTTTCAAATGGATTCACTGGAACTCAAATTTCACAAGTTAAATTAAATTCAAATAAACTTCTTAAAATAGTAAAAATGTTGCCATGGTAGCCATTTTGGCTGAGTTTACTATGCCATGACAGGATTTTGAAACCAATTCAATTTGTCAATTGAATTGATCATAGCTTTTGATCTATAGTTTCATATTTGAAAAATCTTTTTGCTTTGTGTTCCAAAAGTCAAACCTAACCTTTGGGGTTAGCTGATCCAAGTTTGCCTTCCCCAAATTCAAATCCTTTTGAAATTAAATTCAAAGTCTATTTGAACCTAGAATTCAAACCACAAGTCCAAATCAATTAAATCTTTTTATAAATTGATTCAAATGATGTTCACAATGTTTGAACCATGTTTGGATCAAACTCCATTGCCAAGTTTGAATTATTTCAAATTTGAATTCAAACTAAGTTTGAATTATTAACTCAAATTAATTTGAAGTTGAACATGGATCTTTTTGTACATTGATTCAAATGTTGAACCCAAGTCATACAAACCTCTTGAATTCAATTAAGGTCATTCACATTTGAATTATCATTCAAATTTGAATATGAACTTGTTGACCATAGTTCATAGACCAGAGGCCAATTGCTATGATTTCATTTGTACATTGAATCTTGCAATGAGTTTTGCCTTTAAATCTTTTGAGTGGATTCTTCACTTAGCACTTCACAACCCTAGGAGCACTCACACTCAGCTCATTTATGTGGTTTGTTGTTGTTTATACTTCTGTATGGTATGTTTGTTTATGTGAATTCTTCTCTTACGATAGATTGTTTGGAGGGCGAGAATAGCATTGCCAAGATTGTGAGAGTGAAGACGTTCTTCAATACAAGGAAAGTGGAACATTTGATCATTTTGTTCACCTATACTTTCCTATGCATGTAGGACTTTTCAAATAGAATTGCATGTTAGGAAATACTATTGTAATATGCTATTGCTAAACCTAGTAGGATAGCCACAGTGTAGTCAATGCTTAGCCATGCTATGATTATAAATGGGGTGGGACCATATCAGATACAAAACTAATATTTTCTTGACGACTATTAATGACAACTTAATGAATGAACCACCTAGGTGAAATGGTTGCTTGATCATCAAAGTGAATATAATGGTGGGGTCTGCCACCCAGGAACAAAAGAATTATTGTGATGCCACTGAACTCAATCGTGCACTAAACATACACGCAGCATGCACGATCAAGATCAGAGACTCACGGCAGGATATCACAACACAACTCTACGACACAAATTTAAACATAAGCCAAATATATTACAAGCAGGGGTCGTAAGACCCGATATTACATCAAGAGTTAGGTCTGACTACAGACAATTACAAGGGATGGCTTAAGAAGGCATAAACAAACAGCAACTCTGACCGAAATGGCAAGGCCTCCTGCCTGGGACCTTCGAACTATTCATGGTCATCATCGATCTCCACGTAGCAGCCAAGTTTGGGATCCACTGGCTCCTGGGCTCCATCACCTAATCGCAGCAACCGGATAGAAGAAAAGAATAGCAAAGTGACCGTGAGTATTCATCCAAAGTACTCACAAGACTTACATCAGAACTATGCTACGTATGCATCGGTATCAAAGGCGGGGGTTATATTTGTGGACTATACTGCAGAAATGCCAGAGTAGAGGGGGAGAAGCCTATCTTAATGAAGACTAGCATTTTGCAGCATCAGAAGAGAGTAGCGCAATAGATAACAACTTGCTCTAATAGTTAACATGTAATAACAGGTAGTAATTTCACAAGGTATCAAATATGCCCTGAGATCCTTCCTCGACTACTCTGCGAGAAACCAATCTCGAAGCAGTTATGACACTTAAGTATTATATTAGTATCCGGTTATAGTTGTAGAAGATCATGATACAACTCCGAGCGTCCAGTTACCGTGGACACGGCTATTCGAATAGATTTGTCTTCCCTGCAAGGGTGCACCATAGTGCCCAACACGCTCGATTACCCCTGTCCAGACACACTTTTCTGGGTAATGCAAGCATCTGGATGATCGACATGCCGAAGTCCTAACTAGGCTCTCTAGAGAGGTCAATACGCCGGTCTACATCCTAAGCGCAAAGGGGTCTTTGGCCACTCGCCCTAAGCGCTCCTGCATGTTGCGAGGACGGCCGGGACCAAGCCAACCTTTGTATACACAGTAGGCATAAGTGACTCACCCGGGCGCGTGCCGCTCAATTGTGACATCTGACAGAGCTTTCGGTAGGAACGGACGACGCCGAGGGCCCCATATACCATTATCCCGCGTGGTGGTTTGTGCGGATAAGCCAGTGGCCAAATCATATCAAATACCCAAATCCGTTAGTGTATTATTATCAAGTATCCATGGATGACGACCAGGGCCAGGGCCACCTCTCTCCTAGATGGTCACCGCCTGCCCTGTCGCTTCGCCACAGCAATCTCTCGCGGGTACCCTTGGGGCCGACCCGACTTTAGCAGTTTTATGAGTATTGAAGTAATAAAAGTATATATGTGATCATCGCCCAGAGGGATCATGGCTCGATAATATACCATGGCAAACGGACAAGGGTGTAGGGCCAACTGATGAATCTCTAGCATAACTATACTAAGCATCATAGGATAGTAGGTAATGTATCGACAGCAGGTTACAAAGGCAGGCTATGCATCAGAATAGGAGCTACCAGAATAACAACAGTAGCAAAATCTAAAGCAAGAATAAGAGGGTAGGAATGGGCAATATCGGAATGATCAAGGGGGGTTGCTTGCCTGGAAGCTCTGCAGAAGAAAAGGACGGATCGTCGGCGGCGTAGTCGATCACAGGGGCACCGGCAGTGGTCTTGAGGTCTATCAGAGAAGATGGAGGAGGGAGAAACAAATAAATATAGGACATACCGATGCAATACAATGCATGACATGGCAAAATGTTATGCTAGGGTGCTCTAATGCATTACTACGCATTTTAAACGAAGAGGGAAAATATCTGGTAATATTTTCCCAGCTCCAGGTATTATTCGATATATAGATCCAGGTGCAAATTGTCAATGTTCATTGTGATAGAGGGGTTTGTTATAAAAATGGATGGCATATTCAGATTCATTATATTTTTCTGATCAACTTTCATATATAAATTATTTTCATCAGAGTTACGGTTTATTATATGAATTTCCAAAGTTTTAAACAATTGCTAGAATTATTGGATTTATTTTAATTTTGAAAATCATTTAACTGAAAATGCTATGGGTACACAGAGAAGTGTACCTAGTACTGGGCATAGAGGCTTAAAGTGGGTCCCAGCCTGTTGAGTCTGCAGCTGACCCAGTCAAGCTTATCCACTGAAACAGTGGAGGTATACCCACCTATCATTGACAATGGACTAAACCAGTGTTTAATTTTAATCCGATGTTAATTAGTGAGGGTGGACCCACATGCCAAGGACCCATAGGATTTTGGTTAGTGGCTAATCACATGGTTAAGGCCCTGGGCCCACTAGCAGTGACCCAGGGGCCGTTTAAACGCCGGAGCGCACCGGCGACGAGCCAGACGCGGCGGCAACGGTCGGGTTTTGCCCTCCGGTGACCAAATGGATGCCGGAGGGGTGCGATCGAGAGCTGGTGCTTGCGCGCGTCCAATGGAGCAAGCAGCAGCAGCAAAGGTGGCCTACAGCGATGGCGGTGACAAACCCGGTGGTGGCCGGAGCTCGGTCAAGCTCGAGATCGAGCGCACAGGCTCATGTTTGATGAAACAAAAGCACAGGCAGCTGCGAGATGATGGCCTGAGCATGTTACCGTGCTTGGCTGGCCAGGGAATAGATGACAGCGACAACAGCTAGTGCGGCGGCGTTGACGAGCTACGGCGGTGATGGCATCGAAGGCTACAAGCAATGAATCAATGCGCTACGAGAGGGGAAACACGCGGCTGCTCATCGAGAAGGCACACGAAGGCCCAATGAGAGTTTTGGAGCAGCAGAGGTGACGGAATCAATGATGAATGGCGGCGGGTACTGAGGTTGAAGACAGCTTGATCCAGTCGTTGCGGTGACTTTGAGCCCGAACTGGTGGTTGCAGATGAAGCAGGGGAGGTAGGCGAAGCTCCTGGCGAGGTTTCAGTCGACGGGGATGACGATGGCCACGTAGACGGAGGAGGCCATGGCGATGGCAGTGGCGGTTTCACGCGGGGAGAAGAAAGCGAGCGAGGGAGAGGGGTGAGTGAGGGCTAGGGTTTGCCAAGGGGTACGCGGTGATGCTTTTATCCACTCCAAGGCGCCGGCAGCGTCGGAGGATGGGCGACGTGTGCCCATCGCCGGCTCAGGCGCGTGCGCGTGCGACACGGCAATGAAGGAGAAAGACGACAGGGGGGTTGGGCTGGGCCTCCTCCTGTGCACTCGAGGCCCAGAGGTACAGTAACTCTTTTCCCTTTTTCTTTTTTTATTTTCTATTTGCATTTTCTTTACTGCTTTGCATTTTGTTTTCAAATCATTTGATTTTTTCTAAGTGTAAAACTTGTCACATAAATACTAGATATTATACTGGACTGGTACAAAAAGTTTGGGGCTAATTTGAATTCATTTAAATTAGGTTTGCATTTAAATGGGCTCAAGAGGTTTTGCTGGTCCACTGTTTTAATTCCTAGGGGCATTTTGTGAATTCTTGTGATGTTGTTTTTCTTAACACAATTAACTATGGAATATTTGCAATATTATGTACATTTTTGTTTGCATGTTTGGAGAAGTAAATATTTGACTTGTTATTCAAATTGGGATTTGAATTGAATTTTGAGACAAGTGGCAATTGTGTTTAGCAAAAAGGTGATGACTTGGCATTGATCATGATGGATCATTGTAGTTCATTACAAAGGGGTGTTACAACTCTCCTCCTCTGAAAGAAATTCTTGTCCCGAGAATTAAGAGGTAGAAGGAAACAAGGCAGGGTATTCATCAAGAAGATGATCTTCTCGTTCCCAAGTGGCTTCTTCTTCAGAATGATTCAACCACTGAAATTTAAGGAACTTGATGGCCTTCAGACGGGTTTGGCATTCAGCTTGATCAAGAATGCGGATCGGGTACTCTCGATAAGAGAGGTCATCTTGCAATTCAAGCACTTCATGATCCACTGCTCGGATCGGATCCTTGAAGCAGTGGAGAAGTTGCGACACATGGAAGACATCGTGAACCTGAGAAAGGTTCAACGGCAATTCCAATTGATAAGCCACTTCTCCACGCCTGGCATGAATATGGAATGGACCAATATAGCGAGGAGCTAGCTTGCCCTTGATCCCAAAACGATGAGTGCCCTTCATCGGTGTGACACGAAGGTAAGCTTGTTCGCCAGGTTGATAAACCATTTCCTTGTGATGACGGTCATAATTGTCCTTCTGACGAGACTGAGCAGCCTTCAGATATTTGCGAATGATACAGACTTGTTCTTTGGCATGTTGGATAATATCTGGACCAAAGAGTGGCCGTTCTCCAGTTTCTGACCAATTCAGTGGAGTTCGGCACTTTCGTCCATATAGTACTTCGAATGGTGCCCTCTTCAAGCTAGCTTGATAGCTATTGTTGTAATAGAATTTAGCATACGGGAGAGATTCCTCCCATTTCTTGCCAAATGAGATCACATAGGCATGAAGCATATCTTTAAGAATCTGGTTGACTCTTTCAACTTGACCACTGGTCTGGGGGTGAAAAGCAGTGCTAAAGGATAAATGAGTTCCCATAGCTTTCTGAAAACTTTCCCAGAACCTTGAGGTAAAGAGGCTGCCACGGTCTGAACTGGTGTCCAATGGAACACCATGGAGTGAAACGATTCTGGAAACATATAAGTCAGCTAACTGACTAGCAGTAATTGTCTCCTTGACAGGTATAAAATGTGCAACCTTGGAAAACCGGTCAATGATAACAAATATAGCATCACGACCCCTCTGTGATCTGGGAAACCTAGTGATAAAGTCCATTTCAACTTTATCCCATTTCCATTCGGGAATAGCAAGCAGTTGCAGAGTTCCAGCAGGTCTTTGATGTTCTTCCTTGATGCGATGGCAAATGTCACACTCAGCAACATAGCGAGCAATGTCTCGCTTCATGTTAGACCACCAGAATCTCTGATGAATGTCTTGATACATCTTGTACTACCAGGATGAATTGACAGAGGCGTACCATGCGCTTCTTTCATAACATATTTGGTCTAATCTGGGTTGTCTTTGCTAGGAACGACTAGAAGACCCTTGAAGAACAAGGAGCCTTGTTGCTCAACAGAGAAGCACGACTGATTGCCCTTCTCGAGGTAGCGCTTAATCTTCTCGACTTCAGAGTTAAACTTCTGCATAGTCCTTTTGTCATGCTCGAGTTCAGGTTCAACAACAAGCATATTCAGAGAACCCTGAGGAACAATGTGGAGGTTTAGCTTGCGGAGTTCTTTATATAGAAGGGGTTGTCCTTGCTGTACCATAAGATTGTTGCAATATGACTTGTGGCTCAAAGCATCAGCCATGACATTAGCCTTGCCAGGGGTATATGAAATACCCAAGTTATAGTCGGCTATTGCTTCCATCCATCTTTGCTGACAGAGGTTCAAGTCTGGTTGAGTAAACAGATACTTTAGACTTTGATGGTCCTTGTAGATCTCGCAATGATTACCGAGGAGGTAATGTCGCCATAGCTTCAGGGCATAAATAACCGCTGCTAGTTCGAGATCGTGCGTTGGATAATTCTCTTCTTGAGGATGCAACTATCGAGAGCCATTAGCAATCACTTTGTGCTCTTGCATTAGGACACAGCCTAATCCTTGGCGGGAAGCATCGCAATAAATCATGAAGTCCTTGTGAGTATCCACCGGAGCAAGCACTGCTGCAGAAGTCAATTTGTCTTTCAGCGTCTGGAAGTTTTTTTGACATTTGGGTGTCCACTCAAACTTCTTGTCTTTGTGGAGCAGGTCAATCAATGGCTTAGAAATCTTTGAGAAGTTCTCGATGAAATGGCGGCAATAGCTGGCGAGTCCGAGAAAACTTCTGACTTGCTTGACAGTTTGTGGAGGAGTCCAGTCGAGAATAGCCTGAACTCTCTCGGGGTTAATGGCAATACCTTCTTTGGAAATCATGTGACCAAGATAGGTCACCTTAGATAACCAGAATTCACACTTGGAATATTTGGCATATAGCTGATGTTCTCGAAGTTTCTCCAGTACAAGACAAAGATGTTCGGCGTGTTCTTATTCATTCTTGGAATATACAAGGATATCATCCAGATAAACCACGACGAATTTGTCAAGGTATTCAATGAAGATGTAGTTCATCAAGCGTGAGAAGGTTGCTGGAGCATTAGTTTAGCTGAAAGACACGACAGTGTACTCGTATGAACCATAGCGAGTAATGAAAGTTGTCTTCGGAATGTCCTCTTCATGAACTCTGATCTGGTGGTATCCCAACCGCAAATCGAGTTTAGAGAATAGTAAGGAACCAGCAAGTTGGTCATAAAGATCATTGATTCGGGGAAGTGGATACTTGTTCTGAATTGTTGCCTGGTTAATAGGTCGATAATCTTGAGCCAACCGATTCGTTCCATCCTTCTTAACAAAGAGAGAAGGGGCTCCCCAAGCAGAAGAACTTGGACGAATGAAGCCTTTGTGAAGTGATTTGTTGATTTCCTCCTTAAGCTCGAGGAGTTCATGTGGCGGCATCTTGTAGGGGCACTTGGCGATAGGAGTAGTGTCTGGTTTCAAGTCGATGATGAATTCGACGGCTCTAGCAGGGGGTACTCCTAGAAGTTCTTCTGGAAAGACATCTTGGAAATTGTGAATGACTGGAACTTTCTTGATGCCTTCAAGAGGTGAAGCGTTCAACACATTCAAAGCATATATTTGGGCTTCGACATTTGGAATTGATCGGTATAGTAGTTTATGGCTTGGCCAGAAGGGTGCGTAAGATTGACTGTTTTAGCGGCACAGTTGATTAAGGCATTATGGGGTTTCAACCAAGCCATCCCAAGTATGACATCAATGTTGGAAGACTTGAGGACGGTGAGGGAGGCAAGGAACTCTAATACTCCGATCATAATGGGAACATTTTGACTCACCATATTAACATGATAGTGGGCCCCGGGGGTGCTTACAACTAATGGGGTATGCATCTCTTCATATGATATGCCATGCTTGAATGCAAACCTCTCTGAGATGATGGAATGCGATGCTCCTGAATCAAATAAAACTAATGCCGGTACTGAGTTAACAAGAAGTGTAACCACCATGATGGTTGGTGCATCTTGAGCTTCAGCCATATCAACATGGTTAGCTTGACCACGACCATAAGCAGATGGCCTGGATTGAAATTGCGGGGCTGGTTATTTCCACGGCTAGCTGAAGGAAGTGCCAGCTAGTTCTAGTTCTGGCGGCAGTCTCTAGCATGGTGACCTGGGCGGCCACACTTGAAGCACAGTCCGTCATTAGGACGGGGAGCCATAGCATTGGGCGGTGCAGCTTGAACTCTCGGTTGTCTCGATGGTGGAGGAGGCAGACGAGGTGTGGCATATTAAGGCCTTAGTGTAGAGGCAGCATGGCGGTACACGTTGTGGGGGATGCACACTTTGCGCTTCTGACCTGACGAGCCCGAAGATGAGCCAATGTCATGAGTACACTTGAGCAACTCCTTGTGTTCCATCTGACTGGTCTCTTGCTGGATAGCTTTGTTTACCAGGGTGGCGAAGTCAGGGAAGTCATGAATAGCGAGTGCAAGTTTGATGTCTGGGTGCAGTCCATCACGGAACTTTTCCTGCTTGCGAGCATCAGTGCTAACATCATCTTCAGCATAGCGGGATAAGTCAATAAACTCTCACTGATAGGCATCCACAGTCATCCTGCCCTGAGTGAGGTTGCGAAACTCTCTCTTCTTCCTATACATAATTCCCTGGGGAATGTGACGGGCACGGAAGGCAGTCTGAAACTCTAGCCAGGTGATGACTATTCCAGTAGGTAGTGTGCGCCTATGGCTGTCCCACCATTGAGCAGCGGGACCCTTCAAAAAGTATGTCACGAAGGTGACAAGGTTGGCAGGGGCAACATTAGCGGAATCCATCTCGTAGGTGATGTCGGGGAGCCAATCATCAGCATCAAGGGGGTTGGTTGAGTTGCGGTAAGTGGCAGGGTTGAGGCGCATGAATTCTTGCAATGTTATTGGGGCAGGCTATTGATGAGCATTCTGGTGTAGGAACTTGTTCATTATTCCGGTCATGAACTGACGGTTCAGCTCAAACTGATGCATCATAGCGGCCATGTAGTCTGGAGGTGGTGGATGGGCACCACGACCACGGGCATTGGGCCTAACCATCCTGCTAAAATAACAAGGTAGTTTAGCAAAAGCAATTGCAAGTGTATGGAGTCATTTTTAAGGTACTCAGCAAGACGGAAAGGTTAGTGCGATAGACACTTAGTAGTAGTCAAGTCTGACATACAGATCCATACATAGAGTTTAGTACAAGCTGATAGCATGAGTTCGGAAAGCAAATAGCTAGGGGTGGTAGGCGGCACGCAGGCACGCAATAGATACAACTACTACAGATAAAGGATTCCGCAGAATCCTGGCAACTGCATGTGAAAGCCTGGAAAATCCTCAACAAAAGGATCATGTGGTCCGTGAACACTCTGATGTAGGAACTGGTTCTCAACTGGTAGTCGAGGTCCACATGCGGGGGTGTATCCTCCAACTGTAGGCCAATCGACACCAGTGGGGATCACTGTCATGCATGGGTAGAGTATATAGCTTGGAAGCATTCCTGCTCTGACAGAGGGAAGCAACTGCATCCGAGAGTCATAAAGACGTTCATGAGTGGCAAATAACTCGACGCAAAGAGCTCAGTTAGCATGATCCAGAGCCTCACTATGTTGAATCAAGATCCGTGGGGCAAATCAACGTCGTGAGTACGGGGTGTAGATACCAGTGTAGTATCCTCCCTCACCCTCATCAGAGGCAATCGCAATGTATCTGAAAGCAGAATCATCCAAGTGGTGATAGTCTCCACAAAGACATGTCAGAGCAGCATAGGCAGCATCGTGGACGGCCATATCAATAGTCACGCCAACACCACAAGTGGTGTGCAGCACAGTAGTGGAGTTCACCTTCGGAGCATAGATGTGAATAACGACACGGTACTCCTCCTGATTAAACCCATGGAGCTACTCGTAAATAGTGTACTCAGGGTGCCAATGATATCCCAAACTGGTCAAAAGCTCAACCAGCAAATCTAGAAATCCGGTCACTCCAGCAGACGTAGTTTGTCATACAATCTTTGTCGTGGGTTCCATCTAAAACAAAGGAGATTTCAAAGGTGTCAAATGACAGTGACTTGACTCATGCATCATGCATTCAAGGGAATAACGGCAGATAATTAGATCTCCGGATGGATGTGATAACGAGAACCTAGAGTAAGAGTTAGTAAAATCTTTAACCCGAAGAGAAGCGAAGTCAGACCTAGAGTAAAGATGCGGAATAAAAGATCCTAATCCCATCCATAGGTGATGCGGGCCCGTAAGCCACACAACACTGTTAGTAGTTTAAAAATTAGTTTTTCAAGACTAGACTCAACACAGGCCAAGGAGTTTGGGAGGGGTGCCTACAGGCAGTCAGCTTTGATACCAACTTGTGACGCCCTCGAAATCAACCGTGCAATAAACATACACGCAGCATGCACGATCAAGATTAGAGACTCACAGCAGGATATCACAACACAACTCTAAGACACAAATTTAAACATAAGCCAAATATATTACAAACAGGGTTCGTAAGACCTGATATTACATCAAGAGTTAGGTCTAACTACAGACAATTACAAGGGGTGCCTTAAGAAGGCATAAACAAACAGTGACTCTGATCAAAAGAGGCAAGGCCTCCTACCTGGGACCTCTGAACTACTCGGGATCCAATGGCTCCTGGGCTCCATCAACTAATCGCAGCAACCAGGCAGAAGAAAAGAATAGCAAAGCGACCAGGAGTATTAATCCAAAGTACTCGCAAGACTTACATCAGAACTATGCTAAGTATGCATCGGTATCAAAGGCAAGGGTTATATCTATGGACTATACTGCAGAAATGCCAGAGTAGAGGGGGAGAAGCCTATCTTAACGAAGACTAGCATCTTGCAGCATCAGAAGAGAGTAGCGCAACAGATAACAACTTGCTCTAATAGTCAACATGTAATAACAGGTAGTAACTTCACAAGGTATCAAATATGCCCTGAGATCCTTCCTCGACTACTCTGCGAGAAAGCGATCTCGGAGCAGTTATGACAGCTAAGTATTATATTAGTATCCGGTTATAGTTGTAGAAGATCAGGATACAACTCCGAGCGTCATGTTACCGTGGACACGGCTATTTGAATAGATTTGTCTTCCCTGCAGAGGTGCACCATAGTGCCCAACATGCTCGATTACCCCTGTCCGAACACACTTTTCTGGGTAATGCCCGGCATCAGGATGATCAACATGTCGAAGTCCTAACAAGGCTCTCCAGAGAGGTTAACACGCCGGTCTACATCCTAAGCGCAAAGGGGTCTTTGGCCACTCGCCCTAAGTGCTCCTGCATGTTGCGAGGATGGCCGGGACCAAGCCAACCTTTGTATACATAGTAGGCATAAGCGACTCACCCGGGCGTGTGCCACTCAATTGTGACATCTGACAGAGCTTTCGGTAGGAACGGACGACGCCGAGGGCCCCATATACCATTATCCCGCGTGGTGGTTAGTGTGTATAAGCCAGTGGCCAACTCAGATCAAATACCCAAATCCGTTAGTGTATCATTATCAAGTATCCGTGGACGACGATCAGGGCCAGGGCCACCTCTCTCCTAGATGGTCTCCGCCTGCCCTGTCGCTCTGCCACAGTAATCTCTCACGAGTACCCTTAGGGCCGACCCGACTTTAGCAGTAATGTAAGTATATCCGTGATTATCGCCCAGAGGGATCACGGCTTGATAATATACCATGGAAAACGGACAAGGGTGTAGGGCCAACTGATGAATCTCTAGCATAACTATACTAAGCATCATAGGATAGTAGGTAATGTATCAATAGTAGGTTACAAAAGCAGGCTATGCATCAGAATAGGAACTACCAGAACAACAACAGTAGCAAAATCTAACGCAAGAATAAGAGGGAAGGAATGGGCGATATCAGAATGATCAAGGGGGGTTGCTTGCCTGGAAGCTCTGCAGAAGAAAAGGACGGATCATCGGCGGCGTAGTCGATCAGAGGGGCATCGGCAGTGGTCTCCGGGTCTACCGGAGAAGAAGGAGGAGGGAGAAACAAATAGGCAAAATGTTATGCTAGGGTGTTCTAATGCATTACTACGCATTTTAAACGAAGAGGGAAAATATCTGGTAATATTTTCCCGGCTCCAGGTATTATTCGGTATATAGATCCAGGTGCAAATTGTCAATGTTCATTGTGATATAGGGGTTTGTTATACAAATGGATGGCATAGTTAGATTCATTATTTTTTTTTGATCAATTTCATATATAAACTATTTTTATCAGAGTTACGGTTTATTTTATATGAATTTCTAAAGTTTTAAACAATTTCTGGAATTACTCGATTTATTTTAATTTTGTAAATCATTTAACTGAAAATGCTATGGGTACACAGAGAAGTGTACCCAGCACTGGGCATAGAGGCTGACAGTGGGTCCCAGCCTGCTGAGTCTGCAGCTGACCCAGTCAACCTTATCCACTCAAACAGTGGAGGTGGACCCACCTGTCATTGACAGTGGACTAAACCAGTGTTTAATTTTAATCTGATGTTAATTATTGGGGGTGGACCCACATGTCAGGGAGCCATTAGTATTTTAGTCAGCGGCTAATCACATGGTTAAGGCCCAGGGCCCATCGGCAGTGACCCAGGGGCCGTTTAAACGCCGGAGCACGCCGGCGACAAGCCAGACGCGGCGGCGATGGTCAGGTTTTGCCCTTCGATGACCAATTGGATGGCGGAGGGGTGCGTTCAAGAGCTGGTGCTCGCACGCGTCCAACGGAGCAAGCAGTAGTAGCAAAGGTGGCCTATAGCGACGGCGGTGACAAACGCGGCGGCGGCCGGAGCTCAAGATCGAGCGCACAGGCTCACGTTCGACGAAACAAAAGCACGGGCCACTACGGGATGATGGCCTGAGCACATTACCTTGCTTGGCCGGCCAGGGAACAAATGGCAGTGACAGCAGCTAGCGCGGCGACGGCGACGAGCTACGGCGATGATGGCATCGAAGGCTACAAGCAATGAATCGAAGCTCTACGAGAGGGGGAAAACACTGCTGCTCACCGCGAAGGCACATGGATGCTCGGTGAGAGTTTTGGAGCAGCAGAGGCGATGGAATCAATGATGAATGACAGCAGGTCCCGAGGTTGAAGATGGCTCGATCCGACCGTTGCGGTGGCTCCGAGCTGGAACTGGTGGTTGCTGATGAAGCAGGGGAGGTAGGCGAAGCTCCTAGCGAGGTTTCAGTAGGCAGGGACGACGGTGGCCACGCAGACGGAGGATCCCATGGCGACGGCAGCGGCGGTTTCACGTGGGGAAAACAGAGAAAGCGAGGAAGAGGGGTGAGTGAGGTCTAGGGTTCACCAAGGGGTCCGTGGCGATGCTCTTATCCACTCTAGGGCGCCGACAGCGTCGGAGGATGGCCGACGCATGCCCATCGCCAGCTCGGGCACGTGCGCGTGTGACACGGCGATGGAGGAGGAAGATGACAGGGGAAATTGGGCTGGGCCTCCCACTGTGCACTTGAGGCCCAGAGGTACAGTAACTCTTTTTCGTTTCTCTTCTTCTATTTTCTGTTTGCATTTTCTTTACTGTTTTGCATTTTGTTTTCATATCATTTGAATTTTGCTAAATGTAAAACTTGTCACATAAATACTAGATATTATACTGGACTGGTAAAAAAAGTTTGGGGCTAATTTGAATTCATTTAAATTAGGTTTCATTTAAATGGTCTAAATAGGTGATGCTGATCTAGTGTTTTAATTCCTAGGGGCATTTTGGGAATTCTTGTGATGTTGTTTTTCTTAATACAATTAACTATGGAATATTTGCAATATTATGTACATTTTTGTTTGCATGTTTGGAGAAGTAAATATTTGACTTTTTATTCAAATTGGGATTTGAATTGAATTTTGAGACAAGTGGCAATTATGCTTAGCAAAAGGTGATGACTTGGCATTGATCATGATGGATCACTGTAGTTCATTACAAGGGGGTGTTACAATTGTACGGGTTCTAAGTTAAGTAGCTTCCATGTGTAATCGTATTCCAATATGGGCTATGGCTTGATAAATATGTTGTGGGAACCTGGCCCATGTAGACCAGCAGATGTAGTTAGTTGGTATGTTGGACTGGGTCTAGTAGGTGGCTTAAGCTACTACCTTTGAAAAGTCTTGTCCTGGTCTTCTTGGCTACTCTACACTTGAGTTTAGTTGTAGAAAGGATAAACTGGGTCACCGGGAAAGTACAAAAACCTCTCGAGAGTGTAAAATCTGATGATGATTAGCTACGTCTTTGGTTATGGACAACTTTGAGCAACTGGACCTAGAGTTGTCTGGAAGATCTCATTCCCTTAATTTTCTTGACTAAAATTTCATTGGTTGAACATGGGAATACAACCTTTGTCGGTGCACCAGTGGTAAAGGACCTCCACTGGACCAATGTACCTTCAAGTCTAGGATTTGTGGCAGGACATAGTATATCCAATGTATTAGATTAGATCCACTATATATATACACAAAGATAGAGAAAAACTTGCTTTCTACAAAACACACTTCACTTCCACCATATGGCACATGCATGATTTAGATCTGTTATATTTATGGGTGAAGCTTGCCAATACATTCAATGTATTGACCCTTATGGCTGCAACGTATCATGTTGCAGGATTCCGCATTACGAGGAAGTGATGTGATGTAGGGTTACAACGCTATACTCAACTTCTACCTGTGAGTGGATGGACGCCACAAGATAGTATTGTATTTTTGTTGTATTTTATTGTAAACTAGCCTTGAGCTAATCAGGTATGCAATGTATCAAAGACTGGATCGGCGATGAAATACTTATGACATGCGATATTCTTGGTATTTCGTCATAGTCTGTGTGTGCTAGCAATTGAACCTGGAACTAGCACAGTAAATATGGAGATTTGGATCAGGGTCTGGGTCACGGCATACTCAAAGTGGATATCACTTAACCAGGGTTATTATCATACAACATGTGTTTAGAGCTTTACCCCACCTATGGTTTTAGGATGACTCCTATAAAACATAAAGCCAGGAGAAAACAAAGGAAAACTAGCATTGCTCAACACTTACATTAAATAGATCATTCACAGAATATATTGCCCCTATACAATTATACCACAACAAGCATATGAACATTATACCTAGGTCAGACATACATTCCTAACTACTCGGTATACCTTATTTAGTTAAAAGCAAAGCATCACACAATACTACCAGTGCAAAACATGCAAACTGGATGATGCAAATGAACATGCATGTGGCTAATCCTCGGGACTGCTGGGTTGGCTAGGACCTGAAGAGGGGTGGTTCCTGCTTGGGCTTCAACACTTGAGTTGGCTAGGGCAGGTGCTAAGCTTGTGCGACGACAACCCTGGTGTTGTTCTGGATGAGATGAACCAGCTCTAATCCTGGATGTGTACTCCTCAAACACTCGACAAGAGTAGCCGAACGAGGGAGCCGGGCCATTCTACTGGTTGTCCTCAAGGAATCCTAAATTGTTTCCAGGGACTGCTGGTGGAACAGCTGATGGTTCTGCACTAGTGCCTACTAGTCGAAGTTGTGCAATCGATCTCCTTGTCCTATGGAGTTCCTTGGTAGCTTGGGCGAGCAGTGACTCTTGAGCGGCCACGTAGCGCACCAAGTTTTCCAAGGCAGGGTTTTGCTCATGCTCGGAGTTGGAAATATACACTTCTCCACCATAGCTAGATCAGGATGGGTAGTAGAAAAATGAGCAGTTGCGGGTTCTCAGGACTCAGCGACAAAGTTGGGCAATGGCTTCTTTGGTGGCATACTGGATGGCTCGGTGCTTACCAGCCACCACTCTTCCCGTGAATCAGTAGGAGTGTTCTTGTGCTAAAGCTCTCCCACGGATAGACACGGTGGCCCAATACTGGCTGAGACTATTGCGGACCCTCCCTTGGTATACCACATACCGTGGTGGTTCTTCCAAACCAAGGGCACGCCGGGTGACATTGGAGAGTATGCGGACGAATCCATCAAGCTTCGATGTGGTGGTTTCATTGCAAATGGTGGGACAAGGCATCTGGATAACTGGATATCTTTGATTTAGGCAAGGAAAAAAGTTGTGATGTGCAAGGTTGAGACAATCCTCTATTTATAGGCCACTCGGGTTTCTACTGCATGCTTGTGGATAAGACCACTCAGGTGTCCACATGCGGTCTAAGGGATAGGCTAGTAGCTGGGCACCGACTACCAAAAGATGATGGGGGACTACTGGTTAGGCTCTCAGATAGACCAGGCTTGTCTGAGAAGAAAAGGAGGCTTATACAAGAAGGAAACCTACGGCTAACAACCATGCTAACTCGGGGTAACCTACAGTCAGCCTGGCCCTGATACCAAGGTTGACAGGGCAGCATTCCAGAATACAATTCCAAAATAGCCCTCGTGTCATCACCAGTGCCAAGATCATTTAAAATTGGTGGACACGAGCTTGATATAGATCTCTAGACATTACATGGTTTGAAAACAAAACCGCATAGGTCTAAGAATTACAATAGAAGTTTCTATTAGCGGACAGCGGAGGCAACTAAATGCCGCTATCTCGGGAGAGGCTCCACTCCCACATGAACAGCTAACTGGAAAAACTCCTAGCTCACATGGTCTCTATCTCGAGCTCCTAGGTTGGCATCTCATCTCTGGAATCTGGCCAATCAACAAGCCAGGTGAGTACGTTGAATGTGCTCACAAGACATCATGGACAGACGATATAATGAAAGCAGGTAGAATGCATATCCTTATGACATGCTATAACTTGCAAGGTAGCTAGCAACAGTACGTCATGGATGTAATATCAACCAAAGCATGATGTCAATTTAAATAAGTTGCAGAGATATAACTATCCATCTTTTAACAAGTTACTTTAAATACCAGTTTGGTGGTAATTACTGCTCCACCTCTAAAACATAGTCTGGGATTATTTTAATTGAATTCCTCAATCATATATAAATCTTACGAGAGCTCAACTTGTGAGGTAAAATCTGACTTCAACTCAATTATGGTTGTAACATCAAAATAGGAGCTACCGGAACAACAATAGTAGCAAAATCTAATGCATGAAGTAGAGGGAGAGAATGGGTGATATTGGAATGATCAAGGGGGTTTTGCTTGCCTGGTTGCTCTGCAGACGAAAAGGAATCCTTAGAAGTGTAGTCGTAGTCGATCTCAGGGCCTATCACAGTATCGGGGTCTACCGAAGAGAAACAGGGGAGGGGAAAACATATAAACAACAGAGCAAACAAATGCAACATAATGCATGGCATGGCAAATTGGGGTGATGATGTGACCTAATGCATTACTAAGCATTTTAATTGAAGCGGGAAAATATTTTGGAATATTTTCCCGGCTTCAGGTATTACTCGGTATATTGATCTGATAGCAAAAGTTCCATGTTCATTACGTTAGAGAGGTTTGTCATGCATGTGGATGACACATTTGGTTTTGTTATATTTTTCTGATCATTTTTCATATATAAATTATTTTCATCCGAGTTACGGTTTATTTTATATGAATTTTCAAAGTTTTATAAATTTTCTGGAATACTTTCAGTTCAAAAATAAACTGGAATTTGCTATGGGTACACATAGTGTACCCAGCCAGGGTGTATGACAAGTGGGGCGAGCCAAAGTCAACATAGTCAAAGTTGACTGGGTCAATTAGTGGACAGTGTGTGTGGGTCCACATGTCATTGTCTATGGTTTAAATAAGGGTTAATTTAAAATGGGGTCCACATGTCATTTGCTATTAGACTAATTTCAGCACTAAATTAATACTAACTAAATCTTGCCCTAATCTAAATAGGGCTGGCCCTACATGGCAGGGACACAGCCAGCCACCAGGCTGTGCTCGCCATGGCCTTGCGTGCTACAACAAAACAGACTTTAAGTAACACAATCATGTAACAGATTGAAAAATGTGTGACAAGGGAAATTACTGTAACACAGCATTTTGTATCGAACGATAGGCAGTAACACATACTATATGAGGCCTCAAAATGTGTTACCGGGATATTATAATAGTAACATGTAAATATGTGTTGGTCGAGTGTGTTACATAGATTTTGACGAGGTAACATATAAATATGTGTTACTGAAATGTGTTACATAGTTCAACAGCAGTAACACATAATCATGGTTGATACATGGTGTTACAAGCTCTATTATAGGAGGAACTAGAAAAACTAAAATCAACTGCATACATAGATCACAAAATACCTTGACACATAGGGCCCATGTGTCAACATGATTTTTATAAATACATTCTTGTTTTGGTAAATAATGTTTCCATTCTTTGGTAATATGGTATGAAAAAACAATACAGTTTGGTTGGTACTCCCTGTGTAAACTAATATTAGTTATCTAATCGCTCTTATATTAGTTTACGGAGGGGGTAAGTACCAAACTATTTTTGGCATGGTTGTAGTGAATATCATATTAGCCATATTTTTATGCGAATTTTAAGATAACTCAACCACCATAAATGTGAAATGCACACTTTGAAATGATTTTATGAAATTAAGTATTTGACGTCAATACTCACAAAGGAGTGGAAGATCAACAACAAACGAGAGCTTAAATTTGAAGATAGTTTTAAGAACCGGGCCGGCGGTCCGACCGGAAAAAAAGGGAACCAAGGCCTCGTCCGGGTTTTTAAGGTGTGTGGTCTTTTAGCAAAAAAAATAGTGAATTACCAAAAAAAAATCATGTGAAACTAGGAATCAGACTATTGACCTTGGGCCGCCGCATGCCCAACGGCCCAATATGAACTGGACTTGCAAATGTCACGCAACCCACCAGACACCTCAGCGACGGTGTCAGGCAGGCCGCGCGAGGCCTGGCTCTCCTCCTCGCGTCACGTGGGATCGAACCATCCCACTCAAATAAAAACGTGGGATCGAACCAGAGGAGATCATCAGATCGAGAGAAGGTTGCCTACAAAAAACAGATCGAAGGGAGAGGAGATCATCATATCGAGGGGAGCCTGTGAGTGTCCCTCCTGTGGCGCCCTCCACCAGACAAGGCAGCCGTGCTGTCTGGTGATCTGCGCGAGGCCCCGCTGCTCTTCTTCCATCATCTCTACCATAGTGCGTCCCCAAGGCTACTCTGCTACTGTTTTTCTCCAACACCTCAACCTTTGCTGCTTTTCTTCCATCGTCTCTGCTGCAGTGTGTCCACATGGCTCCTCTGCTACTGGCCATCTTTGCATCAGCAGTTCAAATGCACGCATTTATGTCATGCTCATGGTGACCATCAAAAACATGATCAAACTATGTTGGAATCGAAAACTACCAATCACCCCATTAAGGACTAACAAAAAAAAAATTAAAAGAAAAGCGCACAAAGCACGGACTGTTTCATTCAACACCAGGCTCAAGTACATGTGACAGCATGAATTACATAACCTTGGCAACCCAACTGAAACAGGAGAGGAAGAAAACTACATGAAGATCGCCTATGAGCCTGATTACTGACAGGCTCCCCAGAAGTAGAGCCTGACGAGCGCAATCATGCGCAGCACCATTAATGTCTCTCTTAACATGATATAAACAGAAGAATTTATTTGGTTGGTGTTGCAAAAGAAAGCAGCCAAATGGTGCGTAATTTCCCATCTAACATCAGGAAAAGTGATGTTCCTAGCATCAACAGCTTTGGTGAGTGAGATTGTCTGTGAAGAAGGCTGCTCCCAGTGAACCAACATTTACTCAACAGGCGAATGGTACATCATGTTACTAACAAAAAACCCAGTCAAAAAAAATCAAGAGGAATAATACCAGCTCAGGACTATACTAGGGGTCTAGCAATAACTGCAGATCACCCTGCATGTCATCAATAGTTAGGCACCCGATCTGAGTGGCAAGATGGTTAGCAACCAGCCGCAAGTTCGGTTTAATGTCTGAGTGGAAGACCTCATTCCTTCAAATTTTCTGAAGGGTGTAAGCTCAGCCAACAATCTGCAAGAACATACAATGGTTCTTAATGTCCTGCAAACTCAGCTTTGACTTCAGGTAAAACTACAATGTATATATAATCATGAAAATGTTTCTCGAATAGAGAAATACATTTATATGATTTACCATCATTGTTCTTCATCGATCGAAGCATTATCATTAGCATCCACAATTGTTCCCTCAACATCGGATCTTACCCAATGTTGATCTTTCCTTTGCTTTTTAAACATATCCGTGAGGTGAGAAACATGGAATGGCTCAGCTTCTACGTCTCGTGTGTATTCATCATTTCCAGTGTCACATCTATCTCTGGGTAGTTTATTCTGCATCACCACTGAGCAACCTGGGTTCAGTTCGTCTTCTAGGTAAAACACTTGATCGGCTTGGTTAGGCAAAATAAAAGGCTCATGCTCAATCTTGTCTCCTTTGTGCATCAAATGTGAGAAGTTAACAAGTGTGTAGCCATACTTGTCCTTTTTAATTCCTTTTTCAGAAATATCAACTCATTCACACTTAAATAAAACCACCAAAAATTGTCCAGAGTAGTTCAACTGAATAATATCAGTTATCCTGCCATAGTAAGTCACATCACCTAAAACAGGGGTCGCATCACCTGGTGCAGCATATGTAGATGTTTTGGCACGTACCACCACTCCACTATTTTGACTCACCCTGTCTAAGCGTTTAGGCCTAAACCGATATCCTCTGGAGTTGTAAGCGCGGTACCTTTTTGCTGCATCAACTGGGCCACGTGCTAGCCATCTAATATCATTATTAATACTACCAATACCATTTTCCTTCTCCAATTTAATTATCTGTAGATTAAGAAGTTGTTTAGTAAATGGCTTCAGTTGTACATACAAAGGATATGAAATATGGACTTACATGAGCTTTGAACCAGTCGTTGAACTTATCATGTTGGATGGACTCGACCATGTTTGAGACATCACGCTCGCTAGTGATCTCATCAGCGTGAGCTCTGCAAAGTAATTTTATAATTAGTTTTGAAGTCAGAGAAAGAGTTGTGAAAACATGTGAAAAAACTGATATTATTTAGAGGATTGAGGTATTACCGAAGGAATGGGTTGACATCTGAGCAGTTGAACAACACATATCTATGTGCTTGGAATTTAGCCAACCCTCTAAGAACATAATTGCCAGGCTTTCCAAGTGGTTTTCCTACCGAAGGAAACAGAGTTGATCCTTGTTCAACATCAACCACCTCATTGTCATCGTCATTCCTTGAAGGCCAATTATGCTTGGTGGCGAAACCATCAATATATCTTGAACAAAACATCATGCACTCGTCTGCAAGATGTGCTTCAGCGATAGATCCTTCTGGATGTGCTCTGTTACGCAATATGACTTCAGGACACAGAGATACGTGCATAAATAAAAAATGAAAAAAGAAGACAAAAATTGTTAATGAATGTCGTACTGCAATAATTAGAATATATATATATGTCTTATTTTTGACAAAATACCTTTCCAGAAACCACATTGAACGGTAGGCCACAGGGCCACCTATTTTTGCCTCTGTTGCTAGATGAAGAACCAAATGCACCATAACAGTAAAAAATCCGGGCGGAAATATCATCTCCATACGGCACAATGTTATCTTTATTCTTTGCTCCAACTTCTCAAGATCTCTCACATGAAGAACCTTTGCACTAACTTCTCTAAAATATGCACATAGATCAAACAAGACAGATGTGACATTATCTGGAAGTAAACCTCTCAATGCAACAGGCAATAGTTGTTGCATCAGAATATGACAATCATGGCTTTTAAGGCCAGAAATTCTCCCTTCAGAAACATTTACACATCTTGAGATGTTCCCCGAATACCCATCTGGTACTCTTATATCATGAAGTACTTTGCAAAACTGCTGCTTCTGTTTCTTTGACAACGTATAAGAAGCAGGAGGAAGAAAATACTTGTCATTGTTTTTTTTTTTTTTTTTTGAGGATGTAGCTCTGGCCTGATTTCCATGTCCTGCAGGTCAAGTCGTGCCTTTAAATTATCCTTTGACTTGCCCTCTATTCCTAGAAGTGTCCCATATATATTTTCACATACATTCTTTTCAATGTGCATAATATCTAGATTGTGGCGGAGCAAATTGTAGTCCCAATAAGTCAAATGGGAGAAAAACCCGTTAACAAACTTCCAAGTTTTGGAATCATCAAAGTTCTTAATTGATTTTATCTTATCTAAAACTCCAACTTTAGAATAAAGAGTTGGTTCTGTTTTGTGTTCCTCCAATCCATCAAACAAGTCAGATTCATAGCGGAACTCATGGTCTGGGTGCAGAAATCGGCGATGTCCCATGAAACAGAACTTCCCCCCATGTTTCAAGCGTAAAGACCAAGTTTCATCACTACACGGGAAACAACCGGACTCAGAACTGGTGCTATGTCCTGAAGCAATTGCAAGCCCAGGGTAGTCACTCACAGTACACAACACAACAGCATAAAGTTGGAACGTCTCATCTCGAGATGCATCATATGTTAACATTCCAACTTCAAACAACTCAGCTAGTTCCTCATAAACTGGTTCCATGAATACATGGAAGTTCTTTCCAGGGTAACCTGGAATAATCAAAGTAAGCAGAAGAGAGGAGGCTTTCATGCATAACCATGGAGGAAGATTATAGGGCACTAAGACCACGGGCCAACAGCTATGTTTGGAACTCATCTTCCCAAATGGATTGAACCCGTCAGATCCTATTCCAAACCTCATGTTCCGGGGGGTCTGACGCGATGTGTTTATACTTAGAATCAATGGCCTTCCAAGCCTCTGAATCAGCTATATGACGCAATGCTCCATCCTTTGTGCGCTCTTCGTCATGCCATCTTAAAGCTGTAGCTGTATCTTTGTGCATGAAAAGCCTCTTAAGCCTTGGCTTAATTGGAAAGTACCGTAACACCTTCCTTGGGATTGCCTTCCTTCTTTCCTTCTTAGTCAAATTAGTTTTATCTGGTATGTTCTTCCACCTTGAAGTTCCACACACTGAACAAAAATCATCACTCGCTTTCTCTTTCCGATAAAGCTGGCAGTTATTTTCACAAGAATGAATTCTCACATAACTAAGCCCAAGCTTTCCAACGATCTTCTTCGCGTCAGAAAATGTACTAGGTAAATTCTTACCATTAGGAATTGCTTTCTGCAGAACTGCTAGCAAATCATTTAAAGATTTATTGCTCCACTTGTTAGTGGCTTTTATGTGGAAGAGAATAACAACAAGAGAAAGTATGGACAGTTCACAGCCTGGCCATAAAGGTTGATCTGCATCTCTCAAAAGGTCATAGAAAGCTTGGGATTCAGGGTCTGGTCCTGGTTTACATGTATTTTGGGTTTCAGGTTCTATCGTTGGAGGTCCACAGAAAACATCTTCCACTAACTGACGCATATTAGATTTTGTTCCTTCGAACTGTGATCGTGACCTTTTGTTACTTCTCATGTGTGTTGGAGTTTCACCTTGTTTGTTAGCAGAGATGAATGATGCTGTTTCCCCATGGCAACCCCAAACAGTATATCCAGGTGAAAATCCGCTACAAACCAAGTGATCGTACACGTCCTCTCGCTTCCGTAACGATCCATTGACATATATGACGCATGGGCAACGGATCTTGGCATCAGAACTTTTCCTGATGTACGCAAAGTCAAGAAAACCAGCAACACCAGCCAAGTATTCCTCACTTGGTCTAGGAGAAAGCAATAGCTCCTTTATAGATTCTAAATCCATTGATACACTGTAACAAAAGGAAATGTAGTTACTGCGCTGAGTGACAAGGGACAAAACTAACATAAACATGTCTTCCTATAATTCCTTAAACAGACTTGGTTTGGTCTTTATTGCAACAACAGAAGATAGATGGGTCGGATGGTCTAACAGTAGTAGTTTACTTCTACAAGGGTCCTATTTAGATACATTATAAGTGAACACTTTTCCTGCCTGGGTGCCGAACAGCCGGTCGATTCAACTCTGTCGATTCATTGACAAACTAATCAGAGCCCATCAATAGCAATTGACGAGCCGCCTGATGATAATTGCAGGTCAGTTACGAATGCCTTTTCTTGCTTTTCTTTAATTCACGCACGCCATATAATCCCCACGGTGCAGCTGCTCCTTCTCCACTCACCTCACTTCTGCAAACCATCGTCCGGCAGCCATGGGTGATTCTTAGGCCTCTAATTCAATCCGATCCTTTTTCCTTCCTAGTCCTACACCCCCTCTGTCCCCAATTCTATCTAGATTTATAATTTGTTTTTATACTATTATTTCTGCTCACAAACAGGTTTTCTAGGTTGATGTATTTCAGATCTGTTGTGCTGGATTAGAAGATCTGTGCCTTTCCCATTTGGATGGTGATGCATGAACTAAGAAATTTCGAATTATGCAAGTAGATCTCATCATTACAAATATGTCTTCACTCTCCTGAAAAACATACACTGCAGATTCTCCATAAGATGAACTTTTCGACTGTGTAGGGGATTTGTTAAGACTTAAACTTTTACCAATTGCAAAATCTGCAACGACTATCAAACTGAGGTATCTTTTTTTACCAATAAATATTTATGTTGCTCAAATGGTGCTCGACCACTTCTTTGATAGTGAACAGGGGAAAAACTTATTTAATTGGTCATACTGTTATTCAAAATTGCATCTAACAGACACTCCAATCAATAGATAAAAACAAATTGTAATAAAATACAAAGTAACCAGCAACTACAAATATACTAGCAATTAGCAAGCACAAGATCCAGATATACGCAACTAGCAAACAGCAGCTGCAATGGGACAATCAAGACAATGTGAACAACAGCATCATTTTCATATACACTAATAATCTCTAGTTCCTTTCCCTAATCTTTCTAATTCTAGTAGTTCACAAACTTCACAAGTTGACATATGACATAAAGATGCTTCTATATAATAGTACAGTTGGTAAACAAAGAGGAGAAGAGAGAGTTCATATTACCAGCGTCCTGGTCAGAGCGGAGGGAGGCGTCGTCCTGGTCGGCTGGTCGTCCTGCCTGGAGTTCTGAGAGGAGGGAGGCAACCGGAGGGACGGCTGGAGTAGCTGGATTCTCGAGACCAGGCGGCGGCGATGGCGTCCCCTGGACGGCGGGGGTCGCTGGACCAGCACGCAGCAGCGCTGGCGCGGTCGTACGGGGAGGCGCCGGCGTGTTGGTCCTGGGCTCCTTGTGGCGCGGGGCGGCGTCGCCGCACAGGGCAAGGGCGGCGGCGGAAGGGGCGGAAGCGGCGGCGGCGGTAGTGGATAGATTTCTACCGATTCACTTTTTTCTTTTGAGGAAACCTACCGTATTCACATGAAAAAAAATCGTTTTGCGGCCACATAAAACGATGGGCTTTTTTTAGGAAGAACGATGGGCTTTTCTGGAGACATCGGTTCAACGGTTTTTATAAAAACACTTGGTTCAACCGTTTTTTTTTTTTGTTTGATTGCGGGGACGGTCAATGGAGCAAAGCCAACTGCCAAGGTCATCGATTCTGGTTTTTCCTAGTCCAACCGCGGGTCCGCGTCCTTCAAAAAACTATTGTCCAATGTAGGAGCATCTATAGCAGATTCCGTAAATCAGGTCGTCCGATATAATAATCGGGCTATCCGCTATAAAAACCGCTGGTTTGCAGGGTCCTTCCTGTATCCCCGACACGAATAGATCCTTCGCCGCCCCCGACCTCGATGCTCCTTCACCGGCGCGCCTCCTTCGGCCACCGCATGACACCATGGAGTGCCCCCTCCCATCCATCCCAAGCTCGCGCCGGCTGTTTGTTCTATTCTTGAGACCGCGCCCCCTCCTACCATTGTCACGCCTCACCGTGGTCGGGAAACTCCACACTGTCATGTCGTGGCAGCCGCGCCGTGGGGCGCCGTGTGTGTCGCTGAAGTCGTTCAGCAAGGAGGAGTGGACGGCGCACCTGGCGGCGCGTCCACCTGCTGCTTCACCTCACGCATTGGTGCTAGTCGAGGCGACCGGCACGGCAGGCAACGAGCAGCAGCTAGTCGTGGCGGCCGACGCTGCGGGCCAGGAGCCGCAAGTCCATCGGTTAACGTCCTTGGAAGGAGGAGAGTAGATTGATTTGACATCCTCTCGGATATGTCCTAACAACACCGTTTGCGGTCGGTTGTAGCTGACGCATATTGTCGTTGCCACTTTGTAGCACCACCGCATGCGCTCCCAGCACCGATCAAAAGTCATTGGCCTCGCTGGTCACAACATGCTCCCAGTCCAGTCGTAACTTTTAGCATTGTCAGTCATAGCTTTCTCCCACACGGCATAGATTCCATGACCAGTCGTGTGGGATGACGCGATCTAGGTCGAGGCGACCAATCAGGAGCAAGATCGGTCGGTCGAATTACAATAATTTTCTTTAAAGAACCATCAAGGTCGCAGGTCTCCTTCTCTCTTTTTTTTTTGAAACTAGTTTTCTTCTGTATTACAACTCGATGGTTTCCCTCCCCTTATTCTCTATCGCCATGAAGGTGGAAGGAAGGAGGAGGCTAGATTGATGTGTCAGCCTCTCGGATATGTCGTTACAACACCGCCGGCGGGCGGTAATAGCTGACGCATATCGTCGTCGCCAACTTCGTAGCACCACCCCATGTGCTCTCAGCACCGGTCAAAAGTCATCGGCCTCGCAGGTCACAACATGCTCCCGGGCTGATTGCAACTTCTAGCATTGTCGGTCTTAGCTTTCTCCACACCGGTCATAGCTTCCATGGGCAGTCCTGTGGGGATGACGTGATCTTGGTTGAGGCGACCGATCAGGAGTCATATCGGTCGATCGAGTTACAATGTTTTTCTTTAACCAACCATCGAGTTTGCAAGTTTCCTTTTTCTGGTACGACTGCAAGTACGGTCAGTTTTTTGAACCGTGGTGTATCTGGGATACCCTCCCCTTATGCTCTATCACCATGGATATGTCGTTACAACAGCGTCGACGGTCGGTCGCAGCTGACGCATATCATCGTCGCCACTTTGTAGCACCACCACATGTGCTCTCAGCACCGATCAAAAGTCACCGGCCTCGTTGGTCACAACATATTCCGGGGCGGGTCACAACATCTACCATTGATGTTAGTCGTAGTTTTGTCCCACGCCGGTCATAGCCTCCATAGGAAGGCGTGTGGGAATGATACGATCTTGGTCGGGAGGACCGATCAGGAGCGGGATCTGCCGACCGATCGCCGCTGTTAGAGCGAGAAACCATGTTATAGGTTATTTAGCACATGTTATGTAAATCAAATTTATAAAGCCATTACTATTTAGATATATCTAATTTCCCTTTCAATCAATAAAATAATAAATACAATATACTCTATTTTTCCATGCCAAAAACACTTTTTGGAAAATTTATATGCCAAACAAATTAATATATGTAACAATGTCCCGGTTCTTTCAAAACAATTTCCCACCAGTTCTCCTTCATAAAAAAATATATCCAAATTTCCCTTCAGATTCTCGACCATGACGCTTACTTTTTCCTCCAATTAGTTTCGCGCTTAATTTTCCCTCCGATTAACTAGAAAACGCTACATAAATTGGGTCTCAAACCCATCCACATCCAGCCCAGCCGCCCACCGTTCAGCGGCTACCTCGCCGCACTCCAACGCCCAGCACGCCGCCCCTTGAGTGCCCAGTGCGGCCGCCACCTGCAACCACCCCCCTCCCACCCTCATCTCAACCCCCGTACGATCTGCCGCTTCCTTGACCTGCCTCGGCGCCGCTTCCTCGATCTGGCTCAGCGCCGTTTGGATCGTTGCGGCGACGGCTTCGTCGGTCTTCAGCTCCGGCACCTACATCTTGAAGGAGTACGATCTCGTGGCTGGTATAGATCTGAACGCCCACCCCTTCCCTGATCTGAATGCCACGAATTCTCTGAGGTGCATGCGGAGGGGCGAGCAGGGGTTCCCCTGTCAATCGCTCGCCCCCTCAACAATTCGTAGCACAGTGTGTACTGTAGATGCCTAATGGCCGCGGCTAATTGCATAATTAGCCCATACATAGACAAATAATTAAGCAATCACAGATGTTGAAAAGCCCATAAACCATGTAAGGTTGTGTCTGACTATAGTTTTGCGATCTGCCAATGCCTAATCCACCAATCAGGTCGATCCATTGATATATGTGCGTGTTCTACACTTCTGCTAGATCGATCCATTGATTATTGTTTAAATTTGATCAGACTTCTTGAGAAATATGACAGACCTTAAACTGGTTAATTATTGTTTCATTTATAAAACAGTAAAGTAGTCTAGTAATTATGTGTCTTTTTATATATAGTAGTCAAAGATGAAACGAAAGACACGAACAACTACTGTGGTAAGTTATTTTTCAAACCAATTGCTTCAACTTCAAGCTGCAACATTCTTTTGGAGAATTGTCATTTTTTTCCTGTACCAATTATTTCTCCTTGTACCGATGCAAGCTTTTTAGTGTTCCCTTGATTGAAGGACTGGTTTTGTTAATCTCAAACTCAGATCGATGATGCTTGGCTGGCTCATTCGGTTCCTTTGTCATTTTCTTTGATGCCCTAAGACTATCATGATCAAACCCTACTCTGCTCTTCGATTCGACGCAGCCGATCTACTGCAACAGTTTCGCCTGCGTAAATTGAACCATTAGAATCAAATGGCTGAAATTAGGAACAGAGAAAATGCTTAAGATTTGCACCATCACCTGATGATCCTGTGTATTTTCGTTTTCCCTTCTGTTTAGGGAAGCAGTCATCATCAGGTCCCGTACACTTTTCAACTTAAACCTATCCTGAATCCATTGTCGACGATGTTATATCTGAGTGTGGGTGTGGCTGGACCCATGGTCTTGTACCTCATCTCTCTGTTTTGAGTTATGATAAGTTGATAGTGCATTGACGTGCTACTGTGTACTTCTCTGCCCTCTCCATTCACATGTCTATTGGCAAATTAAATTGTCCCTGTTATGTCATTAGTTAATTTGTCTTTACTTGTAATGGTTTAATTGGCATTTTTATATATATCTTAGGATGGCGACGGACATGTTGACCATATACCTGCACTATGAAGATACAAATCAGGAAGCCAAAATTTTACAAAGATCCATGATGAGACGTGATGTCTCGTATTATGACTTAATCTTGATGATCGAGGAAGTTGGCTTTCAGGCAATTGACTTTCTGTACTATGCGAAAAAAACTCGTCTAGGCAGCTCCTACTTAGTTCACATTTATGATCAAGGTCTTGTGATGAAAATGTTGTCCGACCCTGAGATTGTGAAAGCTGTCCATCTGTATGTGTCTAAGGAGAAGGTTGACGATCATATTGCTCCGCCTAGCAAGCAAATTGATATTGCTCCGTCTAACCATCCAAATGAGACTGTTCTCTTATAGGACGGTGGTGTCTCTGCTGAAGGGCAGGGCAACTTACTGTGCAAGGGCCGCAAAGTATCCCTCTTGAACCATGCTTATTACATATCTGTATCTACTGTTGTAATTATTGGAATAAAAGATGTATGGCTGTTCTGCAGGACCATTACGTAGGTCAAAAAGGTTGAATGTGATTCAGATTACGGACCAATGTGATCAGGAAGATGGAGACTGCAACAATGGTGAGCAATTCCCACCAGGTCATGAATCACAAGCATTGGTCGATGAAGAGGGTCAAGTTCAGAATCAAGGTAACGACCTATTACATTTTGTGCTTCTATTAATTAACTTGTACATGCTTAATATCGAAAGAATAATCGGCGGGCTTCATTTAATTAGTACTTTTCTTAATTAATCTTGTAGTACACAAGGAAGTACGCAAGCGCAAGAGAACAAGCTTGCCAATTGTCTGGAACATGCCAAAGGGGCAAAGAATAGTTGTAAAATGCAATGAAGATAGCCAGCCTATAGGAGATGAAGGTGCAATCTTGGGGAAGTTTCTGGGCACGATTGCTAGAAATGGAGGATTTTGCCCACTAAACATAAATGATTGGCGTCATGTAAAAAAGAACAGTGGTGAGGAAACAATATTACAGTGCGTACAGGTACTTCTCAATTAACAAGAAAACAAAATATGTTATTTGCTGCCCTTCTATTATATCTAATTTGTCTACATGAGATGTAATGTGGTCTGCATGTCTATTTACATTCGTTCTTTATTTTGTACTTTCAGACAAAGTTCGTGTATCCTCGATCATGTGAAAAATGGATACTTAAATCAATTGGAAGAGACTGGAGGAAATTTAAGTCTAGTTTGAAAGATGCTTTCTTCAAACCCGCCATTGAAAAAAATCCAAACATCAAGCGAAAGGCTTTGTATAAGCTCTGTCCAGAAGATGTGGACAATGATCAATGGCGTGGGCTTGTTAAATATTGGAAGTCAAAAAAAGGAAGGGTAATGAATGAGATACTGTACTTTCTTGTTTTCACATTTAAATGTGAGTTCTCGGGCTTATCTTAAAATTTGCATTTATGATATGATTGCATCATAACAGGCCCTTGCTGAGAAGAACATAATTAGTCGTTCCCTCGTGAAGGATTCACATAATGCTGGCACAAAGAGTTATGCTTGTTGGGGTGAAGACATGGTGAGTAATCTTGATTCCTGAAGTGCTTTTCTGTGTCTCTTTTTTCATATGGGTGCTGTTTCTGTTTTGTAGAGGCAAGCTGATCCTGAAAAGAAACGACCACACAGATCAAAGGTTTATTTAGCAACTCACAAGAAGAAGGACGATGATAATGCTAAAAATAAAGATAGAAATAAGCGTCTGGTAGGAAATTAATATAGAAATTGTCTAATTGTTCCCGGGGTCAAGTTATGGTTCAATCTAACTAGTGTATGCATGATTCTTTTCTTATAGGATCGATTGGAGAATCTAATAACTGAACGACCAGAGTTGGCACAAAATTTGAATGGAAGAGTCGCATGGGAAGGTGATGCCCTGCAGGAAGTCTTAGGGAAAGAAAAGATTGGACAAGTGCATGGAATGGGTTTGCTTCCAACTCCTAAACAGGTCTACGGTCGGACGCCACGGTATCTAAAGAACATCAATATGACTACAACTGATGGATCACCATATGAAGTTGAACATGACGTTTGGGAGGAAATAGCAATGATGAAGGAACATATAAAAAAGCAAGACCAGATTATTAAAGATATGAATAACAAAGAAGGCTATGTTAATAATGGCATAGAAGAGGTAAAGGATTTCTTTATCCCACCCTCTGCATGCATTTCTATCAATATTTTACTCAGATTTGTTAGTTCTGTAGGAAAACCTCCAATCAAATGATAATGGTATTTCTCGGTTACCAGTATTGCATGGTAAAACAAAGGTAATGTTTATAAATGCCTACATCGTTGCTTGTCACTTGAAACCTTCGTATTAATATTTCAGTTTGCAGAGAATCCAGTGCAATGGACCTGTTGAGGCACGCTCGTCTATGCAACATGACATTCCTGAGGATAATAATTTATCACGTTCGCATGAAAAGGTTATGCCTATAGTTACTCTTACTCATGTCACAAAGATAGAATATAAAATAATTGCTTGCTTACCATTGTTGTGTCATGGAACTAGGTTGGCGACCATGATGTCAACCAATTACAAACTCAACAAAATTCATCATCACCACAAGACCTTGATATTGATTCTGTGCTAGAGGTAATTTTTGTGCCTTTTGAGTTTTGAAGTTGTAACTTTCTGTAGCTTCAAGGTATGAATATCATTCCATCTAATATTATTGTATCTTGGTAGGTGAGGGAAACGAGGGATCTTACGGGTGAATCTGTTTCAAGACCGAACCAGCAAGGGACTAGAACTGAACACCCACACCCAGCTCGCTTAAAAAGAAGGCGCACTTCTTCCATCAAGGTAAAGATTCACCAAGGAGCATGGTTTACTGCACCCAAATTCCCAACCCCAACCACATTATCATGCCTGCTTGAAAAATGGATTTTATTACAAATTTTGCTCAATATGCTGTATGCAAGTGAAGGATAAATTTAACCAAGCATGAACAAGCGAGGTGACCTTGGGCATTAGACTTTGTTGTCGGGTCCAGTTTATTTAGTTTTTTAGGGCACCTTACTGGGCTGACATTAAAAAGATCTCATATTGTTCATGCAAATTATATTATCATGTCGTACAATGCTAATATTGATCATAATATAGTCTGCTTCCAAAGTAGTTTTAAAGACTTCAACATATCCCAACAAGCGGAATGTTGCGTATGGTACTATTCGGAGTACTGATCCAAGAACTAAGGCTGGTGGTATTGAGTTAGGTGCTGAATTTGCCCTTGTGCGCATAGACGAACCTATTCTTGATAATGAGGAGTTGGTAAGGGAAGTTTCTGATTGCAAGACAATTGGTGAGGCTTTCACTTCAGGATACTTAATTGCCTGGCCTTCAGCTTTTGTAAGTTAAAATCTTCCCTTCCACACTTTGAAATCATATTTGTGTACATTTAATCACACATATCTAAGGTGCAATTTTGTTTTACAGATTCGAAGGAAGGATAGTTGAGTTGCAGCTGAATTCTTGGATCAAGAAGCAAATAAAATTTGAAGATTTTAGCTACCAATAGTTGTAGTTTACATTGATAGATTTAAATATGTAATATTATCCACAAGATCTTTTTCTTTCGTCGAATTGATGCAAATGCTATGGTGTAATATTCTCCATAGTTGTGTTTTCTATGCTCAGAATGATATCTTTATTGTAATGCATATGTATCATACATTCTTGTATATTCGTAATAAATATCTTCATATGAATTTCTGTATGTGTTGTGCTTCAGTTTTAATATCATTTTGATGCTACCAAGCATAATAATAAAATGATTCACTAATGCAATTGCATAGATTTTATTAAATAAATTTATATTCCATAAAATGGGATCAAATTTTGTGGTTAATAATATAAAAAATACATTAATTATGTTACCATATTGATATATCAGTGTTACTAATGGTGTTACTATAGCTACAAAATTTGTTATTTGAGTAGTTGACAACTATAATTATAGTGTTACGATACGTGGATATTATGTTACTAGTTGTGTTCCGATGCTAATAAAATGTGTTACCAGTTATATTACTATAGTTACAAAAACATGTTACCACCGATGTTCTACGTCTATGAAAATATGTTACTATCGGTGTTACTATAATTACAAAAGTGTGTTACCGGCGTGTTCGGTAACACATAACACACATGTTACTATAATGCAAATGTAACACATTTTTTTACATATGGTAACAATTATTATGTGTGACAGTTGACACCACTTAGTAACACGATCTAATGGAACACATTTCAAATTGTGTTACTATATGGCCTAGTAACATACTTTTGGGCATGTAGTAACACAAGACGGTGTTACCAAAGGTCTGTCCTCTTGTAGTCAGTGGCAGCTGCTCAGCGCGGCAGCGGCAGCAAGCAGCAGCAGCAGAGCATCAACGAGCAGCAGCAGCAAGCAGGAGCTGAGCAGGCGCGCGCGCAGCACGATGTGGCCATGGACGAGCTTGGGGACGACGGCTACAACAGTGGATCGAGGTGGGGAAAAGGGGGAATCGCAGAGGAGCTCACCGCGAGCTCGATGGCGCGGCCGGGGAGGCCGGAGGTGGACCGGAGCCACGTCAACGACGGCGGACGCCGGCGATGTACGCGATGAAGATGGGCTCGATGGCGAGCGTACGGGCCATCCCGGCTCGATTCAAAGGATGTAGGCGAAGGAGTCGACGGCGAGGAAGCTCCTTGACATGATCTCAGGCGACAGGGAGGCCAATGGTCACGGCTACGTCGACGGCCATGGCGCGCACGAGCTCGGGTCTGTTTGGATCGATGAACACGAGCGAGGAAGAGGGGAAAACGGGGCTAGGGAATGTCTATGGCATCGGGGAGGGTCTTATACATTTCCAGGGTGCTCCGAATGATCGACACGATGACATCCGCGGCACGGACGTGCGTGCATGAGCCACGCCATGGCCCTGCCTTCCCTCTGTACAGAGGTTGAAGAAAGGCCCTGGTGGTGGGCTGGGCTGTTTACTGCAGGGATAGGCTTCAAGTGCACAGTGGGTTTAGGTTCTTTTCTTTCATATTTTCTGTTACTGTTATTTGCCTCTGTTTTGCATATTTTTTAAGGTATCAAACGAATTTTGTTGCACATGAAATTTGTCACACAATTACTAGGGACTATTTTGAGCTAGCACAAAATGTTTGAGGCCAGTTTGAATTGATTTGAATTGTGTTTGAATTTAAATGAGCCATTTAAGTGCTGCTGGTCCACTAAAATAGTTGCCAGGGAAAATTTGGGCATCCAAATGGAGTTTATATTATTTTTACTAATACTTGGGGATTTTATGACATATCATAAACATTTTTTTTAGCTGTTTAAAGGAATATTAATTTTGACTTTATTTTAAATTTGAATTTGAGTGTTGGATTGATTATTAAATGCAATTTAATTATAATGATCATGATGACATGGCACATTATCTTGGTTAATGACATGACTACAATCTGGGGATGTCACAGCTCTCCTTCACTCAAAGAAATCTCATCCCGAGATTTAAGAGGTAGAGTAAGGGTGAAAAGGTTTGGTTACGAAATTCTAACGAGTCTTCCCGTTCCTGGTTGCTCTTCTCGAAGAAGTTGATCCATCGCGTTGATGTCCGCATTTTCTTGTGCGGTCTTGCATCATGTTGAACTTGGCATCTTTTCTTTGGAACTTCATCGTACTTATGAATAGGGTAAGGGGGGAAACTTAAGGGGGGTTGGGTCGGTACAAGGTTAACCAACCGGGGTTATCTTAGGTAATGAGATACAAGGTATCTCTCGAGAAAATACATCGGGAGAAAATATAAGAAGGTGAAAGAAGTTTCAAACGGATAGGCAATCATTCAATACCGGAATAACATTGCATCGAATACCGGAATGGGGTATGTCAAGGAAGGTGGCCCATAGAGATACATATGAAGCCAAGTGCAAAGGATAACTGTGGAAACAAGGATATGCAGGAGAGCCAGGTTTTGGTCTTGTGGACCTGTGAGTTATGATGGATTATGAATAAGAAGGGTGGTGGCATCTTGTGTGATCACGATACAAGGTTTGTCAGAGAACAGCTTGTCAGCTATGTTGGCAACAACATCGGTACCAAGGGCGGGGGATGAAGAGAACCATTTTCCTGCTCATTAAGACGAGGTGGACCAATAGACAAAGTTCTCGTCCACAGGTGGCTACCAGAATGTTCACCACAATAGTAACAGGGTTTTACTGACAGGGTTGTACACTGGGGTGTTTACATAAGCAGGGAATTACTACTGCTTAGATCATATAAATTACAAGAAAGGTTAAACAGACCAATGGAAAGGAAAATGTGATTAATCACAAGTATTAGGTGCGTATCCTTCTCAAGAACAAGCAAAGTAGGATATACATGATAGGACATCAAGTACATAACCCTTTAGATAGAGGGGCAATGAGAATCATGATGTTTACCTATGTAACGTCGTTTGGATAATCAATCAAGAAACATGTAGCCTTGTGCTCCCAATGTTCTTGTTGATATTCGGAGTACCACCATTAGGCTTCGGGGAAGCAATGACATGGTGTTGAAGTAAAGGTTGGGTTTAAAGATCACTAGAAATACAGAAGGGGCAATTTCCAAAATAGCAAGGAATTTAAGGTATAACCAAAACATGACCAAGTCTGTGTTGGAAGGATGTCAAGGATTTTGTCGATGATAACATAAATTATCGAGGGGCATGATGATTAGGTAATAGCAAGGTGACATTATCAAAACGAGAGATATGATGAAGCAGAAGGTAAATAGTACCATGGATTCGATACAAACTCGGAATCAATCTGGCTGTTTAAGGAGAAATGACATGACGAAGAAGCTCGGCGTAAGCTTAGCTCATTGTCAAAAATTGTGCTTTGGGAAGAAGGACCAGGTAGCACAGTTAAAATTAGCACGACAATGATGCAGCCGATAGGCTGTGAATGACATGACTTATCGATGTTCTTGAGTGACCAACACCTCAGAACCCGTGGAAAGAATGAAATCGGTGAGAAGTAATACTTGATGAAGAACTCCTATCAAGTAATGCAGTTCCATGATGTCCTGAAGATACCAGAGGGTAATACTCGAAGGTAGATCAGAGTAGAGGTTGGACTGGTTTATTGATCTGCGGAGTGCAAATACTTTAACCTTGTTTGAGAAATGGATGAGATTCCGGAATGAATTCCTCTAAGACATATCAAATGAGAACAACATGGTCAAAACCATAATTGCACGGGTTCAAAATGAGGAGATACCGAATGGTTATATAAAGGGACAGTTATTCTTTTGAGAAGCTTCCATGATAAGATCCACATCATTTCCATGGGCACGAACATAAAGTTCAAGATCCGACTCCCACTTCTTCAAAGCATAACCTTTCATCTACTTCTCATTTTTGAAGAAGTTGTATTGTTGAAAATTTATCTGGCGAAACACCAGAAGAGTATGACCCGTGAAAACTTTTGGGTTCACACGGATTATAGAAGCATAGATACAACCCATCGGGGCATTTTAGGAACCTATACAATAAATAACAGAAGCGAGGGATACAGGTTCGAAAGCAGAGTACCGAAGTCAAAGTAGATGATATGATTCGACAAAGGCAATTTTGTATCAAGGGAAGAACTCAAGGTTATAGAATATGCAAGAACGGTCGGATAATAATCCACCAAAGGATCAGGCGGCCCACAAAGGATCTAATGTGAGTATCGGTACTCAACCCAAGAAGAAAGAATGCAAAGGCATCGGATTATAGAAACATCTGAATAATTCGAGTATAAAATACAAAGGGATTATGATTCACGAATCGAGGGAGCAGAAGCAGATGCTCTGATCAAGGATGAGTAAGTTGAATAGACTTAGAGGCACAACCGATCAAAACTTGATTAGCCAAGAACCAGTTCATGTACGGAATGACGTATGAGCCGGAAAGATAATTCTAGGGATTAATTGATGATTGCGAGTATTCGCATACTTGTGAATCAATAGGGAGAGAATGACAATCGCAGGGGATTTCAATGAAGATTGTTGAATAATTAGAATTAACCACAAGTGTAAGTTGATGACAAGGAATTTCAACAGCAGTAGGACATATAGGATTCTCGGAAAATCGGAGAGTATTTCTAGGTATCTTGTAACAAAAAGAGCAACTGAGAATGAATGGATCTCCGAATTGATGTGTTCACGCGAACCTAGAGTTAGTAAAATCTTTAAGCCGAGAAGATAAGAAGTTTAGAACCTAGAGTAAGGATGCGGAATAAAAGAATCCTAATCCCATCCATATGTGATGTGGGCCCGTAAGCCACACAACAGAGTTAGTAGTTTGAAAATAGTTTTTCAGACTAGACTCAACATCGACCAAGAGGTTTGGGGCTTCCTACAGGCAGCCGGCTCTGATACTAGCTTGTGACACCCCCGAACCTGGCCGTGCACTAATCATCCACGCGGCATGCACGATCACGATCGGTGACTCACAGTAGTACCACAACACAACTCTACGACACAAATTTAAACATAAATCTTTATATTACAAACAGGGGTCGTAAGACCCAATATTACATCAAGAGTTAGGTCTGACTACAGACAATTACAAGGGTGCCTTAAGAAGGCGAAAACAAACAACGACTCTAGATCGAAAAGGCGCAGGCCTCCTGCCTGGGACCTCCGAATTACTCAGCGATGTTGAACTCCACGTAGTAATCATCCTCAGGATCCTCTGGCTCCTGGGCTCCACCATCTGATCGCATCAACCGGGTAGAAGAAAAAGAGGAGCAAAGTAGCGGTGAGTACTCATCCAAAGTACTCGCAAGACTTACATCAGATCTATGCTAAGTATGCATCGGTACCAAAGAAGGGGGTTATATATGTGGACTAAACTGCAGAAATGCCAGAGTAGAGGGGGAGAAGCCTATCTTAATGAAGACTAGCATCTTGCAGCACCAGAAGAGAGTAGCGTATTTTATAACAACTTGCTATTAGAAACAACATGTAGTAACATCATATCAATCAACAGCATACCCTGAGATCCTTCCTCGACTTCCTACGAGAAAGTGATCTTGGGGTAATTATAATAGTTAAGTATTTCATTAGGTATCCGGTTATAGTTGTAGAAGATCAGGATACAACTCCAAGCGTCCTGTTACCATGGACACGGCTATTCGAATAGATTTGTCTTCCCTGCAGGGGTGCACCACATAGCCCGACACGCTCGATTACCCCTGTCCGGACACACTTTTCTGGGTAATGCCCGGCCTCAGGATGATTGACACGCCGAAGTACTACCTAGGCTCTCCAGAGAGGTCCCCGCCGGTCTACATCCTAAGCATGAAAGGGCTGTTTGGCTGCTCACCCTAACTGCTCCGGGTCATTGCGAGCGGGGTCGGACCCAAGCCCATCACATCCTGGATGGTATAACTACTTGCCTCGACCCGACCGCCTCTCTGAACTGGACATCTGACAGAGCTTTTGGGAGGAACTGACAAAGCCGAGGGCCCCATAAACCGTTATCCCGCGTGGCGGTTAGTGCGTATAAGCCAGTGGCCAACTTAGATAAAATACCCAAATCTCGTTAAGCGTGTTATTGTTAAGTAACCACGGATGATGACTAGGGCTCAGGCCTACCACTGTCTGGATGGTCTTCGCATGTCCTGCCGTTCTGCCACAATAATCTCTCGCGGGTACTCTTGGAGCCGACCCGACTTTAGCATTTTATGAGTATTGCAGTAATATAAGTATATCCGTGATCATCGCCCAGAGGGATCACGGCCCAATAATATAGCATGGCAAACGGACAAGGGTGTAGGACCACTAATGAAAGACTAGCATAACTATACTAAGCATCATAGGGTAATAGGTAAAGTATCAACAGTAGGTTACAACAACAGGCTATGCATCAGAATAGGAGCTACCGGAACAACAATAGTAGCAAAATCTAATGCATGAAGTAGAGGGAGAGAATGGGTGATATCGGAATGATCAAGGAGGTTTTGCTTGCCTGGTTGCTCTGCAGATGAAAAGGAATCCTCGAAAGTGTAGTCGTAGTCGATCTCAGGGCCTATCACAGTATCGGGATCTACCGAAAAGAAACAGCGGAGGGGAAAACAAATAAACAACAGAGCAAACAAATGCAACATAATGCATGGCATGGCAAATTGGGGTGATGATGTGACCTAATGCATTACTAAGCATTTTAATTAAAGCGGGAAAATATTTTGGAATATTTTCCCGGCTGGAGGTATTACTCGGTATATTGGTGCGGTAGCGAAAGTTCCATGTTCATTGTGTTAGAGAGGTTTGTCATGCATGTGGATGACACATTCAGATTCGTTATATTTTTCTGATCATTTTTCATATAAATTATTTTCATCCAAATTACGGTTTATTTTATACGAATTTTCAAAGTTTTATAGATTTTCTGAAATTTTCTAGAATAACTGGAATTTGCTATGTGTACACAGAGTGTACCCAGCCAGGGTGTATGACAAGTGGGGCCAGTCAAAGTTGACTGGGTCAAAGAGTGAACAGTGCGTGTGGGTCCACATGTCTTTGTCTATGGTTTGAATAAGCGTTAATTTAAAATGGGGTCCACATGTCATTTGCTATTTGACTAATTTTAGTACTAAATTAATACTAACTAAATCTAGCCCTAATCTAAATAGGGCTGGCCCTACATGGCAGGGAAACAACCAGCCACCAGGCTGTGCTCGCCATGGCCTCGCGTGAGGTAGAGAGCAACAGCGACATCAGCTCAGTGTGGCAGCGGCAGCAAGCAGCGGCAGCGAGCAGCAGCAGTGGTAGCAGTGGCAGCGCAGCGGCAGAGCATCAGCGAGCAGGGGCAGCAAGCAGCAGCCGAGCAGGTGCGCGCGCAGCACGGCGCGGCCATGGACGAGCTCTGGGACGGCGGCTACGACAGGGGATCGAGGTGGGGAAAAGGGGGAATCGGTAGAGGAGCTCACCGCGATCTCGATGGCGCGGTCGGGGAGGCCGGAGGTGGACCGGAGCCGCGGCAACGATGATGGACGCCGGCGATGTACGCGATGAAGATGATCTCGATGGTGAGTGTACGGGCCGTCCCGGCTCGATTCAAAGCATGTAGGTGAAGGAGTCGACAGCGAGGAAGCTCCTGAACATGATCTCAGGCGACGGGGAGGCCAATGGTCATGGCTACGTCGAAGGCCATGGCGCGCGCGAGCTCGGGTTCGTTCGGATCGATGAACACGAGCGAGGAAGAGGGGGAAACAGGGCTAGGGCTTGTCTATCGCGTCGGGGAGGGTCTAATACATTTCCAGGGTGCTCCGGATGATCGACATAACGACATCCGCGGCACGGACGTGCGTGCGTGAGCCACGCCATGGCCCTGTCTTCCCTCTGTACAGAAGTTGAAGAAAGGCCCTAGTGGTGGGCTGGGCCGTTTACTGTAGCGATATGTTTCAAGTGCACAGTGGGTGTAGGTTCTTTTCTTTTATATTTTCTGTTACTGTTATTTGCCTCTGTTTTGCATTTATTTAAGCTATCAAAATAATTTTTTTGCACATGAAATTTGTCACAAAATTACTAGAGACTATTTTGAGCTAGTACAAAAAGTTTGAGGCCAGTTTGAATTGATTTGAATTGTGTTTGAATTTAAATGAGCCATTTTAGTGCTGCTAGTCCACTAAAATAATTGCCAGGGAAAATTTGGGCATCCAAATGGAGTTGATATTATTTTTACCAATACTTAGAGATTTTATGACATATTGTAAACATTTTTGTTTATCTGTTTAAAGGAATATTAATTTTGACTTTATTTTAAATTTGAATTTGAGTGTTGGATTGATTATTAAATGCAATTTAATTATGATGATCATGATGACATGGCACATTATCTTGGCTAATGACATGACTACAATCTGGGGATGTCACAGCCGGGGAGGACCGCTTCTGCCCCGTAGACGAGGGAGAAGGGCGTTTTACCAGTTACCCTGTTCGGGGTCGTGTGGACAGACCACAGAACGGAGGACACTTCATCAATCCAGCGTCGGCCACACATTTCCAACCTGTCAAAGGTTCTTGTCTTGAGGCTTTTGAGTACTTCCGCATTGGCATGCTTCGCTTGCCCATTGCTGCGAGGATGAGCAATGAAAGTGAAGCATAGCTTGATGTCGAGGTCTTCACAGTAGGATGTTGTTGGGTGCCGTTGTCTGTGATGAAGCGATTTGGCACACCAAAATGACACACCAATCGTCTGATGAATTTGATGGCGGATTATGCTATAATCTTGCGGACGGGCTCCACCTCGGACCACTTTGTGAATTTGTCGATGGCAACGTAGAGGTATTGGTAGCCCCCGACAACCCGATGAAAAGGCCCAAGGATACCCAGCCCCCAGACCGTGAACGGCCATAAGAGCGGGATTGTTTGAAGCTCTTGCGCTGGTTGATGGATATTCTTGGCATGAAATTGGTAGGCTTCATAGCTCTTGACCTGTTCCACGGCATCTTGGAGGGCGGTGGGCCAGTAGAATCCTTGCCGGAAAGCTTTGCCCACCAGAGTGCGAGATGCCATGTGGCTGCCACAATCTCCTTCATAAATTTATGTGAGAAGCTCGCGGCCCTCCTTACGAGAAATGCTCTTCAGCTTGACCCCATTTTCACTCCTTTGATAGAGGTCCCCATCCATCAAGACATACATCTTCGCTTGGCGGGCTATCCTTTCTGCTTCACTGTCTTTCTCGGGATGGGTGTCATCTTGCAGGTACCCTTTGATCTATGAGATCCATCCAGGCATCTGCTTTTCTGCAGCAAGTACTGGACACTTGTCGGGTGGTGACTCCTTGCTGGGGCTCCCTGTTGCAGGGCTCCCTGATGAGGATGGTCCATGGGCGTCCTTCCTGGGGCAAGGCGCAACTTCCTCGTTCTGCTTGGCGGGCAGAACGGACAGACGGGTGAGTCTTTCAATGAAGGTTCCTGGCTAGACAGATTCTCGTCGGGCGGCCGTCTTCGAGAGCTCGTCTGCTATCCGGTTGTTGCAATGGGGCACATGTTCCAGCTACAAGCTGATGAAATGGCATTCCATTTTCCTCACTACAGCCACAATTGCCGCCATCTGCGGGCACTCATAGTCCTTCATGACTTGGTTGATGACTAACTAGGAGTCGCCTCTGACAATTAGGTGTTTGATGCTGAGGGCTGCGGCTGCGCGGAGTCCCGCGAGCAAGCCCTCATACTCTGCAGTGTTATTGGTGGCCTTTCCTTCCTTGAAGAGCATCTGGACGACGTACTTGAGGTGCTCGCCTGTCGGAGAGATGAGGACCACCCCAGCCTCCGCGCCCTGGAACGAGAAGGAGCTGGCAAAGTACATGACCCAGTGGTTAGGGTCCTCCTTCCCAGGAAAGGAAGATCGCACCTCCACCTCTTCATCGGGCGTTGGCGTCCATTCCGCAAGGAATTCAGCCAAGGCCCGGCTATTGATAGCGTTGGTGTTGGTGAAGTGTAGATCAAAACTCGACAACTCAAGCGCCCACACTGCAATGCGGCCAGTGGCATCACGATTACGGAGAACGCACTCAAGCGGGAAGGAGGTCACCACCGTGATGGGGTGCACTTTGAAGTAGTGGCGCAGTTTCCTTGACGCGATGAGGATTGCGAAAAGGATCTTCTGGACTTGAGGGTAGCGCTCCCAGGCATCACGTAGCTATGTGCTGACGAAATATACTGGTCACTAAACAAGGCGCCCCTTGACGGGTGTAGATGGCTATTGTTTTCCAGGCTGTTCAAAAGAGCCTGGATCGCCAGGACTCTCTGCTGTCTCCGGGAGTTCTTCTCTCTCCGCCACGAGGATGGCGCTCACCACCTGGGAAGTGGCTACAACATAAAGTAGCAGTGACTCCCCCGGCCTAGGTGCCACCAGGACTGGCAGGGATGTCAGGAACTTCTTCAGCTCTTGTAGAGCCTCGTCTACTTTCGGGGTCCACTTGAAAGGGCCCGATTTCTTGAGCAGTTTGAAGAACGGAAGAGCGCACTCTCCCAGACAAGAATGAAGCACCGGAGAGCAGCTATGCAGCCCTGAGGCGCTGCACATCCTTACCATGCTTTGGGGCCTCCATACGTTCACTGGCCTCGATCTTGTCAGGGTTGACTTCGATGCCCCGGTGAGACACCAGGAAGCCAGCGAGCTTGCCAGAGGGGACCCCAAAAACGCACTTCTCGAGGTTCAACTTGATGTTCATTTTGCGCAGGTTGTTGAACGTTTCTTCCAGATCTTGGAGCAAAGTGTCCCAGGAATGGCTCTTCATGACAAGATCGTCGATGTACGCCTCAATGTTGCGGCCCAACTGTGGCCCCAACGTGAGGTGCATGGCATGTTGAAATGTTGAACTAGCATTTTTCAACCCGAAGGGCATGCAGGTGTAGCAGAAAATTCCATTCGGGGTGATGAAGGCAGTCTCTTCCTTGTCCTTGATGGCCTGCAAGACACATAGAGTAGTGTAGCATCTTCGTGTAGGTATCCCAATAGTTATCGTCCCAATGAAGAGCGGAGGAGAGCATTTATGAGTGGCATTTCAGTCACACACAAGTTGTCACAAGTCTCGTGTGAAGTAACTGTTTGAAAATCTGCAGATGGTATTATTATCCCGTGGAACAAATATACCAGAGTGGTGAAAAGAGATGATTGTTGCGCGAGAGTAATAACAACTTTAAAGTAAAGAACATAAATAAAAAGACAAAAAATAAAAGTGGTTTCCTGTAGTAGAGAGATTAGGTGAGGGGAAACTTCAGATCATGGTGTACATCAAGTGTGCCAGTGCGACGGTAATATCAGTTACCTTGTATCATGATTCTAATATATTGATTGTTTGTTTGGTAGGCGGATCACCCTTGAGTTGTAGAACTCCTCCACGTGGGATTCCAATCTCCTCTATAGTCATGCTTCGACGTTGCCACATCGTGGTCGTCTTCACAATTAAGGTCATGAGACCGGAACAATGCATTAGGTTCTATGCATCACCGTTATCTCATAATGTCTTCGCTCCTCGTAGATATCTCCACTTGTCACCTGGAGGTCACGGATTCACTAAACAATATGTGTTACCTGCGTAGGTCTTCAGATCATGTTGCCTGGACCCTTAAATTAGACAATAGGCATTACGCTTATCACAGATAAACAACTTACTAAACAATCATAAAACTATAACCACGAATAACGACATATAGAATGGGCACAAATGAATCTCACCAATCTCCTACATCTTCCACTCCTAGGGGGCGACTACTCACGGATAGAGGAAGAATCACTAAACATCTTAGAGAATAATTCAAGAGAAATCATATCGATAATATCTTGATGATCCACAATAAGATGAATAATCAAACAAGTCACAATCTCAAGATGAAAACAAATAGAGTTATAAACCCTAATCTTACAACTTGAAATTCCTCTCCCTATGGTGATGATGCGATGAATGGGAATGGAGACAGAAAAAAAAAAGAAAATGATCTCCAGGGCTTCTTCTTCTCCTGATCTCTTCTCCCTCTGTTCTGTACGGTGTGGCGGTGGATGGGTCTCTCTGATGCGTCTCTCCTTGTCATGAAAGTTGTTTGGGTAGATGAGGTGGAGCTGGCGGCGCCTGGTACGAGCACTGGTACGAGCACATGCACTCATACCAGAGGCCGTCTTGCACTCTAGATGTGCTGGTGCAAATCTGCCCAATGTGAAAGTGCCTCCATTTTTCTCCATTTGATGGGATCTTGATTGGTTTCCTCCCAAAAGTATATTTTCCCGCACAACAAAGGAAGAACAAGTTTTCTTCTTTCTTGAATGGTTAACGTTAGCAAGATGTGAGAAGTACCAAAAACCCGGCAAAAACCGTAACAAAACCCTCTACTAAAAGTGAAAAATATTGAGCCATCAGTCCTCCCGGGCCATTTTGATATGATGGTATCCTGAGAACGCGTCCAGGAAACACAACAGATCACAGCCGGCGATAGAGTCCACTATCTGGTCCATATGGGGGAGAGGAAAAGGATCTTTGGGACATGCCTTGTTTAAATCAGTGAAGTCTACACACATCCGCAACTTGCCATTTGCCTTAGGCACGACAACAGGATTGGAGAGCCAAGGTGGATGCATGACCTCACGGATGAAACGAGCTTTCTTCAACCTTTTCACTTCTTATCGGATGAAGTCTCGATGCTCTGGTGCTTGCCGCCGTACTTTTTGCTTGACGGGCCGCGTGCTAGGACACACGGCCAAGTGGTGCTCAATCGCCTCCCTAGGGACCTCGGGTAAATCTGACGGTTCCCATGTGAACACGTTAGAATTTGCTCATAGGAAGGCAACAAGCGCGCTTTCCTATTTGGCAGAAAGATTGGCGCCCATGGTGACGGATTGGCTCCCGTCATCGTTCAGCGGCACCTTTTTCATGATCTTGCTGTCTTCGGTCATCAACCTCCGCCTTTGCTGAGGTGGAGCAGAGGTACTTGGTGGATCTATGTTGTCGGGGGTGGCTGCTACAGCCATCTTGAACATCTTTTCCACACAGAAATGGCATCTTTTCGATCAAGACTGGATGGTAATCATTCCCCCAGGCCCCGGCATCTTGAGAATGTTATAGGTGTAATGAGATGCTGCCATAAACTTCGCCAATGTCAGGCACCCTAGAATACCGTTATAGGGCAAAGGGATGTCAGCCATCGAAGGTGATGTTCTCTGTGCGGAAATTGGACGGAGTCCCAAAGGTAACGAGCAGGGTCACTTGTCCAAGCTGCTGGGTGGCCCCGGGATTAACTCCCTGGAACATTCCCATCGGGCGAAGATGCCTGGCCGGAATCTGCATCTTTTTGAAAACTCTTGTGGAGAGGAGGTTGAGGCCAGCACCCCCGTCAACAAGCATCTTGGTGACTTTGATGTTGTTGATTGTCGGGGAGACCACTAGTGGCAATAAGCCCACACCTGACGTGCGGTCAGGATGATCCTCAGCATCAAATGTTATCGGGACTGCAGACCATTTGAGTGGCTGTGCTGCCTCAGGAGTAGACTGGACGGCGGTCACTTCTCGGGACAGTTGTTTAAACTCCTGATGAGAGGAGAGTGAAATGCTCCCCCGTGAATACACGCAACGTCGTTAGCCTCTTGGTATTCTTCTTCATGCTTGTCCTCGTCTTCGAGATCAGCATCATTGTTCCCGTTATTGTTGTTGTCGCGACCACGGGGAGGGCGGTCACGCCCGACACGGCCACCATGACCGCTGACATGTCCACCTCCGTGGTCACCTCCGCGGCCACCTCTGAGTCCGCCACCTTGATTGGCATTCCCATCACCATCCTGATAAGCAGTCTTCTGCCACTTGTTCTCCCGCCAGGCCTTGCGCTTCTCCTCGGCAATGTTCTTGACCTCGCGGTAGTCCTTGAGATCATGCCCGGCCATGCTGTGAACGCAGCACCATGGTCCGTCATCATGCTCGACAGAAGCCCGGCTTCCGCGCCCTTCTTGGCGGGTGCCGCAGCATCTTTTGTCTTGTCAGGTTGTTGGTTCTGGCCTTTCTGGGCTGTGGGCTCCGCGGCCAAAGACTGCCTGCTACTTTCGCTTCCGCTTCTTCTTCTTCTTCCCGGGGTTGCTGGATGACCCGGCACCGTCAGCGTCGGTAGCAGCCTCCTCGGGTGGCTTGCGGCCCTCTGCTGCCCGCACGCATTTGTCAGCCAAAGCGAATAATTCCGAAATTGTCCGGACAGTCCGCGTGGCCATCTTCTCCTGCATCTTGAAGTCGCGGACGCCCGTGTGGAAAGCGGCGATGACGGCTTGTGGGGAGATGTCAGGGATGTTGTGCTGGACCTAAGAGAAGCGCTGGATGTACTCCTGCAGTGTCTCATCGGGCCTTTGGATGACGGCGTGAAGATCGCTGACAGTGCCAGGGCACTTGTAGCCACCCTGGAAAGCCATGACGAACTCGTCACGCAGATCTTCCCAAGAATTGACGGAGTTTGCCGGGAGGTTCATCAACCACGACTGGATTTTTGGCTTCAAAGCCAATGGAAACCAATTGGCCATGACTTTTTCAGAGCCCCCGGCCGCCTGAATAGCAATGGTGTAAATTTGCAGGAATTCAATGGGGTTGGAGAACCCATCGTACTTCTGCGGTATGTCCGGCCGGAACTTGGGCGGCCAAACCACATCGCACAGCCCTGGGACGAAAGCTTGGCAGCCTGACCCATATGGCAAGGCGCCTCGTCCTGCGGCAGGGAACACCTGGCCCCCGAGGGCCGCTTCCTCGCCATCTCGACGCCGCCCCTCCCAGTGACGTGCGATCCTGACACGGGCCTCCTCGCCGCGCCGGTCGTCGAGGGTGTGGCGCAGGCCGCCGCTGCGGTGAGGCATGAAAGCAGTGACGGGGTGAGGCGAGCCTTCGCGTCGGGAGCCACGCCAACCGTCGCGCCGGTCATTGCAGCATTCTTCTCATCGTAGGGGCGGATCTGGGCCCCAGGCCCCCAGGGCCCAGTCCCGGGGCGTGGCTTTTTTTTTAGTTATTACCTAGCCATGTTTTCTGAATGGGCCCGGGGCTTAGCCCAAAACACAGCCAGGCCCAGGCCCAGCTCGCCCCCGACGCCCAGACCTAGCCATGGCCATGCAGTCACGCACGCGCCGCTAGCGCTAGGTCCAGTGCGGCGAGGCAGCCGCCGCCGGCCGCCGGCCGCCGGTGACTCCCCTCTGCTCCGCGCTTGCCTGCTCGCCTGCTCCGCCGCTCGCCCGCGCCCTTCGCCACTCGTCCGCCTGGCCTGCTCCGCTGCTGGCCCCGTCGCCCGTCCCCTGCTCCGCTGCTCCTGCTCGCCCATCCCCTGCTCGCCTGCTGCCCTGCTCCGCCGCTCGCGCAGCCCAGCTCGCCGCCTCGCCCGCTGCTGGCTCCTGCTCTCCGCCACGCCCAGGACAGGATTAGTAAGTGGGCAAGTGCCTGACCATCAGGCACACCAAGACGTGCTGCTGTTGCTAGCTAGAAATCTTAAAGATTGAACATTTTTGACCTGCTAGACTGCTATAATGTTTGGATTTGCTACTACAGACTGCTTATGGTTCACTACTGCTAGACTGCTATAATTGTATTCAATTTCACTACTGCTTATGGTCTTTCCTTTGGTATATCGTCTTATTACAGTTGGCATTAATTTTGTCTGTTGCAACCGCATAAGTGGAAAGAACTTTCTCAGCTATGAGTATTATCAAGACTGAGTTGAGGAATAAGATGGGTGATGATTGGTTGAATTATTCCATGGTGTGCAATATTGAGCGAGAAATATTTGCAAAGATTGATGATGATGCTATTCTATATCGCTTTCAATCTTATACATCTCGCAAACAAATTCTACCTCCTCGTAGTAGTAAGTGTTCAACTTTGTATAATATTATTTGTTTCACTTGATGTTTATGTCTTATGAAAGTTTGCTTTTGATTTCTCTAAGGTGTTGGCTCTTCTTCCACCGTTGATCAAGTTATGGAAGACACTGATGAAGAAAGCCATTGATTTGGTATTCTTTTTACTGCATGTGTTAGTTTTTGTCATCTTTTTATCTATTTTGTTGTATCTCTAAGCATTGAGTTTAAATTCTAAATTTTTGGTGCAATTGAGCCATATTTAAGGTATTCTTTTGAGATAGCTATAGCTTGATGTACGTTAATTTTCTCTCGCGACGAAAATTTTTTTTTGGGCCCGGGGCTTGCTCCAGTCGTGGATCCACCACTGTCTCACCGGTCATCGTGCCCCTCGCCGCAAGGATGTCACTGTGGAGAGCGCACCAAGCCTGACCGCGCGCGACTGGGTCCTGCGGATGTGCTATCTCGTGCTGATGCATGTTTTCACGCCGGCGTTCGGGAACACGCAGGCGTGTGATGATTGTGGGCGTAGCCCACTAGATCGACGACCTGCTCGAGCCAGGAGCCCACGCGTGGTACATCTTCCACCAAGGCCGGTGGGAACCGAAGGAGAGCTTGCGCGGCAGCAAGCGCGTCTTCAGGGCCGCGAACGCCCATTGAGCGGTTAACAGGCTGCTGCCTGGCAGCACCGGCCCCATCGTCGGAAGGAGCGTTGTTCCCCCGATGAGAAGAAGCTCCCCGTCGCGCAAAGGGTGAAGAGAAGGGCACTCCGAAGTGTGACCTCTTGAGCGCTCCCCTGCCGCAGCTCCGTGAGAGTTGTGGTGCTGGCCCGAGGGCTGGCCTCGGAAATGATCGCCGGCTGCAGCACCATGGAGGCTCTAATTCTGGCTTGGAGCCAGGTCTCCGGAACGCTCCCCCACGGCGGCATTGTGGGAGCCCCGCTACTGGTTCGAGGCCTGGCCTCGACAAGAGCTTTTCGCGGCCGGCGATGGCTGGCGCTGCTGCTGGTGCCCCTGCTCATGACGCCGGCGCTCTTCCTCCTCGCGGAAGTCTTGCCGGTTCTACGAGTAGGTCGCCCACTTAGACGGAGCCATGCTCGACATCGTCAGCGAGGAAGACGATGAAGGTGAAGAAGATCCGGAGCGTTAGCACCCCCTACTTGGCGCGCCAGATGTCGTGTGTGCGAGCACGGCACCGGGAGCGAGGGATACCCCCTTTAGAGTTCGGCGAGGGCGCTAACAGGCTCGAGATCTACTTCTACTGCATGATGATGGAGGTGCAGTGACACAATGATTTTTACCCAGGTTCGGATCACTCCGAAGCGTAAAACCCTACGTCCTACTGGCTGGTATTTTCAGAGTGGTGAAGTTTGGCGTTTACAATGATGAGCACTCCAATGCCAAGGGTTCCAGCCCTTTTCTAGGTAGTCAAGGGCCTCCTTTTATACATGCAAGAGGCTACCACGGTGATTGATGCAGTAGAATACCTAGTGCATTAAATACGGGGATATGTGTCGCCTGAGCCCTTGCCGTAGACGCCTGTCTTGTCAAACTGGATGCAGGTGCAGTCCTCTTTATAGTCACACGTCGGTGGCGTGGTGTCATGTGCCTGGTAGAAGTGGGTGGTGATTCACCCAAGTCTTCGCCAAACTGCCTTGTGGTAGCGCCTCCACGTGCTAGGCTATCGCACGCCGCAGTAGACCACAGCAGGCCTATCGACTAGACCCGCCGCTGTAGGCCCTGGCAGCGACAGCTGTCGCCCACATGAGTCTTCACGGGAATAAGCTGTTGACGGGATGGCCTATGCATATGCGTTGCCGGGACGGTTTTTCGGCAACCCACCGGTAACTGTTCCCGTGTTTGGACCCAATTGTAATCTAGTTTCTCTGTTGGGGTCCTCCATGAAAAGGTCAGGGATCTAGTTGTAATTTTTACTTTTGTCGAGTCCTTGTGTGAGCATTGTACTTCCACCGCTGTTTAATATATGCGTGCTCTGGGTCCTTCTGGACCCATCTCTTGTTCAAAAAAAAAAAAAAAATCTCTCTCACCTGATTAGCATAGGTAGAACGATCACCCAGAGCATTGTTTATACGACTGATGGCTTCAGCACAGTCCGAGTTAAGGACAATCGGTAGCTGGGACCAAGCAAGGGCCAGCCGGAGGCCTTCCTCGCAAGCCTCAAGTTCAGCTTCAAGAGGTTCAGAACACCGGTAGAGCCAACGGCACGCTGAAAATATAATCCGCCCAGCATGGTCACGCAAAATCATCCCAGTGCCAGCCATGCTCGTCTCCTCCACAAAAGAGCCATCAACATCCAGTTGGACCCATCCCTCCTGAGGTGCACGCCAACGAAGATCAGCCTTTGCTCTGCACTGTGGAGGAGCAAGGTTCAGGTCGAGCACCTGCTTCCCCTTGCACAGATCAGCAAAGGGGTACTGCTTGATTAGGAGGATGGACTCCACATAGCTGCATAAGAACGTACAAGAGCCCGTAGTAGAAGGCATTGGTTTATTACGAGTTATCTCATTCCGAATGTACCAAATTCGCCAGAGAAGCAACAGCAGCATGAGGCGTTGAACATCATTCAGTTGCTGCAGGAGACGAAGTATCCATTCAGGTTCACTATCCTGCATCATCTCCTCTGAAGGCAAGTCCCAATGGCTTCTCATCATATGCCACAAGTTACGCGCGTGTGGGCATCTGTACAGAGCATGAAGTGTGTCTTCCTTCTCCATTCCACAAACCGGGCAAGTCTTGACCACCTGCATATTTTTTTTATTTTTTTTTAAAAAGGAGGATGTACCCCCGGCCTCTACATCTGGAGGATGCATGCATCCATATTATTAATTATTCACAAAGACCATACAAGGTGATACATCAATAAGCCTGAAGCCACCATCTTGGCAACAATGTTGCTACTTCTATCCCTTTGATGAAGGCGTGCCGAATGTCCGGGCCTAATACCAAACAGACATGCACCAAAGACTAACATCTAAAGCCGGGTGTCCCATCCAAGCCACTACCTGGATTGGGTCCCACACCGGTCTGGCACACTCCCATTGAGCACCGCACGCTGCAAGGGCCGTCACCTCCATCTTCCCTCGGTCCATCCTCAGAGCAGAACTGATGCACCGACCTTGCCAGGCCTCTCTGCCATCAACGTCACCATGACGCCAGACAACTTCCTCCTCCTGCGCGAGTTCATCTCCAATACGCACCCATCGAGAAAATGTCACGCCAATTGTCGTCTGCCACTGCACGGTCAAGTCTCACCCTCACATTCCGACTTCCTGAGCGTTTATTATCATAAGTGAAAGGGGCTCCCGAGAACCCCAAATCTTTCAGCTCACAAACCTGCATAACCTCCCGGAACGCTGCCATTTGGTTTTCAGCACGCGGCATCATAGAAAAATGTTCATACTGCCAAAGCACCTCATTGAAATCTCCCATTATCAACCAAGGGAGGTTAGATACAGCCTTCAAAGATTTTAAAGTAGACCACATAAGATGTCTATTCTCCACTTGGGGTTCTCCATAAACACAAGTTAAGCGCCACTCTGGCTCAGAAGGTGAGGCACGCACATACGCATCAATAAATCTTGCATTCATATCTCTTACTTCAACAGACACGTGATCACTCCAAAATAAAGCAAGGCCACCGCTCTGACCCACACTGCTAACTCCAGCAAAACCAGGAAGGCCTAACCGACTGCGTAAACGACGGACTTTATCACTACTCTGACGAGTTTCACAAAGGAACACAATCTGAAACTGAATACCACGCATGAGGGTGACAAGATCGCGAACTGTCCGAGAGCCCCCAATCCCTCGGCAGTTCCAGCTCAAACAGTTCATTGTTCCCATCAGGTTATCAGCAGCCTCAAGGCTGGTTGCTACCAAAAATCCACGTACCAAAGCCACATCCACTGCCCCATCGTTCCAACGTATGACATCATCTCCTTCCTGTGACAATCCAGTCTTCATGTTACCTCTCCTCTGCTCATCTTTACGTCTTTTCTTCCATTGACCAGTGTCTAACCAGAGGTTCGCTGCCATACGCGCCCGACTTACTAATTCTATGGTGACCTTCTTCTTTGGCCTAAGCATAGTTTGCTTCTTCGGATGTAGCACAATATTTCTTGTGCCCCTTCTACTGCCCTGAATTCAAAGCTCTTCGACCCCCTGTGATGCTTTTCAACTCGCATCGCAGCCATGGACAGCTTCACTCCCAAAATGCTAAAGTACTCACCCTTCTCCTCTGAATTCACCTCCAGCTCTCTCAATTTGAAGGATAAATCACTACAGTCAATCATAGGATTAACTGTAGTAACTACATGATTACCACCCTCTTGCTCAGAAGCAGATTTTTCCTTCCCCATCTCTGTACTGATTCTGTCCAAATTCTGCAGAACTGGCTTAGATGCTGGCGTAATCACGTCACTGGCAGACACCTTTTCTCCCTTCTTCAACAGCAGATTATCCCCTAAATCGCCGGAATCAAGCCCAAGAAAAACCATCGCCTTCTGTCTCATTCGGGAGAGAAACCGCACTGGATCCTTCGAACGGTGGAGGAGGACCAGCCCCCGCTCCCTGAGGTTGGTCCACTCGGCGAAGTCGAGTCCACCACCCTCGATCCGCACCCCTGGAGGAACCGTAGGGCCGACGGTTGTCGACGTCGCCGTCATCAGACCGCCGCCAGGTCACCTCAGAACTGCACAGAAGCAAGCTTGGAAACGGATTTGGATGTATTGGGAGGAGAGAACAGGAAGGAGAACAGGGGAAGTTAGAGAGAAGAAAGCAGGAATTAGGAAGAACCGAGGACATAGAATAGGGGAGATCGAAGCTAGACCTAAGAAGAATTGAAGGAGGAAGAAATAGAAGGAATCAAGAGGAAGGAAGAACGGCATGACGCCCATCGCCGGCAAATCGCCCAACCATCACCACTCGGAGTACTGTAGCAGGGGAAAGTTCAGCAAGGGGATGACGGTCTTACCAGTAATTGCCTTCAGGAAGATTGGTATGCCACCACGGTGATGGAAAATCGGGTGAAGGATTGACTCCTTCTGGATGTTGTAGTCAGCAAGGGTGCAGCCATCCTCAAGCTGCTTGCCAGCAGAGAGGAGATGTTGCTGTTGTAGGGAGAAAATCCCCTTTGTCTTGGATCTTGACGAAGATCTGCATGCCACATTAGAAGCGGCCTGGACGTGTGTTGCCGGGGGGGTAGCAGACACTTCCCCGCCAAGCAGGACTGTCACGGCCCACGCTTGACGGGTCTGGGAGACCCCGGTGCCCCGCGCGCATTTTGGGCCGGCCCATGTGCGGGCTGGGCGCTCCTTTTTTTCGTTTTTCTCTTTGCGTATTTTTTTTTACTTTGAGCACTGTTCACTAATCCCAAATTCGATTTTTTTGGGGATTTTAAAAAGTTCTTAATTTCAAAAACTGTTCATGAATTTAAAAAGTTCCATATTTCAAAAAATGTTCACAAACTTGAAAAAAATTTGGGATTTCATAAAATGTTCATGAATTCTAAAAATATTAACGAATTTTAGAAAAATATTCATGAATTTCAAAAATTGTTCCCAAATTTCAAAAAAAATTGTCGATTTAAAAAATGTTCATGAATTCAAAAAATGTTTGTCAATTCAAAAAAAAGTTCGTGAATTTCAAAAAATGTTTGTTGATTAAAAAATGTTCACAAATTTCAAGAAAATGTTCATTGATTCAAAAAATGTTCGTGACTTTCAAACAATTGTTCTCAAATTCAAAAAATGTTCGTGAATTTAAAAAAAAAATCCCAGATTTTCAAAACTAATTCCCAAATTTCAACAAAAAGAAAAAAAGAAACAAAAAAAGAAAAGGAAAAACCCAAAAAAATAGAAAAAGAAAAGGAAAAGAAAAAACCAGAAGAAAAAAAGAAAAAAAAGGTTCACAAACTTGAAATGGGCCGGTGGGGTGGAAAAAAGGGGAATGGGCCGGCCCAACTGACGCAGCACGCTCGCGACGGGAGGTACGCGTTAGGATGCTATTCTCCGACCTATGCGATAACTAGGATCCGCCGTCGGCTCCGGCTCCGGCGGCCTAGAGCTGGGCGTCAACCCCTAGCCCCCTCCTTCCACCATGAGAACCCCAACCCCCTCCTCGGCGTGCCCTCCCATACCCCGCCGCACAAGCAGCCAGCCACCAACCATGGATATGAAGACCGGTGCTAGTAGTCCTTCCTCGAGGAAGAGGAAAGCACCGGCGCCAGCGGCTACAGAAGTGCCCGGTCCAGAACCTGCAACAGAGGACCCAGAACCGGCTCTTCCCCGAGCGGATGGGGACGGAGGAGGCGCCGACGGCGACCGGATCAGCGACCTCCCTGATACAGTCCTCAAGGACATCATCTCGCTCAGGCCGCAGGCGATGGAGATGGAAACGGAGGTGGCGGCGCCGACTGCAGAAGGGAGCGGCTCAAAATCTACGGCGGAGGCCCAGGAGCCACCGCTGCCCGGAGCGGTCCACATCAACCACTTCCCCGACACCATCCTCGGGGAAATCATCTCGCTCCTCCCCACCAGGGAAGGCGCCCAGACCCAGATCCTCGCCTCTCGGTGGCGTCACCTCTGGCACTTCGCCCTGCTCAACCTTCACTACCGTCCGTTCTTATTCTACGAGGAGGAACTCGACGCCATTGTGTCGCGTGTCCTCGCCGCCCACCCGGGACCATTCGCCGCTTCCGCGCGCCCGTTTACCACCTCGACGCCGACCGAGCCGACGCCTGACTCCGGTCCCCTGCCCTCGACAACCTCCATGAGCTTGAGCTGTGCAGCTACGAATACAGATTATCGTGTCCACCGATAACGCCACAGCCGCCTTCCGCTCCTCTGACTCTACGTTGCCACCATCGTAGATTGCCACCTTACCAACAGCACCACCCAAGCGCTTCACTTCCCTATGCTTCAGAAACTCGCGCTTAAACGAGTCAGCATATCTGAATCCTCGCTACACACCATGATTGCCGGTTCCCCGGCTCTGCAATGCTTGCTGATTTACTATAGCTTCGGCTTCTGTCGCGTCCGAATCAACTCCATTAGCCTTACAAGCGAAGGTGTCGAAGCTTATAGTCATGGGAGAGACCTCAAATTTGGGGAACTCATTACTAATGTTATCTTCATGCTTCATGAAGGGATTGCGTGTTGATAGCCTGACGACAGTGGTGTGCACTATCAAGATTTTAGCTGTTGATATTTATGCTCTTAGTCGGGATGCTGTTCTTCACTTGATGAGATGCTTTCCGTTCTTGGAAAAGTTGTACATTCAGGTGACAATTCTTTTGTGATGATGGTTTATAGTATTCAGTGCTCGTTTGATTTATTTTACTGTTTTGAAATGATTGGTTTTTATTTGTCTATGTTCATTTTTGGTCAACTGGACCAGGGAAAACCAACTTGTGGCGTCGTAAACACCAACTCTTATAAGATCTCTTGACATCCGTCCGAAGACAATTGTTTGGCGTTATTATCGGGGCGTTAAGTCACATGTTGACTTTGCCACATTTTTTGTACTAAACGCTGGAGTGCTAGAATTAATGACTTTTGAGGTTAATCTCAAAGATTACAACGAGGAGAATTTTGCATAACATCGTAAGATGCTTCAGGTGGATAGTAGGGCCTCAAGAGGTGCTCGGCTTTGTTTTACATCTGATTGGTCTTATAAGTACGTTATGGATTTTAGTGTACATGATTTGGATCCAGCTGAACCCTTTGAAAGGAGATACACTTCTAAAGAAGATGCCAATTTTGTGCTTTGTGCTAGCTATTAGTAGTTCTCATGTTTTTAGTTTTTTTAAGTTTGTATTATCCAATTAGACATGCTATTCATGCTGCTAGTTCTGCTGGAATCAACTTGTGCTGATGTGCACTTATTTGGTGATAAAGTACAGATCTGTGTGGCTTCTGAACATCAAATGTGATGTTTGTCCGTTAAGTCATTTTATGAAGCCATGTGACTTGGTGGCGCTCTCTCAGATCAAGGTATTTCTACGGTCATTCCTTTGGTTTAAACAGGTCTTATCAGCCATATGTTTCCCCCCTTGATCAATGGCAAGATCTGTGTGGAACGTAGTTGCAAAATTCGGGATGTTGTGTGATGTCTCCAGTTCACATCAACTTCTGAACATCTTGGAAGCAAGGAGTTTTTTTTTTTCAGCCCGGTGTTGAACTGCTTTGATCAAGTCTGGTGTTGGCCGCCACGCCAACATCAACTATTTGCAGTGCGGATAGCCGCGACTTCATCTTGGAAGCAATGATTCTTTGTGTTTCCAGCATAAATGGTCCTGATGTTGAACTGCTTTGAACGGCTGCTGCGCCACCGGTCTGCTGACCAAGCAGGTTTCTTGCCCTCTTCCATTCATCGTCGAAATCCCTTGACTCTATAATTTGTTTGTCAATTTCTTGTGTGCCGATGCAAATGCCGAAGATGGAATGTTGTAAACTTGTTACTGAATCAATTATTCAGTTATCGCATGCGTACTGCACTCATTAGCAAATCAATAGTCCAGGGTGTATCAGAGCACAACCGATGGATGTGAGGCTAGATATTATGGCATTTTAGAAAGAGGGCATCCAAATTGAATGAGATCCTCTAATTGCGATATAGCAGACCCAGGTTTTAGAGAACCCGAAGTACCATATCAAATTTGCGTACGTGTATAAAAGACAAACAAGCATGAATCATCAAAAGAAATAGGGCACGCAGCTAAAAAAAAGGGCGCGACCCGGCCCATCTTTAGAGGAAGGTTAATAGCACAGCCGGCTGCTGGCTATAAACCACCGCCACGTCACCTAAAGCCTTCATGCACACAATAGGCTGGCTTTTAGGTTGGCTGCAAGGCTGACTCTAGTAAATACTTAAACATTTAATACTTGCATGTGTATATCACGTGTTGTGATCCAATGTAAGCTGCATCTTTGTGGTCATCTCAATCAACATACATATATGTCATTCACGCCAGCAGGACATACCAAGAGAAACTGGTCAATATTCAAGCAACTGATTAATAAGCAAGCAACAAACAGATGCACATAGCACCATGACAACACACTTAAACATTACTCGAGTCTTCATAAGGAAGCATTAACCAAACATAAAACTAAATAACACCCCCGGCAAACAGACCGTTAGTTTTGATCTCGACGACGATGATCAACAAGCTGATGGCACATAGCACCACGACATCGACATTTAAACATCACATGAGTATTCATAAGAAAACATAAACCAAACATAATATTAGATAAAATCTCTCGCAAACAAGCCATTAGTTTTGATCTTGATGACGATAAGTTGAAACTTCAATAGAAAGGAGCAGCTAATCCATCTGCATCAACAACCTCTAGCCACTATATGGAAAAAGGGAAACAGAGGCAGGTGGTAAATATTTAGCCATTGCAAACTTACAACATGTGCCATCAAACAAGAGGTCCCAAATCCTAGCTAGGAATTATATTTTATCTCAAGCAGCAAATGATATTAGATTCCATTGCCCAATTTTGTCATTTGGATCCAGAATAACATGTGTATATTCTGCACTTACAACATGTGCCATCAAACAAGAGGTCCCAAATCAAGTACTTTGCCAATAGGGAAAGGAACAAGCTATAAAAAAGACTACATTGTGTAAAAAAAAAACGTATGTTGGCAGATCAAATATATATGCAATGATACATTCCCATTGACTGAACGGTATAGTAGAGAACTCATTAATGAAAAGAATAAGTTCAGATTAGAGAATGTGCACCTGTAAGTAGCACCTGCAGCAAGGCAACAATGCCATGTATGTCAGCTTACTTTTTTCAGTCACGTGGACACTCTGTAGATAGATTAGTCCAAGGATTATGGAGCCATATCGTACAAAAGCACACAGACTAGTGAGCTTGTCATATCAAATTCATATGGTTACAAGTAGGTACTACTGCTTTATGGAGTCATATCATACAAAAGCACACAGCTGCATATCATGCAAATATTGGACATCACCAAAGACATAAGAATGTTCAGAGTTGAGACAAGCAGGGACACAAATGTAGCAATTTGCAGGCTAGCATAGCATACACATACCATGCTTCTGGATTGAAGTCGTCAACGTTCTCTAATGTGTACGCGGTGCCCACAAAGGGCCTTGCGGCCGGGCGAGCCAGCATGGTGCACAAGCCGCCGTAGACTGGGGTGATCCAGATGCCTGGCCCGGGCTGTGGTGGCGGTGGGACGAGCTGAGGCGCCGACGGCGGGACGAGATGAGGCGCCAGCAGCAGGACAGGCTGAGGTGCCGGCGCGTGCGTCCTTTTGGACTGCTGACCCATGTGATTGATGCAGCGCCGGCCGCCAGCGGCAGTTCTAGGGTTCGGGAGGTGGGGATTTAGGATCGGTTTGGAGGCTTTAAAGCTTCGATTTGACGCGCAATAAGCGATTTGGGGCGAGGCGCAGAGGAAGATTTGGCGCGCGGGGTGGAGAAGAAGCGCGGGAGGCGAGGGAGACGCACGGAGAAAAGAATACATCATATCATAAAGTTAATTATGCATCGTAGCAAAGAAAAGAATAGAACAAACCAAATCAACATATTAGTTTTGTTTATTCCACTAGCACAAGCTGAGTTCGAAGTCGAAATCTTTGAAGTGGCTACAAACACTCAACGTTTTCATGCTGATTACGGTCTTCGACCAAAGCTGGTTTGGGCTGGTACAATCACACAAACTCTTAGGTATACACGAACATGATATGCTAGTAAAAAAGATCGGGGAGATATCTCATCTCGCTAGATGAAGACGCGGGGACAGCGAAATGGATGCATAGACCGCTACCTCGCCGCATGAACCATGCTGGTGAGCTGGTCACGTTTCGTTGTGGAGGCAGTCCCCGCATCCATGGAAGCATGGAAGAAAAAAAAGGATAAAATAAGAGAAATGCTATAGAGAATGTCAATTGGACTCTCCTTTTTAACAAAGAGAGTTGTGCCCGTAATATGGTGAAGCGTGCGAAAGCAAGCGCTACAAAAATTATTCTTGCATCAATACAATCCCGTGTCCCAGCAGGGGTGCTCTGTCAGTTTTTGACCTTGACTAGACTGCTCATCGTGTTGATTGTGGATCAATCAGTTTTTAGGCCATTCCATCGCAAGTCAAGCAGCGTGAAAAACACCTTCTGAGTGAATTCTGTGCATATGGGTGCACGTGCAACCCTTTTGGTGTTTGTGTAACTTGTGTGTCTCATAGGTGTGTAGAATGTTTGGACACGTGGACAACTAAAGAGGGCGCACAATATGATCGATCGCACATGTGTTATGGGGAAAATAGAAGATAATGTTCCCAGATCGAAAAAACAAAGTAAAATTCTCCTTTCTTATGTTGTACTCTCTCCGTTCACAATTATGAGATGTTTTAGATATTTCAATATGGACTACATACGAACTGAAATGAGTGAACAAAGACATCAAAATGCGTTTATATACATCCGAATCAGAAAAACATTAGAATATCTTATAATTGTGAACGGAGGGAGTATTTCATATGCCAGGCAAGAATCCAAAACTCAATAAAAATGGGCTAAAGTGGTGGGGTTTTATATTCGCAGAAGACAACTATTCCGATAGTTGTGTGTATATGTGTCGGAATATCCCTATGTGTTAGAAAATAAAGAAAAACCCAAAATTTGTGAGTGGAAAAACCCAAAATTGATACTGAAGTAATTTTTTTAACAAAAGAGCACGACAACTTGCTTAGTTTTGGAGACAAAGTTTAGGGATTTTGTGCAGTTATGCATGTTGTCCACATGTTTTAGTCACGGCAATCTTTGTTTATAGGTGATCACTAGCTAGTGGTCGGTGATGTATAGCGATGCCAATGTAATGACTTCATCAATACCAAATCTGTATGGGATCACTCTTGAGTGGACTATGCCTGAATGTGTGCATTCGTATATGTCTATTTTCGTTGTACTTGGGGGTCTAAAAAGCACTTCTTTTTTGTAATTTCACATAATCTTTTCATATGCGCAAAATTCCACACTCATTTCTTCTTCCAACAGTCATTTTCCTGGGATAGGCTTTGTAAGAGGGCAACCTCGCCACCTTGTATCGTTCGGCCGTGTACTTTGTTCGGTTATTGCTTTATATAAAGCGGGGCGAAAGCCTATTTCGAGAGAGAAAATAAAATTATTTAGAGATAAATGGCTGGCAAGATTTCGTGGCGCAGAGGGAAATATTTCATTGCTCTCTTTGCCATCGCCTTTTTTTACAACACTATGCATCGGTCGCCCGATCTGAGCGAGCGATCGGTCACCGCGCACGTCGTTGGATCAAGCTGCCCAGCGTCATTGGATCGTGGATCCTCACCCTCATCGGTCTCCTTGCGTCGTAACACTTCAGGAAAAGTTCCCTCTGCCCCTTCGTCACCACGTGACACGCACAGCTTGGCCTCCCCGTCACCACGCGGTGCCCAGCTCCGGCGAGGGTAGGAGTCACCGACCGCAACATCGTCGTCCACCATCGCAGCCGTCCCTTGCAGTACCTCATCGCTAGCCTGCACATCAACGCCGTCCCTTGCAGTACCTCGCCTCGCAACAGTTTGGTGTCGTCGTCGCAGCACCGCTGACCGTGGTCGCGGGTTGTAGCACCTCATTGCCGGCATGCATCAGCAGCACCGTCCCTTGCAGCAGCTCAGCGCCATCGCCGCAGCACCTGCCGACCGCGGTCGCAGCACAGCCGTCGCCTGTAGAAGCATCGACATGGCGCCGTAGCCGGCCTTCAGCAGCGGCGCCGTCGTTGCAGCACCTGCCGGACACAGTCACAACACTGCCATCGCCGGTCGAAGCACCGCCGTTGCTGGCCTGCAGCAGCGGCGCCGTCCCTCGGAGCAGCTGGGCATCATCCTTGCAGTACCGGTTGACCGTAGTCGTAGCACATCCGTGGCCACCCGTTCGCAGCACGTAGCACCCGCCGTCGCCTCTTGTAGCACCCGTCGTCGCCGCAAGCAGCATCGTCATGGTCGCTTGTATCACCCACCATTGCCGCACGCAGGACCCGCTGTCGTCGCACGCAGCATTGGCAGCGTGGCTTGCAGCAGCGGAGATCAGGTGCGCAAGCGTTCGCAACAGCACGGTTGGCCTTGTGGTAGCAGCGACTGCACTCGCAATAGTGGCCATGGCGGGGCGCCTCGTATCGGATCTCAGTGAGGGGATGGGTTGGGGAGTTTGAAGAAGGACAGGGAAAAGAGGAGGAGCTTCTCAGGAAGCTGCAACTAGGCAGAAGGGATATGTGTGGCGGGGCTCGCCGGAGAAGCAGTAAGATGAGATCGACGGGAGGCGATGATGTAGGAGATATGCCCTAGAGGCAATAATAAATATTATTATTTATCTCCATGTTAATAATTACGTGTATATTTCGTGCTATAACTATTATGGTTCTCGAATCTGCAATAACCACGAGGCTCGGAGGAAAACTCATATGCACGTGTGGAATAATAAATGATAAAATGTATTCCTAGTCTGGCATCTAAGACTAGCTCAAGTGTTGCATGATGGTTCTGTTTTCCTGATCATGGGCATGTCTATGCCAGCAACTTTGAGGACACAATGTTAGCAGAACATTTGTGTTGAATCGACCCAATTGATGTTATGCTATGAGATACATTCGTTATAAGTTGATGGTATATAACACAGAGAAAGTTAACGTTTGCCTAATTTGTTAGACCATGAGAGTATCGCGTTCCTTCACATTTGCTTCATGAACTTTAGGGTTTGTTAAACATCATCCATAACAGGGTGGCTATTACGGCGGCTTACGGGTTCTTGGAAAAGTATGACAAGGGACTAGATAGCTCAAGAATGGGATTTGCTCCTCCGACGATGAAGAGATAATATTTGGGCCCTCTCGGTGTCACGGTATCCATCATCGCCTGGCCAGACACAGTGTGATTTTATCACGGGGATGCCGGAACATGGGAACGAGAAAAGAGAACAAAACCGGTAACGAGGTAACTGGCATAGTGAACAAGTTGTTGATTCACGGGGATGCCACTAAATCTCACCTCGGGTTTTTGTAACATACCGCGAAGCAACAGGAATAGCACACGGTAACTACAGGTTCACTTGAATATTTATTCGTGTGGGTATAGGGGTCAATATGGATGTCCACGGTTCCGCTATTGATCATTGATCGGAAGGGATTCCGGTCATGTCTATATTTCACCGAACCTATAGGGTCACACACTTAAGGGTCATCTATCTACTGAGTACTAGAAAGGGAGTCCGAGAGATAGTCACCGGAAAAGTTTCGGAGACGAGCAAAAAGTTCCAGATAAAAAACCGGAAGTGTTTCGGAGTTACCGGAATTGTTTTGAAATAAAACCATCATACCGAAAAAAATTCGGAACTCGTCCAGAATTATTTTAGAGGTTACCAGAAATGTTCTAGGACCTTCCGGAATTTTTTGAAGAAAACGCACGAAAAAACATCTTGTCCCAGCGAGTGGGGACAAGATCCCACGAATCATGGGGGCTGTTTTTGGAGGCGTCCCCTTTAGGGGGCAGCCCCCTTTTGGTGGGAAATGGTTGGGGTGGCCCCATGGTGGGGGCCAAGCCCCACAGGATAAGGAGACATGTTGGAGGAGTGGTGGGGCGCCCCAAATTCTGCCATGGTTTGGGGGGGGGGGGGGGGCTTGTGGGCATCCTCCCACAAATGGTGGGGTGATATTGGAAAGGGGGGCCCCTCTCTTTTGGGCTGCCATCTCCTTGCCTCTTCACCCCCTCCTTCTCCTATAAATAGAGGAGGAGAGGTGCTCTCCAACACATCTGAAATCTGAACCACAAGGCGTGCATGATCTGCCATCTCTCTCTCTCCCTCACACAAAATAGTTTCGTAGTGCCGAAAGGTTGTCTGGTTTCCGGAAGGGATTAGTTCTGGGTGGCGAAGCCCTGCTGGATAGGTGACACCGTATGTGTGCAACTCGATAGAGAGGTCGTATGTTCGATCTTCTATCCGAGGGACAGTTCGAGGGGTCTCCCAAAGGGCTGTCCGAGGGACTGTTCGACAGCCTCCCGTAGGGCTGTCCGGGAGACCGTCCGAGGAAGAAAATCTTCATGGTTGGGAGGTAGTAAAATCCTAGCTGCGGGGATCCGCATCAATGATCTTCACCAACTCTACTTTTGCTGCGCTACGAGTTGGTAATGATCAGATCAAACCTTGTATGCATCTTCATTATGGTCCTCGGCTGGTGCGTAAGATGGAAAAAAATTATTTTCTGCTGCGTTCCCCTAAAGTGGCATCATGAGCCGTGCTATGCGTAGATGCAAGTTATGATCTAGAATACATGAGATGTATGGGTATCGCGCAATGTAATTTTGTAATAGATGAGATTTATAACTGAAAATTATTTGTGCGGGTAGCAGATGAAATATATTACCCAATGTTCTTGTTGCTTCACTTGAATTTGCGTAGTTCTGATCTTAACGGCATGGTGGAATTTTGGTACAAAGTTCTGGCTATCCGCGATCCATCTATGCTACTCCTGAGTATGCTGGTTGTAGATCAACGATGTGCTTCAGTTCTTTGGGTTCCGCCAAAGTTAAGAAAGATGAATGTTTCGCAGACTAAAGGGCAATGAAGATATGATCTGCACGGGGTTCTTGCGTATGACGAAGTTCAGTATGGGGCTCGAGATTTTTTATCGCGTGTTTCATACGCACCGCAAAGTTAATCTAGCGACTTGAATAATCATATTTGTTGATGAACGTTGGTAGCTACGGTTTGGATTGAAACCTTAGAAGCCACGTAAAATAAAATTTTGTATAAACTGATTAGGGGCATCTAACTTGGTTTTGCAGGATGGCATGTGATGTGGTATGGTCTTCGTCATATTTAATTTGATTATGTATGAGATGACTATATAATGTAAATTAACATGACCTGCGTGTCATGATTCATCCTGATGGCTGGAGCCATATGATTGTCACTTTAAATGACCTGCGTGTCAACCTTGTTGTAATACATTATTTTATTAGCTATAGGGATAGCAGTATTATTTATTGCATCGACAAGGCAGTGACAAGCTTTGTGAAGTTGAACACCGACGCAAAAGATGAAGACGGAGGAGAAAGAGCTAAAGAAACAAGCCTTGGCAGAAAAGTTCTGCCACGACAACGTTTTTGACTGAAATTTTGCGAAGACGGTGAGTTCTTCTCCGACGGGAGGGGCTATACCATATCATGCTATTATGAATTGCCTGAGATGTTTATCCCCTTTATGCACCCTTTTGATTGTGCGGTAGTCACTTTTATTAGGGTGATCTCTCACATAAAAATATCAAGTAGTTAGTGTTCACCCAAGTGTAGCACCGTCTGAAATACGTATCTTTTTAGGGTGCGCCATGTCCACATGGGTACGAACGAATTGAGAGGTATAAGGAGGGTGATGGTCAGACCTCGCAGCGAGATCACTTGGTTGTCTTGACATTCTGGCTTGATTGTCCTGAGCTCAGAACACGCCCATCGAAAGAAAAACAAGAGTCACATAGAGATGTGATCAGCAAGTTGGCCTACCGATTGTAATTCTCGTCATCAGTGATGTCCACATCAATGGCGTTGAATTGCAATGCGGGTCTTGGATCACTCAGAATCAATTATGAGAGATATTGATTTGAGTGGAAGCGCACTTTAGAATTAAATTTATTTAATTCTTAGTGCAATTAATTATGAACATTGTCTAAGTGTAATTTGCATAATAGTTGTAGAATAATGGCTCGCGTTTCCACCTTCCCTGTTAAAATTGAGTAGTTATTATTTATCTGATTAAAACTTTACGATTGGTAACGTAATGTGAGGATTGTCCTCAAGAGTGCCGAGAAGGACTTTGTCCTATCGCATGCTTTCGGTATTCTCCCGCTAATGATATGGATGATGTGACTCTCATCCTTCGATCCAAAAGCTAGTATTCTGTTACGGTCAAGTGCAATATGTTTGCTTTCATGAGACCCAAACTTCAAAAGTTTGGGATAGTTATTCGATACTCATGGAACTGAAAATTATTTTCAGATACAAACAAAGACTAAAAGATATGAGATATCCAAAATAATGTTTGTTTGCAAGTATTAGTAAGGTATTTACTATGCATTGGACTGATGAGAGAGGGATCCAAAAGAACGTCTGTCATGTGATGAAGGTGAATAAAACAACAACTTAAAGAGAAAAGAAAAGTCCAAAGGGTGTAAGTGAGACTTGTACGCCTAGGAAGTCCGGGCTAACGCCACTCTTAAAGTTAGGTGCTTCTTCTGAGAGTAGGAGAAATATTAAAAGTAAAACTGTTAGAAGTATAAAGGCAAAACGAAAGAATACTGAAATGTCCAGCTCATGTATGAATGTCATACGAGTTATAGATGTATAGAAGGCTGGTCAAAAATGTAATTCTTGGGAATTAAGATTAAATTGTTAATCACTGATTCTTAGATATTGTGATTAAAAGTTGATCACAAGGATACCCATTCGATTGCATTCTGTTGCAACTCGATGCAAAAAGTACTATGCCCTAAACGACTAGCCAGTAATGAGGTTTAGATACGCGCTGGGAACATAGTAATAGTTATTATACTTTCCATCAGCATATTACCTCTGCATTTATTTTCATAAATTCATTTTAGAGTTTTATACACTCTAGTCCGTTGCATAAAGTTTGTTGCAAGAAGGTTGTTCATAAAAGAACAATTGTTGTTCTGTGTTATGAATAACATAAGGGCCATACTTCCATTATGAATGGGATGTGTGTTATGAATAATAATAATAATAATATAATACTCCCTTCGTTCCTTTGTATAAGGTGTATTTATTTTTTGATAAAATTCCACAATGTAAGGTGCATTTCTTCTATTTCCTCATAATTCCTTTTTAGCCCTCCAGAAGAAAGGAAATTATCTCTCCCCTGATTGCATGTATCTCTCCTTGTAGCAAAAGAAGGAAAGTATCTCTCTCTCTCTCGATTGCGTGTATCTCTTTCTTTCCTGGACTAAGTGATTTACTTGCCACTAAGCAACGAATTTACCAAGGGTAATTTTGTCCTAAATTGTCTATAATTATATGCCTTGGTCACCGTGCCAAAAATAATACAACTTGCATAAAGGAACGGAGGGAGTATATTGATAACACTGACGCTAAATGTCGCAAGACTAAAAGAATACCACATATGTGTGGCACTGCATTTGGTCACATTGGAGAAACCCGCATGGAGAAATTCCATAATGATGGATTTTGAAGTTATTTGATTATGAATCATCTGACACTTGCAACTTTTCTCCAAAAGCAGAGTGACTAAAATACCGTTCATGGGCCATAAGAAACAAGCAACGAGCTTATTGGTAATCATACATATTGATGTGTGTAGTCCACTAAGTAATGGTGCTAGGAGAGGATTTGTCTATCTTAAAAAATGACTCATGTAGATATGTGAATATTTGCTTAATGAGACATACGTATGAATCCTTTGAAATAGTTTAAAAGGTTTTCAGAATGAAGTAGAAATTATTGTAACAAAAAAATTATGTTTCTGTAATTAGATTATGGAAAGAAATATTTGAGTTACAAGTTTAGCGAATGTCTGATGAGTTCTGAAAAGAATTCCATAACTTGCATCTCCCGAAACACCACTGAGAGTGGAAAGTCCGTGAAGATGTAATCAAACCATTTATGACATGGTAAGATCAAAGATGACATAAATCGATTTGCCATTATCCCTTTTAAAGTAATGCTTTAGAGACTACGGCTTTTAAACTGAAAAGAGCGCCATCAGATCTGTTCAAATGACGCCACGGTATGGTAGCCCAACCATGTTATGTCTTTTCTTAACATTTGAAATATGGGGCTTGTGTAAAGTGTTTACAAACCTATTCCAAATCAGACAAGAACTACTTTGTAAGTTATCCCAGAATGTTGGGAATTCCTCCATCACTATACCGAGGCAAAAAGTTTGCCACATCAAGCGTTATGATTTTTTGAAGAAAATGTTTCTTGCAAAAAGATGAGTGGGAGGACAGTGCAACTCGACGAGATAACAATATCTTCATCATCAGATCAAAGGAAAGAAATCTTGAAAGTAATTTCAGAGTTTCCTACTACGACTGATACGGAAGCCTCTACATGAGATGCATGGACTTCGGTCAAACTTGCAGCTGAACCACATAGGCAAAACTCGTGCAAACCTCTAAGGTGTGTAAACGAGATATTATTGTTAGATAACAGTATACCTATGATTCACAAGGAAGTGTTGATGTGCCCTGACTCCGGAATTGGCTAAATGCCAAAATGATTCAAGATAGTATCCATATAAACTGATACGGATAAAAGTGTTGATGTGCCCTTTTGAAGACTTAGAGTCTAACGAATAATAATGAAACTATAAACTGATACGGATAAAAGTGTTTTATCAATAAAGCTTGACTTATTGCAATAACAAATTCAAGGAGTTGACTGTGATGAGATTGTCTCACCATAGCGATGCTTAAAGTCGGTTCAGATTATACTAGCAATTAATACATATTTTAATCATGGGATATGATAAATGGACGCCAAAAGGATTTCCATGAGATGAAAATACAACTTAGGACTTGTATACGTAGCGGTGCTTAAAGTCGGTTCGGGTTATACTAGCAATTAATACATATTTCAATCATAGGATATGATAAATGGACGTCAAAAGGATTTCCATGAGATGGAAATACAACCTAGGACTTGTATATGATACAGTCCAAAGTGTTTTGTCGATCTAGAGTATGCTAGTGGGTGTGCAAACTTCAGAGTTCCAGCAATGGACAGAAGAGGGCATAATGGAGTTGTAATCTTTGCTTTAATGAAATAGTCAAAGAGTTTGATTTCATTAAGGATAGCTAAGATGCTTGTGTTTACAAGAAAGTAAGTGGGAGCATAATAATATTTCTAAAAAGCTTTGTGTGCATGACACATTGTTGATTAGAGATAATATCAATTTCTTGACACGAATTAGGACTTCACTGAAAATAGTTTTTCAATGAAGTACTTGGGCTAGGTAGCCTCGGTATTAGGCATAATGATCTATGGAGATAGATTTTCCCAATAGGGCTAAGCCAAAATACATATTGATAAAATGCTAAAATGGTTTAGCATAGGAACGCCAAGAAATGTTTCTTGCCGAAGTCACATGGAAGAACTTTTAGCAAGACTGGGTGTCCTAAAAACACTGATAAGAAAAATACATGATGGAGATTCCACACACTTTTGTGTTTGGATTAATCATGTATTCCATGGTATGTAAAACAACCAGATATGTCCAGTAAGATACCAAAGTGATCAAAGTGTTGATCATAGGACATCAGTGAAAAATGTCATTGAGTACTAAAGTAGCACTGATGACATGTTTTCTCGCAAGCGGACATTATGACATGCTCGTTGTAAAGAGTTACATCGATACAGTCTTCATCAATGCTTCAAGAGATTTTTGATTTAAATTGAGGGTTTTATGTAATACACGATATGGTGGCATGGTAAGTTGGAATTATTCCAAACATGTTACTGTGGCGAATTCTTTAACGGAGGTTAAGTATGTTGCCGCTTTAGAAGCAACAAAGAAGATGTTGAATCATATAGTTCATTTATGAACTTAGTATGGTTCCAAGATGGCATTGGTCAATGGAACACTATTGTAGATAGTTGCTCCATAGCTCAGTCTGAGGAATCAGGGTTTGACCAGCGATTCACATATATACAAAGCCAAGTCCACATAAAGCGAGGATATGCAAAGATACACACGGACCTGAAGTTGTCAGATCCGTTGGACAAAGACTATACCACAAGCGAAGCATATTTTACACCGGTATGCCATATGTGTAAAGTGCATTAGCATTGACTAGATTATTGACTCTAGTGCAAGTGAGAGTCTGTAGGAGATATGCCCTAGAGGCAATAATAAATGTTATTATTTATCTCCATGTTCATAATTATGTTTATATTTTGTGCTATAACTGCCATGGTTCTCGAGTCTGTAATAACCACGAGGCTCGACGAAAAACTCATATGCATATGTGGAATAATAAACAATAAAATGTATTCCTAGTCTGGCCTCTAAAACTAGCTCAAGTGTTGCATGATGGTTCTATTTTCCTGATCATGGGCATGTCTATGCTGATAACTTTGAGGACACAATGTTAGCAGAACATTTGTGTTGAATCGACCCAATTGATGTTATGCTATGAGATACATTCGTCAAGTTACCATCTTCGAATATATTGACTTTCAAAGGGTACGAGATAAATGGGAATACATTTTACATGATCACCCAAGATAAAAAGAGCACCAACCAAAACAGTGGTGTCCGCTTTGATGCAGCAAACACCAATAGGCCAAAGGACACATATTATGGTTACATAGATGAGATATGGGAACTTGACTATGGACGTGATTCGAAGGTCTCTTTGTTTCGGTGCAAATGGGTCAATCTGACAGGAGGCGGGGTAACGGAAGACCCGCAGTACGGAATGACAACAGTGGATCTCAACAATCTTGCGTACGCAGACAAACCATTTGTCCTAGCCAATGATGTGGCGCAGGTTTTCTATGTGAAGGACATGTCTACCAAGCCGAGAAAAAGAAAAGATAAGGAAGCGAATACATCATACGATGAGCCAAAGCGCCACATAGTTCTTTCAGGGAAAAGAAACATCGTGGGAGTGGAGGACAAGACAGACATGTCAGAAGATTATGAGAAGTTTCATGAAATTGCTCCCTTCACAGTGAATATTGACCCGAGCATCCAGTTAAATGATGAAGATTATCCACGGTTATGGCGCAAAGGGACACACGCGAAGAAAAAGTTTTACACCCAAAGATCCCACTCTGGGATGTGACCGGCTTCACTGTCATCACTTTCTTCTCTAGTGAGTTTCCGGACTTATATATTTGGAAAGTCCCACTTTGGACAAACCGGAGGGAATCTTTGTAATAGTTAGGGTCTTATGTGTTTTGGCATTTGAAACACGAAGAAATATTATGTACAAACAAACATTATGCAAAAACTAGATGCACTTCATGTACAAAATAGACAATCTCTTTTGAAGTATCAGGGTTTTGGACGAAAACTCATCTGTTACAAAGGCATTTCATTTTTTAAAACTTATTTCAACTCCAGAATTTTTGTGCCTTTAGTATGCAGCATTCAAAACCACGTCATCAATTTTCAACCCTTTCTGACTTCATTTGCTATTTTTCATGCATTTACTGATTTTTTTAGCTAAATGACCCTGAAATTGAAAAGCACTACAAATGAATTCTGAAAAGGTTGAAAGTTGGCATGGTATCATCATTTCACCCACATAGCACGTACTAAAAAGTTGAGAGGGTTACGACAAAAACTGGATGCACTTCATGTACAAAATGGACAATCTCTTTTGAAGTATCAGGGTTTTGGACGAAAACTCATCTATTACAAAGGCATTTTATTTTTTTAAACTTATTTTAACTCCAGACTTTTTGTGCGTTCAGTATGCACCATTCAAAACCACGTCATCAATTTTCAACCCTTTCTGACTTCATTTGCTATTTTTAATGCATTTACTGATTTTTTGAGCTAAATCACCCTGAATTTGAAAGGCACTACAAATGAACTCTGAAAAGGTTGAAAGTCAGCATGGTATCATCATTTCACCCACATAGCATGTGCTAAAAAGTTGAGAGGGTTACGGCAAAAACTGGATGCACTTCATGTACAAAATGGACAATCTCTTTCGAAGTATTAGGGTTTCGGACGAAAACTCATTTGTTACAAAGGCATTTCATTTTTTTAAATAACCTAAGAATTACCAAATTGAATATAATGATAAAACACACTAATATTAAACAGCAAAAAAAGAATCATGGAAAAATCTATTTTTAAAGTAAAGTTATTCATAAACTAGTGATTCACACAAATTTCAAATAATTCAAATTTAAACTATTCAAATTTGAAAACTACTGGCACTAACAGAAAGTTTATAATTTTTTTTACCTAAAGCAAAAAGAATTACTCAGAAGCTCTAAACAAAGCAAAAAACAACTCAGAAACAAAAGAAAATAAATAAAGCAGAAAAAACCAAAAAATAAATAAATTAAAAAAAGCCCGCCTACTGGGCCGCCATGGCCTGCATACGACTAGAAACCCAACCTCTAGTTGGGCCAGGATGCAGGCCCTGAAGGAAATATGCCCTAGAGGCAATAATAAAGTTGTTATTTTATTTCCTTATATCATGATAAATGTTTATTATTCATGCTAGAATTGTATTAACTGGAAACTTGATACATGTGTGAATACATAGACAAAACAAAGTGTCCCTAGTATGCCTCTACTAGACTAGCTCGTTAATCAAAGATGGTTAAGTTTCCTGACCATAGACATGTGTTGTCATTTGATGAACGGGATCACATCATTAAAGAATGATGTGATGAACAAGACCCATCCGTTAGCTTAGCATTATGATCGTTGAGTTTTATTGCTATTGCTTTCTTCATGACTTATACATGTTCCTCTGACTATGAGATTATGCAACTCCCGAATATCGGAGGAACATATTGTGTGCTATCAAATGTCACAACGTAACTGGGTGATTATAAAGATGCTCTATAGGTGTCTCCGAAGGTGTTTGTTGGGTTGGCATAGATCGAGATTAGGATTTGTCACTCCGAGTATCGGAGAGGTATCTCTGGGCCCTCTCGGTAATGCACATCATATGAAGCCTTGCAAGCAATGTGACTAATGAGTTAGTTGCGGGATGATGCATTACAGAACGAGTAAAGAGACTTGCCGGTAACGAGATTGAACTAGGTATGATGATACCGACGATCGAATCTCGGGCAAGTAACATACCGATGACAAAGGGAACAACGTATGTTGTTATGCGGTTTGACCGATAAAGATCTTCGTAGAATATGTAGGAGCCAATATGAGCATCCAGGTTTCGCTATTGGTTATTGACTGTAGATGTGTCTCGGTCATGTCTACATAGTTCTCGAACCCATAGGGTCCGCACCCTTAACGTTTCGATGACGATTTGTATTATGAGTTATGTGATTTGATGTACCAAAGTTTGTTCAGAGTCCCGGATGAGATCACGGACATGACGAGGAGTCTCGAAATGGTCGAGACATAAAGATTGATATATTGGATGACTATATTCGGACATCGGAAATGTTCCGGTGAAGTTTCAGATAAAACCGGAGTGCCGGAGGGGTTACCGGAACCCTCGGGGGAACTAATGGGCCTCATGGGCCTTAGTGGAGAGAGAGAGGGGCGGCCAGGGTAGGCCGCGCGCCCGCTCCCCCTTGGGTCCGAATTGGACTAGGGAAGGGGGGGCGGCGCCCCCCTTTCCTTCTCCCTCTCCCTCTCTTTCCTTCCCCCTCTCTCCCTCTTGGTGGAATCCTACTAGGACTAGTAGTCCTAGTAGGACTCCCCTTGTGGGGCGCGCCCTAGGAGGGCCGGCCGGCCTCCCCCTTGCTCCTTTATATACGGGGGCAGGGGGGCACCCTAGAAGACACAAGTTGATTGTTTAGCTCTGTCGGTGCCCCCCTCCACAGATTTCCACCATGGTCATATTGTCGTAGTGCTTAGGCGAAGCCCTGCGTCGGTAACTTCATCATCACCGTCACCACGCCGTCGTGCTGACGAAACTCTCCCTCGGCCTCAGCTGGATCTAGAGTTCGAGGGACGTCACCGAGCTGAACGTGTGCAGATCGCGGAGGTGCCGTGCGTTCGGTACTTGATCGGTTGGATCGCGAAGACGTTCGACTACATCAACCGCGTTACTAAACGCTTCCGCTTTCGGTCTATGAGGGTACGTGGACACACTCTCCCCGCTCGTTGCTATGCATCACCTAGATAGATCTTGCGTGTTCGTAGGAATTTTTTTGAAATACTACGTTCCCCAACAGTGGCATCCGAGCCAGGTCTATGCGTAGATGTTATATGCACGAGTAGAACACAAAGAGTTGTGGGCGATAATAGTCATACTGCTTACCAGCATGTCGTACTTTGATTCGGCGGTATTGTTGGATGAAGCGGCTCAGACCGACATTACGCATACGCTTACGTGAGACTGGTTCTACCGACGTGCTTCGCACACAGGTGGCTAGTGGGTGTCAGTTTCTCCAACTTTAGTTGAATCAAGTGTGACTACGCCCGGTCCTTGTTGAAGGTTAAAACAACACAATTGACGAAAAATCGTTGTGGTTTTGATGCGTAGGTAAGAACGGTTCTTGCTCAGCCCGTAGCAGCCACGTAAAACTTGCAACAACAAAGTAGAGGACGTCTAACTTGTTTTTGCAGGGCATGTTGTGATGTGATATGGTTAAGACATGATGCTATATTTTATTGTATGAGATGATCATGTTTTGTAACAGAGTTATCGGCAACTGGCAGGAGCCATATGGTTGTCGCTTTATTGTATGCAATGCAATCGCCATGTAATTGTTTTTACTTTATCACTAAGCGGTAGCGATAGTCGTAGAAGCAATAGTTGGCGAGACGACAACGATGCTACGATGGAGATCAAGGTGTCGCGCCGGTGACGATGGTGATCATGACGGTGCTTTGGAGATGGAGATCAAAGGCACAAGATGATGATGGCCATATCATATCACTTATATTGATTGCATGTGATGTTTATCCTTTATGCATCTTATTTTGCTTAGTACGTCGGTAGCATTATAAGATGATCCCTCAATAAATTTCAAGGTATAAGTGTTCTCCCTGAGTATGCACCGTTGCGACAGTTCGTCGTGCCGAGACACCACGTGATGATCGGGTGTGATAAGCTCTACGTTCACATACAACGGGTGCAAGCCAGTTTTGCACACGCAGAATACTCAGGTTAAACTTGACGAGCCTAGCATATGCAGATATGGCCTCGGAACACTGAGACCGAAAGGTCGAGCGTGAATCATATAGTAGATATGATCAACATAGTGATGTTCACCATTGAAAACTGCTCCATCTCACGTGATGATCGGACATGGTTTAGTTGATTTGGATCACGTGATCACTTAGATGATTAGAGGGATGCCTATCTAAGTGCGAGTTCTTAAGTAATATGATTAATTAAACTTAATTTATCATGAACTTAGTCCTGATAGTATTTGCATATCTATGTTGTAGATCAATAGCTTGCGATGTAGCTCCCCGTTTATTTAATTTTGATATGTTCCTAGAGAAAACTAAGTTGAAAGATGATAGTAGCAATGACGCGGACTGGATCCGTGATCTGAGGATTTTCCTCATTGCTGCACAGAAGAATTATGTCCTTGATGCACTGCTAGGTGACAGACCTATTGCAGGAGCAGATGCAGACGTTATGAACGTTTGGCAAAGCTCGATATGATGACTACTTGATAGTTTAGTGCACCATGCTTTACGGCTTAGAACAGGGACTTCAAAAATGTTTTGAATGCCACGGAGCATATAAGATGTTCCAAGAGTTGAAATTGTTATTTCAGACTCATGCCCATGTCGAGAGGTATGAGACCTCTGACAAGTATTTTGCCTACAAGATAGAGGAGAATAGCTCAACCAGTGAGCATGTGCTCAGAATGTCTGAGTACTACAATCGCTTGAATCAAGTGGGAGTTAACCTTCCAGATAAGATAGTGATTGACAGAGTTCTCTAGTCACTATCACCAAGTTACTGGAACTTCGTAATGAACTATAATATGCAAGGGATGACGAAAACGATTCCCGAGCTCTTCGCGATGCTGAAATTGGCAAAGGTAGAAATCAAGAAAAAGCATCAAGTGTTGATGATTAAACAAAACCACTAGTTTCAAGAAAAAGGGCAAGGGAAAGAAGGGGAACTTCAAGAAGAATGGCAAACAAGTTGCTGCTCCCGGGAAGAAGCCCAAGTCTGGACCTAAGCCTGAAACTGAGTGCTTCTACTGCAAAGGGACTGGTCACTAGAAGCGGAACTGCCCCAAGTATTTGGCGGATAAGAAGGATGGCAAAGTGAACAAAGGTATATTTGATATACATGTTATTGATGTGTATTTTACTAGTGTTCATAGTAGCCCCTGGGTATTTGATACTGGTTAAGTTGCTAACCTTAGTAACTCGAAACAGGAGTTGCAAAATGAACAGAGACTGGTTAATGACGAGGTGACGATATGTGTTGGAAGTGATTCCAAGGTTGATAAGATCACCATCGCACACTCCCTCTACCTTCAGGATTAGTGTTGGACATAAATAAATGTTATTTGGTATTTGCGTTGAGCATGAATATGATTGGATCATGTTTATTGCGATACGGTAATTCATTTAAATCAGAGAATAATTGTTGTTCTGTTTAAATGAATAAAACCTTCTATGGTCATACACTCAATATAAATGGTTTATTGAATCTCAATAGTAGTGATACACATATTCATAATATTAATGGCAAAAGATGCAAAGTTGATAATGATAATGCAACATATTTTGTGGCACTGCCATTTAGGTCATATTGGTGTAAAGCGCATGAAGAAACTCCATTTGGATGGACTTTTGGAATCACTTGATTATGAATCATCTGATACTTGCGAACCATGCCTCATGGGCAAGATGGCTAAGACTCCGTTCTCCGGAACAATGGAGCGAGCTAATGACTTATTGGAAATAATACATATCGATGTATGCGGTCCGATGAGTGTTGAGGCTCATGGCGGGTATCGTTATTTTCTGGCCTTCACAGATGATTTGAGCAGATATGGGTATATCTACTTGATGAAACATAAGTCTGAAACATTTGAAAAGTTCAAAAGAAATTCAGAGTGAAGTGGAAAATCATCGTAACAAGAAAATAAAATTTCTATGATCTGATCGTGGAGGTGAATATTTGAGTTACGAGTTTGGTCTTCATTTAAAACAATGTGGAATAGTTTCACAAGCTCACGCCACCTGGAACACCACAGCGTAATGGTGTGTCCGAACGTCGTAACCGTACTTTATTAGATATGGTGCGATCTATGATGTCTCTTACCGATTTACCACTAACGTTATTGGGGTTATGCATTAGAGACAGCTGCATTCACGTTAAATAGGGCACCATCTAAATCCGTTGAGATGACACCGTATGAACTGTGGTTTGGCAAGAAACCTAAGCTGTTGTTTCTTAAAGTTTGGGGCTGCGATGCTTATGTGAAAAAACTTCAGCCTGATAAGCTCGAACCCAAATCGGAGAAGTGCGTCTTCATAGGATACCCAAAGGAGACTGTTGGGTACACCTTCTATCACAGATCCGAAAGCAAGATATTCGTTGCTTAGAATGGATCCTTTCTAGAGAAGGAGTTTCTCTCGAAAGAAATGAGTGGGAGGAAATTAGAACTTGATGAGGTAATTGTACCTTCTCTCGAGATTGGAAAGTAGTTCATCACAGAAATCAGTTCCGGTGATGCCTAGACCAATTAGTGAGGAAGCTAATGATGATGATTATGAAACTTCAGATCAAGTTACTACCAAACCTCGTAGGTCAACCAGAGTAAGGTATGCACCAGAGTGGTACGGTAATCCTGGTGTGGAGGTCATGTTACTTGACCATGACGAACCTACGAACTATGAGGAAGCGATGATGAGCCCAGATTCCACGAAATGGCTTGAGGCCATGAAATCTGAGATGGGATCCATGTATGAGAACAAAGTGTGGACTTTGGTTGACTTGCCCGATGATCGGCAAGCCATAAAGAATAAAATGGATCTTCAAGAGGAAGATGGACGCTGATAGTAGTGTTACTATCTACAAAGCTCGACTTGTCGAAAAGGGTTTTTGACAAGTTCAAGATGTTGACTACGATGAGATTTTCTTACTCGTATCGATGCTTAAAGTCTGTTCGAATCATGTTAGCAATTGCCACATTTCATGAAATCTGGCAAATGGATGTCAAAAACTACATTCCTTAATGGATTTCTTAAAGAAGAGTTGTATATGATGCAACAAGAAGGTTTTGTCAATCCTAAAGGTGCTAACAAAGTGTGCAAGCTCCAGCGATCCATCTATGGACTAGTGCAAGCATCTCGGAGTTGGAATATACGCTTTGATAAGGCGATCAAAGCATATGGTTTTATACAGACTTGCGGTGAGGCCTGTATTTACAAGAAAGTGAGTGGGAGCACTACAACATTTCTGATAAGTATATGTGAATGACATATTGTTGATCGGAAATAATGTAGAATTTTTCTGGAAAGCATAAAGGAGTGTTTGAAAGGACTTTTTTTTGAAGAAAAGACCTCGGTGAAGCTGCTTACATATTGAGCATCAAGATCTATAGAGATAGAACAAGACGCTTGATAAGTTTTTTCAATGAGTACATACCTTGACAAGATTTTGAAGTAGTTCAAAATGGAATAGTCAAAGAAGGAGTTCTTGTCTGTATTACAAAGTGTAAAATTGAGTAAGACTCAAAACCCGACCACAGCAGAAGATAGAAAGAGAATGAAAGTCATTCCCTATGCCTCAGTCATAGGTTTTATAAAGTATTCCATGCTATATACCAGACCAGTTGTGTGCCTTGCTGTGAGTTTAGCAAGGAGGTACGATAGTGATCCAGGAGTGGATCACTGGATAGCGGTCAAAGTTATCCTTAGTTACCTAAGAGGACTAAGGAAATATTTCTCGGTTATGGAGGTGATAAAGAGTTCATCGTAAAGAGTTACGTCGATGCAAACTTTAACACCGATCTGGATGACTTTGAGTCTCAACCTGGATACATATTGAAAGTGGGAGCAATTAGCTAGAGTAGCTTCATGCAGAGCATTGTAGACAAAGAAATTTGCAAAATACATATGGATCTGAATATGGCAGACCCGTTGACTAAAACTCTCTCACAAGCAAAACATGATCACACCTTAGTACTCTTTGGGTGTTAATCACATGGCGATGTGAACTAGATTATTGACTCTAGTAAACCCTTTGGGTGTTGGTCACATGGCGATGTGAACTATTGGTGTTAATCACATGGCGATGTGAACTAGATTATTGACTCTAGTAAACCCTTTGAGGTGTTGGTCACATGGCGATGTGAACTATTGGTGTTAATCACATGGCGATGTGAACTAGATTATTGACTCTAGTGCAAGTGGGAGACTGAAGGAAATATGCCCTAGAGGCAATAATAAAGTTGTTATTTTATTTCCTTATATCATGATAAATGTTTATTATTCATGCTAGAATTGTATTAACCGGAAACTTGATACATGTGTGAATACATAGACAAAACAAAGTGTCCCTAGTATGCCTCTATTAGACTAGCTCGTTAATCAAAGATGGTTAAGTTTCCTGACCATAGACATGTGTTGTCATTTGATGAACGGGATCACATCATTAGAGAATGATGTGATGAACAAGACCCAACCGTTAGCTTAGCATTATGATCGTTGAGTTTTATTGCTATTGCTTTCTTCATGACTTATACATATTCCTCTGACTATGAGATTATGTAACTCCTGAATACCGGAGGAACACCTTGTGTGCTATCAAACGTCACAACGTAACTGGGTGATTATAAAGATGCTCTACAGGTGTCTCCGAAGGTGTTTGTTTGGTTGGCATAGATCGAGATTAGGATTTGTCACTCCGAGTATCGGAGAGGTATCTCTGGGCCCTCTCGGTAATGCACATCATATGAAGCCTTGCAAGCAATGTGACTAATGAGTTAGTTGCGGGATGATGCATTACGGAACGAGTAAAGAGACTTGCCGGTAACGAGATTGAACTAGCTATGATGATACCGACGATCGAATCTCGGGCAAGTAACATACCGATGACAAAGGGAACAACGTATGTTGTTATGCGGTTTGACCGATAAAGATCTTCATAGAATATGTAGGAGCCAATATGAGCATCTAGGTTCCGCCATTGGTTATTGACTGGAGATGTGTCGCGGTCATGTCTACATAGTTCTCGAACCCGTAGGGTCCGCACGCTTAACGTTTCGATGACGATTTGTATTATGAGTTATGTGATTTGATGTACGGAAGTTTGTTCAGAGTCCCGGATGAGATCACGGACATGATGAGGAGTCTCGAAATGGTCGAGACATAAAGATTGATATATTGGATGACTATATTCGGACATCGGAAATGTTCCGGTGAAGTTTCGGATAAAACCGGAGTGCCGGAGGGGTTACCGGAACCCCCCGGGGGAACTAATGGGCCTCATGGGCCTTAGTGGAGAGAGAGAGGGGCGGCCAGGGCAGGCCGCTCGCCCCCTCCCCCTTGGGTTCGAATTGGACTTGGGAAGGGGGGCGGCTCCCCCCTTTCCTTCTCCCTCTCCCTTTCTTTCCTTCCCCCTCTCTCCCTCTTGGTGGAATCCTACTAGGACTAGTAGTCCTAGTAGGACTCCCCTTGTGGGGCGCGCCCTAGGAGGGCCGGCCGGCCTCCCCCTTGCTCCTTTATATACGGGGGCAAGGGGGCACCCTAGAAGACACAAGTTGATTGTTTAGCCGTGTGCGGTGCCCCCCTCCACAGATTTCCACCTCGGTCATATTGTCGTAGTGCTTAGGCGAAGCCCTGCGTCGGTAACTTCATCATCACCGTCACCATGCCGTTGTGCTGACGAAACTCTCCCTCGGCCTCAGCTGGATCTAGAGTTCGAGGGACGTCACCGAGCTGAACGTGTGCAAATCGCGGAGGTGCCGTGCGTTCGGTACTTGATCGGTTGGATCGCGAAGACGTTCGACTACATCAACCGCGTTACTAAATGCTTCCGCTTTCGGTCTACGAGGGTACGTGGACACACTCTCCCCGCTTGTTGCTATGCATCACCTAGATAGATCTTGCGTGTTCGTAGGATTTTTTTTCAAATACTGCGTTCCCCAACAGGCCCGCAAGGCCCAGTAGGCCCAACAGGGCAGCACAGGTTCAATACGCCCACAAAGGCCTGCTTAGAGAGGAGCTCGAAGGAGCTACCGCGCCGGGGCTTATAAACCAGTGCGGACGCGCTTCGCTGGGCGAGGTGGGACTAAACATCCACCGCACCTCGCCGTGCCAGGAAGAGGCCTTTAGTCACGGTTGGTGGCTCCAACCGCGACTAAAGGGGGGGGGGGGTCTTTAGTCGCGGTTGGAGCCACCAACCGCGACCAAAGAGGTGGCTCCAACCGGGACTAAAGGTCTCCGCGTATATATACAATGCTTGAAATTTTTTGTGCAGTTCCTCCTTCTTCGACCACACTATACAGAGGATATCGCCGCACGCGGCCAGGCTGCCGCCGTACGCGCCTCCCCCGACGCCGGAGCACGTCGCCGCCCGCGCCTCCTCGCCCATCCCCGACGCCGGACGCGCCCTCCTCCCCGAGCCCGACGCCGCCCGCGCCCGCTCCTCCCCGAGCTCCTCGCCGCGCCGCGCCTGCCCTGACGCCGTCGCCGCCCCCGACTCGCCTCGCCGTCGCCCCGCTGTGAGCTCCTTTTCTCCCTCTCCCCCCTCTCCCTCGCCCCCTGCCGCCATGGCCGCCCCTCCCCGAGAGCCCACACACACACACACATGCATGAACGCACACACACATTTTTTTAAGTTAGATGATTTATATGTATTTTTGTATGTTTTAGTATATATGTATAGCAATTTTGACATGTTTTTAGAAGAATTTTGACATTTTTTTACTAGATGATTAGATGTATAGAAAAAAGTTGAGGAATTTTGACATTTGAGGATTTAATTAGTATAATGTATGTATATAAATTTTGAGGAATTTTGACATTTTGATCCAATGTATAGAAATTAGTATATATATATATATATATATATATATATGTATGTATACAATGTATAAAAAAAAGTTGAGGAATTTTGACATTTGATCCAATATATAGCAATTAGTATATCTATGTATACAATGTATAGAAAACATTTGAGGAATTTTGACCAAGCATAGAAAAAATTTGCATAGAAAAAACTTGCATATTTTAATGTTGTATTTGCAAAAGTTTGTTATGTATTTGCAAAATCAAGTGAAAAAGAGAATTACAAAAATCATAATCAAGCATTTAAAAAATGTTAAATTTGCATAGACTTTGTTCTCGACGTCAACGATGCCCGGCCCGCATCCTCGTCGTCGACTCGTTCGCAACGACGTCCTGCTTGAGAGGCGCCATGTCCGGGACTGGGCTCTGCCGGGCTGGCACTGGGGGGTGCTACCTTCCGGGGTGCGCAGCTTGGTGAGGAACCAGGCTCCCGTCGTCGACCCGGAGCTTCTTTGGTGGCATTCGCGTGGGCCACTTTCGGTGCGGAGGCAGCCGGCCCCGCCGGAGGTGGTACGTTGCCGTGTCAGGGAGGAGGACGAGCACGTCCGTCGCTACATGGTTGCGTTGGACGTCAGGTTCTGCAATACCTGGCAGGTTCTTTAGGGATCTCACCCGAGCTATGATCCTGTGATGGTTCCTTCTCTTTGGGTGTCCACCGCCCGCGCCACAGGAACCGCGAATGAACTAGATTCTTCGATAATATTCGATCTGTGTTAGCTAGTGATGTATTCGAGATAATATTCGAGACGATGTATTCGAGATTATATTATTCGATAATATTCGAGATGATGTATTCGAGATTATATTCGATGATGCATATTATCTAGATTATTCGAGATGTATATATATTATCTACTATGATTCAGTTTTTCCGTATTGATTGCATGCATGCATTCTAATTTGAATGCGAAATTATTTTATCTTTCTTCTGGATTAGTTAAATAAAAGCTATGGACAATACCGGCAGAGAAGGAGAAGAGACTATGTTCGACATCATACGCTCCCCGAGCTGAAATGAGAATGAAGGAGATGACGGCTCGCAATATCTGAACAATACCGGTGAGGGTATGATATTTGATGAAGACGAACGAATAGATGAAGTCCAGAACAATGATGACGAAGTTCTTCAAATAACAAAGACCGGTGAGGTATATTTATATAAGGCATCTGGTGATCATCACATGTTTTAATTGATTTGTATATATATTAACGAATCGATCTTTCTTCTTTTAGCCCTCCGGATCGAGCAAATCTTCTACAAGCAGCAGGATAGTTCGAGGCCTGGCCAAAAAGCTGCAGGCTGGCGTAAAGTACAACATCGATGCCATCAAACCTAATGGCGAACCACTTGAACCTAAGAAGAATGCGAACAAGTTCATTCGTCAATGCAGAGTTATTGTCAGGGACCAAATCCCGATCTCCATTCAAGAATGGAAAAAGGCAGCAGAGCGAGGTCCAGATGTTACTTTTGTCGACCAAAGAGCAAAAGATCTATTTTGGGAATCGCTCATGTCACATTTCACCCTACCAGATCATTTAACAGATGCAAATCTGGAGAAAGTCAAGAACAGTGCTCTTAAGAAGATGGCTATAGCATTCAACAACCACAAGAAAAATATATGGGCCGCGTACGTCAATGCAGGAAAGTAGATGGCTATAACACTTGAGAAGGCAAGAGACCACTGGGACGCTTTCGTGAACTTCAAGGAATCGGAAGTAGCTCAGGAAGGTCGAGAAAAAACAAGATTAATGCCGCAAAAAAGCAGTGGCACCATAATATGGGGCCAGGTGGCTACGAGGTGGCCCGGCCTAAGTGGGATCTCGCTGAGCTGGCCCCGTAGGTGCAGGACTTGGTTCTATGCGCATGGGGGGAAGTTGGACCCAAAGACAGGCGAGGTTTTGGAGCGGGCAAGTCTTAAAGGAGCCACCGACAGTTTACTTGTTGCAATAGAAGAGGCTCGAATGGGGGTGTTCATGCCCAACAGAGAGAACGACGAGCTTACGCGTGCCCTGAAGAATCCGGAACACCCGGGAAGAACACGAGGCAAAGGCATTGTTCCGTGGTTTGAGGGGTTTGCGGACTGGAGAGCCGACTACAGAAGCCATGCGAGAAAGAAGCAGCAGGAGGAGCAGAAGAGGAAGCTAGAGGAGGAGCACAGGAAGCAGGAAGCAGACCGCCTTCTCGTCGTAGAATCAAAGGACACGGAGTTGGAATGCACTTTCGTCCTGCAGCAGGAGCAGATCGACTCACTTAGCCATGAAAGGGCGTCTCAGCGGCAGCAGCAAGAAGATCCAGCATTGGATAGCACCGTCCCATCCATGCCGAGAAGCAGCATGGGTTCTGCCCCGGGCGATGATGCACTGCTGGATAGATACCCTATGGATGATATCAAAGATAGGACTACTTGTGAGCTACACATGAAAGTGAAGAACATATCCATGAAGGTGGCGGACGGCTATGCTTTAACAAATCCCCCTGAAGGAACCTTCCATTGCAATCCGATTCTAGCTGGCTATGCTCGTGTCGGGGTTGATGAAGTGATGATAGGATATTTGGGGCTAGAGCTTGACATTCCTGGAGGCGACGAGGAGCACACACTGGAAGAGGCCATACATCGTATCATTCTATGGAGAAAGGATTGCATCGTCTTTCCAAAGCCACCGACACCGTGTCAGCCGGCTCCTCCTCCAAGTCCATCACCGCGTCAGCAGACTCCCACTCCTCCAAGTCCGCCACCACGTCAGCAGACTCCTGCTCCTCCAAGTCCGCCACAGCGTCAGCCCACTCCTCCTCCTCCAAGTCTGGCACCGCGTCAGCCGACTCCTCCTCCTCCAAGTCCGGCACTGCGTCAGCCGACTCCTCCTCCTCCAAGTCTGGCGCCGTGTCAGCCGACTCCTCCTCCAAGTCAGGCACCGCGTCAGCCGTCTCTGCCGCCTCAGCGGGCTCCACCGCCTCAGCAATAGCGGAAGAGAGGCGCCACAGCTACGGCGGCTAACGGTACAACAGGAGGCAAGAAATTCAGATTTGGTCCAAGCCTCAAGCCTCTTCCGAAGTTGCCTTACCACCTGACTGAAGAGGAAAACAAAGCCGAAGTGGCTGCCCAAGTGAAGGCCCATTTTGGACCGAAACCGCCCCCGCCGCCAAAGGAGAAAGTACCTAAGCATGTCATACAACACTTTATTGATAATGCTCAACCAGCCGTCAAGCATAGGGACTCAGACTGTGAGTGCTTTATTAAGAAGTTATATCATGCACAAAAAGAGAAGGAGTCGAGCTCGAGCCAAGCAGCTATTAAAAAAAGCAGGAAAATTGTTCCCCAGCTGGGAGAACAGGCAGTGCAATTGATCCCCTCGCTCATTGTACCAACACATGTGAGTACTGCCGATCAGCTGGTAATAACCGACGATCATAGAAGGCAGGCTCAAGAGGCCGGTGTCACAGTGGAACAACTCCTAGGCATCAAGGACTTCCAAATGTTTACAGAGGAGGAACTACAATGGAAATATGCCCGCGGCCAACCTCTGGTCAAGTCTGAGGAGATCCCGCTTCTATCAACGAGAATGTATGAATTGGATCATTGGTACCTGAGAGAAGTAAAGACTACCGATCAAGAGTCCCTCATGGTGAAAGTCAAGGAAGAGCATTACTACCATGCAAAAGATCTGTGGGTTGAGTTTCCAGAAATGTTTCAGTTATTCAATCAAGACGCACTCGAAAAATCTATCATCAGTTGCTATTGTCTTTAAGTGATTTCTTTCTGTAATTTAAGTCTCTAGCTAGCTGTAGTGCTAGTTCAGTACCTGTAATTATCCTCACTATATTCTTTTCTGTGGTATTATGCAGAATCAAGATGTATGAAATGAAAAGAGCTGGACGCAATGGCATTGGGTTCATTGACCCAAATACCATTAATCAAGAGACATGGTCACGTGAATATGATCGACCATACACAGAGAGAAGCTTGCTAGAGTTCTTGAAGCGACTAAATACCCAACCAGAAATACTACTTCCTTACAACTTCGGGTGAGTGACACTGTCTTGTACTACAAATTCTATTTTTGCTTACTAGATGTTAATAAGTGTAGTTGATGAGTTATGCACATGCCCGCTTAATTATACATGCAAACGTGTGCGCATGCAGTTTCCACTGGATCTTGTTAATCATTGAAGTTGACGAGGGAAAAGTTCAAGTACTGGACTCACTATTTAAGAAACTAATGAATACTGAATCGTGAAGGGGATGGTCGACAAGTAATTTCAATCATTATCGCACTATATCAGCCTCTTTAGTTCATTTCCTGATATCAACTAATTAATAACTCCTTTATTCATTTTCTTTGCCGGCGGGCAGGGCTTGGGAAAAGTTCATCAAACAGGTTGAAGGGGCATGGAAACAAAAGCTGAAATGGGTGCGACACAAGGTAATTAATTAAGTAGTACTAGCTAGCTACCATCTCTTTAATTCTAGTTTCAATACCATTATCATGCTTGATTAATTATTATCTGATTGAATTCTATTCTCGTAAAGACCATGAGGCAGGAGAAGGGGAATAATTTATGTGCATACTATGTTTGCGAGAACATTCGCATTATGACGTCCGAAAGGACCAAAGATGATAGACAATCTTGGGTACATTTGCTAGAACACTATTCATAATTTTTACATCATTATCTAATATACACACACACAACTAATATACATTCATATTGATCTCCTTCTTTAAAGATGTTGGAGATGCAGGATCAGCTCCTACCAATGGATCGCGTACGAGCAATTCAAGAGGAAATAGCGGGATTTTTGCTCGACCAGGTCATAGAATCCAAAGGAGAATACCATTACAAGGATGTAATACTTCCATGGAATGATCGCAAATTGTAGGAGAAATTGTATATACCAAATTTATAATATATATAATATATTATATATATATAATATATATATATATATGTGTGTGTGTGTGTGTGTGTGTGTGTGTGTGTGTGGTGTGTGTGTGAATGGTCGGTGCGAGAAATTCGATGATATATATATGATCGGTTCTACGAGAAATTCTATTTATATATATGCATAACATGTACAATATGTAGTAGCGAAAAAATGTTTGAAAGAAAAAACACAAAATTAAAAAGAAAAATAAACCATAAACCCATAAATCTTTTAGTCCCGGTTGGTGTAACCAACCGGGACTAAAGGCCCCCAGCCCCCCGGCGCGGGCTCGTGCCATGTGGTGGGCCTTTGGTCCTGGTTCGTGATGAACTGGCACTAAAGGGGGGGGGGGGGTGGCTTTAGTCCCCACCCTTTAGTGCCAGTTGCAGAACCGGCACTAAAGGTCCTTACGAACCAGGACAATAGCCCGATTCTGCACTAGTGCTCGTCTGCACAAGGCCTACGCATGTCACAAAGACATCACATAGGATTTTCCATTCAGCTTCTGGGCAAGATTTCATGTGCCGTCTTGCAGATCTGCAATTTCCGGCGCTGAAACCCTAGCATTGCAATAAATGTCTCAAATATTGCATGCGGGTCCAGTGGCAGGGCCTGCCCCTCCCCGGTGGTAGGGTCTGCCCCTCCCTCTGTATCCATCTTTAGGAATATAGACTGTCACTATGGATTTAAACGGTTGGATCATTGCTCACAGATGGAAAACTAAAAAATAATAATAATTGAATTAATAAATAGCGCTGGCATCCATCATTAGGAATATGGGCTGTCAGTATGGACCTTCTCTGTCCGGAACATATTAAGATTCATAGTAACAATTCATATCCTTAACAAGAGTGTAATGAAGACCGAAGCTTACTACTTCTGGACTATCCGACTATTTAAACTGGTCCTGATGCTTGTCTTTGGGCGAGGTGGGACCAAAGCTTTGCTGAGAGCCAACCACAGGCTCTCAGCAAAGCCGCGCCGCCGTCACCGAGCCAGTAACTACTGCCGGAGTTGCCACGTGTTACCACTTTACCATGTCGTAACGCTTCGCTCTCGGCAAACAGATCGTTTGCCGAGTTTGGTTCTTTTCCCGAGTGTGCCATTTGGCATGTTATCGGCAAATACCTGCGTTTGCCAGGTGCCAGGTATTGCCGAGTACAACTCTCGGCTTACTTCGCTTTGCTGAGTGCCTATGACTTGGTTCTCGGTGAAGAGCCTGGCACTCGGCATACGAGGAAATTCCAGTAGTGTTTCCTTCTTAGAGCACTTGACCAATCTATCCCTTTGCCAGCAATCGGACTGGCTGGTGGACTCGTCTCCGTGGCCAACTCAAACTTCTTGATCACATCTCATATCAACCACTATTTCTCTTCCTCTCTCACCCTAAACTCTCATGTTTGTAACCGCCCCTTTGTCATCACAAATGTGTACGCCCTGGCCTGCCATGACCTTCAAAAATATTTCCTTGCAGAACTTAAAGCCATTAAGCAAGATGACGACACTCCCTGGCTCATTTTTTTAAAATTTTGAGACAGTGGGAGAGGCTCCCACTAACCTTTAAATTAAAACAACAATGTCTAGAGGCTTACATATTTACAAGAGGCTAGTGAGAGAGTTATCGGGGGGTATAAATACAAGTTAGCGGCAAAAACAAACTGGCAAGGCTATAAACTAAGGAACAAGCAGGTGGAGCACCCTCAGCAGTAAGCTAAAGGGAAGCAACAAGAGAATTAATGAAGGGGTGAAGGGTGTCCTTTGTCCAGTGCACCATCATAGCCATGTCCTCCTTAAATTTGTCCCTCCAAGAACCAAAAGATGGAGCTCTCCCCCTGAAACGTGCATCATTCCTTTGTTTCCAGATCCCCTGGGCGGTAATTATGAAAATTTCCATAAACAATGGTCTCCTCCAGGCCTCTCAGGCTTCATGAAGCAAAGCAAATATGCAATCTTGGCCTGACCAGGCAAGATTCAAAGCATTCCAACAATCACCCACAAAAGGACATTTGAAGAATAAATGTGTGATTGTTTCCTCTGGAGGGTTGTGGCAGAGAAGGCAACTATAGATGTTATCAGATAGAACATAATGGCACCGTCGTAGCATGTTTCTTGTGTTCAATCTGTCTGCCATAAGAAGCCAAGCAAAAACTTTCCATTTATTAGTGCATTTAGACTTCCAAATCCAAACGAAGGCATCATCGGCAATCACATCCTTGAAGCAAAACTCATAATAACTTTTCGCAGCAAAGGGTTTATTATCCCAGAGACACACCCATTCATCATGAGAAGGACTGCCCGGGTTAATGTCAGCCATGATAATCTGCAAGTCTCTAACTTCCTCCCTCGCCTGCAGAGAGAGAGGAAGGTGGAAGACATCTCCAAGAGTGTCCGAGCTCAGAAGATCTTGTACGGAGATGTCTTCGCCCGTGGCATATGAAAACGCCCTCGGGTGAGATTCTGCCAAAGGTCTATCGTGCCATACATCCTTATAGAACAGGATTGAGCTACCATTGCCCACCTTCACATTTGTCACACCTTTTAATACGTCTGACAGTTGCATTAGATCACGCTACCAAAATGAGCCGCAACAATCAGAAGCATGTGGGACATTGCTAGCATAGTAGATATTCCATATCAGGCTCACCCATGGTATGTCAAACCAGTTATAGAATTTGATCAACTGCTTTAGCAGTAACCCTTGGTTCTGGGCTTTCAGATTGATGATCCCAAGCCCCCCTTTGTGTTTTGGGTTGCAAATCATGTCCCAGGCTGCAAGTGAGTTATGTTTGGGCCCTCTGCGGAGTTTATCAAGATGTTCAATGATTTTTGGATGAATTTTGATTGTACACATCAGATAAACGGCAAGGGATGTGAGCACTGAGTTGACAAACGTTAGCTTAGATCCATAATCAAGCAAAGGCGCAGCCACTGAAATTTGGCGTTCAACTATCGTAATGAGAGGCATGAGGTTTGCAACTGACAGCTTTGTTGTGCCCAGCGGCAAGCCAAGGTACGTAAACGGCATCTGACCAATCCCACACCAAACAAGGTGGCAAAAACTTGAGCCTCATCGTGCTGCAGATTAATGGGAATCATCGTGGATTTTTGAAAGTTTATACTCAGCCCAACCGAGGCAGCATATTTGATTAGAATCTCTTTCGTATGGGCAGCCTGAGTCAGGTCTGCTGGCATGAAGACGATCGTGTCATCGGCATATTGGATCACCGGGTATTGAGAATCTCCAGAGGGGAATGGCAGCTGCAATAGTTGTGCGTTAAATGCATCATTGATGGCCGCTTGCAGCAAATCCACGGCCAAGACAAAAATCAAAGGCGACAATGGATCACCCTGACGAACCCCACACCTGCATAAAAATTGCCTCCCGGAAGTCCCATTCAACGGCACTGAAGATTTACTAGACGAGAAAATACAAGAAATCCATTTGAGCCATTTAATTTTCATTGAACCCCGTAGCCTGCATAATGTAGATCATCGAATCATGCTCAATAGTATCGAACGCTTTGGCGAAGTCCAGCTTTAACAAGATGATCTGCCTATCAGAAGCCTGACATTGATGAATAAATTCGAATGCCCAAGCGAGGCAATCTTGAATGGCACGACCACAGAGAAAATCGTATTGATTTCTATGAATAATTTTCAAGATCACCTTCTGTAGCCGATTCGCAAGTAATTTGGTTAAGATTTTCATACAACAATTCAGAAGAGTTATGGGTCGATAGTCATTGACAATCTCAGGGCACTGACATTTTGGAATCAGAGTAATAAATCATGTGTTCAGACTCTCCAAATCCAAATGACCCTCATAGAAGTCCATTATGAATTTATAAAAATCCCCTTTGACTATGTTCCAACAAGATTTAAGGAAGCATCCGTTGAAACCGTCAGGCCCTGGTACTCTGTTAGCCAGCATCTCTTTAACCACTTGGTCCACTTCATCCGTAATGAAAGGGATAGTCATCTCGTCTAGCCCATCGATCCTTTTAATAATTGCAGCCAGATCAAAGAGCATATTAGGTGGGTTGGATTATCCCCTGGCTCATTGTCAGGGATTTTAACCTTCTGCGTTTCTTCATCGAAAAAAATGCAAACTTCCACCACCAGGAGGCTACCTCCTTCAATCAAACCATAGATGAACTAGCCCTCCTAGAATTACCTCTGACACTTTCCATGCTCAAATAATCGTCAAAATCCAATGCTTGAAAGAATTGATCATGCCTTCTTCAATCTGGCCTGGAACAATATCTTCCCCCTAAACACTCTATCCTCTCTAACCCGATTCACGTCAGATCATGTCCCACTAATTATACATATTAACACATTGACCTCACGCTCCCGCCAATTCCGGTTTGAATCGGCTTGGGCCCAAAGCCCAGCCTGCCACCAAATTATACAATGTTGCTGGGCTCCTAGCAGGAGGGGCACATCCTCCCTAAGCCCAACTCGCACTCTCGCCCAGGCACTGAAAAGTTTTTGTTTCACCCTGAAGATATGGGCCTCTAATAGGCCGTCAGCCAAACTTTGAATCAACTTCTCAAAATCAGTGATCACCTTTGTCGATTTAAAAGAGGAAGCCCGCCCTCTTTCCTACGCAGAATCTAAACTAAGACAGGTCGCCATTCTCTCCCTCCAAAAAGCTACCAGAGAACTTGCTCTACTTTGGAAACTTCGCGCTAAAATCAAAACTACCATTGATGGTAAGGAGAATGCAAAAAAATTTCCATGCTTCGGCCTCCCAACGGTTTCGAAAAAACATCGTCACCTCCCTTCACTTCCAAGGAACATATTTTCACACACACTCACAAAAAGCTTCTATCCTAAAAGATTACTTCTAAGGGATCATTGGCACTGCCCCAACCACAATCTGGAACTTCGACATCAATCAACTTTACCCCTGTCCATTACCACAGCTATGAAATATTTGCACCCCCTTCTTCATTGATGAAATCAAACAAGCCTTTCTACAAATGAATCCTATTGCCCGCCCTGGACCTGATGGGTTTGGCCCTTCCTTCTACAGGAAATATTGGCATCTTATCAAACCCATAATCCAAAATTTCTTCTGTGAATTCCAATCTTTGGACGCTAAAACGGAATGCCTGAATAGGGCTCATATAGTTCTCCTTCCAAAAATAAACATTGTTGCAACACCGGATGCTTACCGCCCAATCTCCCTGCAAAACTATGTAATCAAGGCCATTGTAAAAAATTCTAACTAACAGACTCAAGCCCATAACCCCCTCCTTCTTCATGGGAACTAGACTGGTTTTATCTCTGGTAGGATTATTGCCAAAATTTTTGCCTTCACTGCAGATCTCGTTAGCTCCTGCCACTCCAAAAAAGAGCCCACTATAGTTATTAAACTTGATTTTAGGAAAGCCTTCGACTCCGTTTCCTGGGACTCTCTGATTTTCATTCTTAGATACCGGGGCTTCCCACAATTATTCTGCTCCTGGATCCATGACCTCCTATCTACTAGTAAAATTGCAGTTATGCTAAATGGAGTTCCAGGTAACTGGATCAACAGTTAGAATGGATTACGCCAGGGTGATCCCCTATCACCTTACCTATCATCATCGTCACCGACCTCCTTCAACAAATGATCCAGCAAAATCAGCACCTCTCGACTCTTCATCACCCATCTTCACACACTTCCCGCCCACCACGCTGCAATATGCCGATGACACCCTGATAATTGCCCGAGCCTCCTGTGAGGCTGCTTCGCAACTCAAAAGCATTCGCACTGACTCTGCCTCTGCGACCAGCTTGAACCTTAACTTCTCCAAAACAACCTTTGCCCCCATGCATGTTCTACCAGATGTTGCTCAAGAGATCGCCAACACACTGCACTGCCCCATGTCGGCCTTCCCACAAATTTACCTTATACTCCCTCTCTCTCCCCCATTAGGCTGCCTCCTAATGCCTTTCTCCCCATTATTGAGCGGTGCCGGAAGTTTCTCTTCGATTGGCATGCTAAACTACTACCGCCGGAGTAGGTGATCCCGAGCTTGGATACTACATGGATCTCGACGATGCCGAGTAGTTCGGAGGTCCCAGGCTGGAGGCCTTGCCTATTTCGATCAGAGTCACTGTTTGTTTATGCCTTCTTAAGGCAACCACTTGTTTGAATGTCTGTACCTAGACTTATTTGTATTTGTACTGTTGCATCCCCGGGTCCTCGTGACCCCTATTGTAATATAAAGCTTTGATCTTAATTTGTGTCTTAGAGTTGTGTTGTGATATTATACCATGAGTCGCTGATCTTGATCGTGCATGCTGTTGCCTTCTTATGAAATTTGCAGTCAAGTCACTCTCCCATGAATCCCACCTTGGCCTGACTGGATCCACCTACAACACCCAAATGCTTTTGTCGCCCCCCCCCACAACAACACATCCTTCCTCTACAAAATAATTAACAACCAGATCTCCTCACTCCTCCTGCTCTCCTTTGTCCTCATTGCTTCTGGTACCCAAACATATTTTTGGCTAGACACATGGATCCATCAAAAACCAATAGCCCTTGCCTTCCCCATCCTCTTCACCCACACCAGAAATCGCTTGGTCAAAGTGGCAACCATACTTAACCTCGGTATAGAATTTTTCCTGTAGAACCGTCTATCTAATGCTGCATTCATAGAGCTGGCTTCTCTTTCTTCTTTGTTGTAGGACTTTCAGCCATCCACGGATCATGATGCACGTTTCCTCCATGGCGGTCTACCCTTCTCCACACGGATGGCATACAGTCTCGCTATGGCTCAAGATGACATGGACACTCATGCTGTGACCATTTGGTCCTCCTGTGTCCCTAGCCATGTGAAGATATTTGCATGGCTTTTATTCAGAGACATGCTCAACTCCAAGGAAAACCTCCTTCACAAACACATCTCAAGCGACACCCTCTACCCTCGATGCGAACATGTCTCTGAGGATAGTCTACATATCTTCATCAGGTGCCTGCATGCGGACCAGATTTGGCAGCAAATTGGCATTGCTCCACCCCTCTGCATTGACGACTTATGGGCATGCAGGATGCCCCTCGGTTTGGATGATGGTGCAAAATACCGTCAGATCCCTCGGTAGGGTTCCTGACGAGATCGGAAGTACCGGGACGGAGCCCGCACGCACAAGTTACCTAGGTTCGGGCCTCCAGAGAGTAATACCCTACATCCTGCTTCTTCTTATTATTCATGGTGATGGGGTTCCTCCTGCGAGGGAATACAATGGTGAGGGCTGAGTTGCTATCGAGAGTTCTCTTCTCCTAAGATTGGATGCCATTGGCGCTCCCTAACCTTCCCTTATATAGGCGGTGGAGGTTAGGGTTACAGGGGGTAGATGCGATCTGGGCCGCCGCCCTTCTTGACTTGGGGAGCAAGATCCCTGTGGGTCAGTTCCTCTCCCTGCTGGGCCCGCGGGCCCTGATCCGGCTTCTATCAGTAGCCCTCGAGTGTGGCAGAGGTCGCAGGTGGTGAAGTCCTAGACCTCCGGCGGGCTCTTATCTCCTGGGCGTGGCCTTCCTTGCTCCTTGCGGTCCTGTTGCTTCAAGTTGCCTGATCTCCTTGATCTTGGCTTGCGCGAGTTGTGCCTCTTCTTTCCCTACGACCATTAGACCCGATGACCAACGGTTGGGCCATTATGGGCTAGCCGGTCGGGCCCAGGCCCCCTGTTGAAGGACCGACCGTCACCATGACCCAGTTCATTGCCGGTGCTCCATGCATCGCTACCGTCGTCGGCAAGATTGCGGGGAATCTTTGCTATAAATCTTAGACGAGGGACACCGCTTCAGTTGCCCGTTCTTCTTCCTTAGAAAGCTTTCGCTCGCCGCCACCAAACTCCAAGATCTGCACGATAGGAAACCCAATGGCTTCTTCGTTTGCACCTTCTGGTCAGAGCCGGCGCTGAGGACGATCATCGAGTCCGCCGTCACCACCTTCCCTGGTCCTGGCCAACCCACCGGAGTGGACCAATGATTGGAAACACCCCCCCATCACCAGGCATGACCTGGACCAACTAGCGGAGGTTGGCTGACTGCCGAATGGCAAATCAGTGGCTTGGCTAGTGCCTCCTCGCAAGGACGAGGTTCCTCAGCCGTTGCTCTGGAACCTTGTGGTGCACCTGCCATTTATTCACCGCGGCCTGCGCCTTCTGTTGAGTGCCTTCACCTGGGGGATTTTGACCCATTACGGTAAGCAGCTGCATCACCTGACGCTGAGCGTGGTGCTGCATTTGTCCTGCTTCATGACCCTCTGTGAGTGCTTCCTCGGGGTCCTCCCCCACTTTGGCCTCTGGAAGTTTTTCTTCGAGGTGGTTCCCCGCTTGAAGGAGGGAAAGGTTCCGTCCTGTGGCGGGGCTATCATCCGCCCTCACTCCGACTCCAAGTACTTCGAGCTGGAGACCAGCGCCGAGGCAAAATCCATGGAATGGAGTTGGTTCTATGATCCGGACATTCCAGGCGATCATCGCGAGGCCGGGCTGCCCAAGTTCACTGATATGCCCTGCTGGCAAAAGCCGGAGTGGAGCTCAGATATGGGGATCTCCCAGGAAACTGGCTTCCTGATCCAGGCAATTTATCAGCTACAGGACAAAGGGCTCTCCGGTCTCCAGATTCTGAAGACCTGGACAGAGAGGAACATTCAACCTCTGGGATGGAGGGCGTCCCCCATGTTTTAATATGAGGGACTAACCAATCCCAGTCGTCTGCTTAAGTGGGAGATCTCAGAGAACGAAGTGGAGCTCCGCATGCACCTGGTGACCGGCCTCCCTATTGGTGAGATCCATATGGGGGTTGCCGTTCAACCGTATAGCCGGGCCAATCCGCGCCCCCCGGTGAGTCACAATGACCTACCTTCTGCTCCTTTTGCTTGTCGAAGGTCAGACCTTACGTGTGTCCTGACTTTTCTATTCTTTGTCCTCACACCTTTCGAGATTTCCTTTCGACCCCCCCGCAGCCTCTCGGTCTCGTGTGCGTGACAACCCAAAGCTTTGGCAAGGCTGCGACCGGTGCTGCTTCCACCCCAAGGGGCTCACGGAGCAGGATGGAGGAGGCCCCTGCTGTTCCTCCGCCCGCGAAGGTCACGCGATCGCAAACGGCAGCCTCTGCGGATCCACCTGCTGAGGAAGCCAGGCCTTGAGCGGCGCTTGAGGGCTCCTTGGCCGTGGGTGCGACCAACCCGAGCTCGTCGAAACTCTCCTTGGTCATTCGGGAAGCCGTAGGCACAACGGCGGGCCCCAATGATGGTGGAGAGAGCCCGCGACCGTCAGGCAAAAAGGAGCCCCCGGGCGACGGTGTTGTAGAGCCGTCGAGTTTGTCGAGGGTGGTGGACCAGCCGTAGGCCTCAATGCCCAAACCGATCCCTCGCCAGAGGCCTAAAGTTAGGGCGAAGAAAAACCAACATAGGTACTGTTTCCTCGCCCGCGGCCTCCTTGGGAGGTGTGTCCTTTACGTGATTTTTCCTTTCCTTGTAGTTCATCGAGCGGCGTTAAGAAAACCGCGGGACGCCATCGAGCAACCTTCACCTACAATTCTGCTTCCCTCAGGAGAGTGGCCCTTGTGACGTTCAGGCTTCTGACCGGCCAGTGGGTTCAGATCAGCCTGAGCCCGTACCTCCAGCGGTTCATGTTCGCGAGGAGGTGGCACCATCGATGCGCGGGTCTGCTTCTGATGCTAGCCTCGCTGGTGGTTCTTCGGTCCCCTCTTCTTCTCACGAGATTGGTCTGGCTAGTCATATGCCAAGCCCAATGAGGGCCACTCTCCGTGAGAGCGGCATTTTCTCTCAGGCCTTGTAGGAGGGCCTTGGGGAGATCAGACGTACGCCTTAGGTCAGCACCAAGGTAGAGGCCCTAAGACACCCCCCTAGTAGCCCCCGAGCCTCAAGCACATTGTGGCATAATGTGCTTGAGGTTCAAAACTTGCACAATCCTTTCTCATATTTTCCCTTTTCCTTCTTTGTAGGCCCTTCTGGACGAACGGTCGAGCCTCACGGCGCGGGTCAGTGAGCTATGCTAGATGGTGGAGGCGGAGGAGCGCCGGGCCTACGCACTAGAGCAATCTCTGGCTGACTGCCTCTGTGTGTCTTCTGCACTTTCTATTTTTAGTGCGGTCCTCATTCTGGGTTCCTTCTAATGTGTTGTATTCATTTGAAGTATCTGAGGAGCAGTTTTTCGAGGCGGAGCGCCGTCTTGGTGTGGTTTGAAAGAAACAAGCCATGCCCATTATGTTGCGGCTGCCAAGCTGGCGGAGGCACAGGCCTGCCATGAGCTGCTCTCTGGGGAGTCAGGAGTTTTGGAAGCGAACAGGAAGATGACCATCGATTTGCGTGCACAACTGCAATAGCAAAACGCTGTTGAGGAGGGCCTCCGGCTGCGGATCCAGGATGTCCACGAGCAACTTGCGGCTGTCGAAGGTCGTTCGAGGGACCTGGACGCGGAGGGCGCTTCCCTTCAAGAGGGTGGTCAACTTGTCACCCGAGACCTTTAAATTTGTCACGAGCGCATAGCTAGTCTTGAGGCGGCCTCTGAAGGTAAGACCTATCGTATCGTTGTTAATATGTCCTATCTCTAGTTTTGGCCATCTGCTCAACCATTTTGTTTGTATTTAGTGTTCAACTATCTCCCCTCCGATGGAGGTCGCACCTGGTCAATCGAGGCTAGGCATGGTCGTCCCTCTGATTGAGCAGGTGTCAGCGGCACTGGCACTGGCAGGGAGATCCTTGTGGGGTGCTGAGCTTGGTGAGTAGCCCTTACTTCAACTGGTTGAGTGGATTCCCATGGCTCCACAGCATCTTCTCCAGCTTCAAGAGGCCACAGCAACCGAAGGAGCCTGATTCGTACTGGCGCGTTTGCGAGCCGGTCGGCCGGAGGTGTCAACCCATGCCGTTGTGACCACCGTGCCTGAGTCCCGTCCTTTGCAGGGCTTTTTCCACGAAGTTGATTAGGTTGCCTCCTATGCGTGCACTGACTGTTCAAATAATTGGCCCGTTTACTGTTCTTACTGTATCAATAATCGGCATTACTATTCATTACTATTTCAATGATATGCGCCTGTCTGGTTAATTATTCATTTACTATTCATGATTATTTCAAAATTTTAACAGAAAATTATATTTATATGCAGGATCTTTTCAGGGCTGGCGGGGCCTGTCAGTTTGTCCGATGGTGCTTGCAGAGGTGTAAAATTCCTACTCGGTACTCACCATATTTATCCTTATGTTGCATCATATGTAGCTAGTTACGTTCCCTTGACGGTTTTAATTGTAAATTTAAAATCTAAGTTCTTATCGTGTTACCAGGTAGTTCCACCCGAAGGGAACACTTCTCTACGGCCACAAGGTTCTCATTCAACGCCAACTCTGGGCTACACAAAGAACTACACACGCAGAGGTTTCTCCTATAGGATCCCTATCATAAGAACTCTTCCCGTAAATTCATAAGTAAAAACACCAAGTGAAACCAAAGAAACTACATCATTTCAACAACATAATTTACATATGGTTTTCCCCTTCGGGAAACCCCGAAGGGAATACACATGAACTAGTAAATTACCTTAATATTGTTAGCGATCTCAGCGCCTTCTTGGCTATACTACTAGGTGGTGGTGGTGGCTAAGCTACAAGGAGAGAGTGCTCTGGCTCTCGCTTCGCTTCGACTGACTGAGGTGTTGTGCTTCACTCTGCTGTCTTCTGTCTCCTCCTCTCCTCCTCCTTTTACAGCTGCGAGGCGGCTGCCAACGATGCCTTCGGGAGCATTCGCTCGACTGCCAGCAAGACCCTCACTTATTTATTTTACATACGGTAGCATGCACGCGTGTCCTACTAGGGTACATGTGTGTCCTTCTAAAATATGGATAAGTGCGAGAGAGAGTGCCCGACAAACTTCAATCTTCAGGAATCTTCACTTTTTTCACGTGGGCATTGTCTCTCGGTGGATGATTGGCTTGCCTCCAGTGTCTTCTAATTATATGAGCAATACACAGAGATTGCTCACACCGTTGGCTCCGCCTTCTTCTCCGATGCAAATATTCTGGCATCTGATGCATGACAATATGTTTTTTTTCAGGGGGTCTTCCCCGCCAATATAATTGATATACCATATCAATATTCGGGTTGCATCAATATTTGGGAAGGTCCTCCGTGCCCGAAAAAATCGATAGCATTATCAATTCAAGTATATAGCCTATTATGCAATACACTGTCCGTGTCCAGCGATGTCTAGCATAGGATCATCGTCAGACAAATTGAAATTATATTTATCATCACACTGCTTCTTTATTTCTTCAAATTTCTCATCCATTTCTTCTCTTACTTGTTTTAATATTTCTTCTCTCAACTCTTTCTTTATTATTTTTTACCATTCTGCAAATCTTTTATTCATTTCTTGGTCTATATATTCACTATCTAAAGGGTCAAGTCCCTTTAGAAGGCATTCTTGATATGACTGATATTTTGGTGATCCTTCTTTTATTGGAGTTTTTGAGCTCGAAGCTTCTCCTTTTAAGGGAACTGCTGAAGCGGGTATATTTTTAATTATGCCCCCTCTTTTCTTAATATATTCTTTGGCTTCGGGATCTATATAATATTCTGGTCTTATTACTTTTTGTGCCCATTTCAAGGCCTCATTGATATTATCATATCTTTTATATGATAAATCTATGCCTTTGCTCTTTGCTGCAAGCTTCTCTATTTGAATATCTTCCCAATGCATATATATTCCTGGTTTATTTCCATTAAACATTATATATAGAGGTTCTTCTTTTTCTACCTCAATATTTGATGGTCTTGGGCTATTTTTGTTCAACGTATTGAACATATAAAAATATTCTGCAAGACTATTCAGATTAGATAGCATATAACCTCTTTCTTCCCTTTTTACGGCATATTGAAACCACATATTATCCAATATGCATCTTTGGATTTCATCAAGACGAATATGGCTCTTTTGCTTGAAATTGAATGTATTTGGAGAGAATATTATTAATTTATTGTCCTCTCCAAATATGAAACATTCATTTCCGCTTGGGAGAGTTCCTTTTGCTGTTCCCTTCATTTCTGTAAAATTGATGAGTGGGGAAATATGTCAAGCAAACCATTATCCTTTCCTTTGATATGCTCAAATATTACTTTACAATCATTCCCAGGTATGGTGTCTTCAAATAAGACCCATCTTCTCGTTGAGCTTTTCTTGCTATTAATTTTATTGTAATATCGGCATATGGCTTCACAATCTGTTCGAACTGTAAATTCTTTAAATCCTAAATATAATCTGAATGCATTTATTGCATTTACGACTGCAAGGATTTCCCTATCAATATTATTTACCGTCTTTAATTTGAAACTTCCTGAAGCATATCTGCATATTTTATCATCTGCTTTAGGGGAATATTTAGTAGGTTTTTGTTTTAATAGAGCACCCCAGCCTACCTTAGATGCATTTGTTTCAATTATAAAATATTTATCCTCTAAGGGCAGCTCTAGGGGTTCTAAATTCTTGACTCTCTCCTTTATGGCTTTTACTAATCTTATGTCTTTAGAATTGAACTATTTTTGTCCATTCTTTCTTAACTTTGCATATAATGGACCAGCTAACTTTGCTAAATTGTCTATATAATTTCTAGCATAATTTACAATTCCTAGGAATTGTTGCAGAACCTTTTTATCACTCATATTGTCAGGAAATTCTAATATTTTCTTTGCAATATGATCTTGTAAATATATTTTTCCTTCTCCTATTTCATGACCAAGAAAATTTATTCTTTCTTCGCATATTTCCATCTTCTTTTTGGACAATATGAGCCCATTTTGCTCTAGCTTTCGGAAGAACACTTCGAGGTGGGCAATATGCTCTTTATATGATTTGGAAAATATTAATAGGTCATCAATGTAGACCAATATAAATGCTTGATTCTCATTAAATATATTTTGCATTTTTCTTTGAAATAATGCGGGTGCATTCTTTAGACCCAATGGCATAACTAGCCATTCATAATGGCCTTGTGGACAAGTAAAGGCTATCCAAGGAATAGATTCCTCTGCCATTTTTACTTGCCAAAATCCAGCCTTTAAATCAAATTTAGAGAAATATTTGCTTCCTTGTATTCTATTGATCCATTCCTGCTTATTAGGTATATTATATGCAGCATCTATCATATTATCATTGAGCCTTTTAAAATTAATTACCATTCTGGATTTACCTCTTACTTCTTCAGCATGATTTCTAACTATAAAAGCAGCATATCTATGAGGACTTCTGCTTTCTCTAATTCTTTAATATGGATTTTGAATTCTTCTATATCTTTGGGAGTAGCTTCTATTGGTCCTGACTTAATTTTGTAATCTGGGTTTATAATATTTATTTTGCAAACTATAGAGTTCTTATCCCAATGTTTCATTGGTATTTCCCTAATAATTTGTATATTCTCTAATCTTTGCACAATCTTGTCTATATCTTCTTTGGTATTTTATATCTTTATACCAATTTGGAGAGAAAGATTGTAACCCTATGCATTCTGTACATGTATTTTCTATATGATATTCTTCTATTGTCTCACTGAGTTCTTCATCTTTACAGAATTCAAGGGAATCTGCACTTGCGCTATATTCAACATCTACATTAGATATTTCTATATTTTGCAAAGCCTTTCTTTGTTTCCGCACTTCAGATAAGTATGGAACATTATCTTGACATGGGATAAATGTAACCCCATCTTCATGTATAATTGTGGTTTGCAAGGACTGTTGCAAAAATCTTAACCCTATTATCATATCATCATTTATAACCGATAAATCTCTTATTGTAATTTCATCTATTATATATTTTGTGCCATTTATATATGCTTCTATATTATATGCCAACTGGTTATGAATTTTCTTTATTCCTGACATATCGGTAGATACTTTGGCTTTATTATTATCTATAGTTTTGACTATTTCAGGACATCTTACAAAGTATTTGTCATGAATAATGTTCTTTGTGCAACCAGTGTCTAATAGTGCCAATATTTTATAGGAAATATTTGGTGTTAAATTTATTTTAACTGGAATTCTTATACCTAGCACTTCTTTAAATGGTAATCGTACTATATATTTGTTCCACAACTAGTTATAGCATCTTTAATGTATTAACTATCTCCTTTTTTATCTTACTGTTACCATTTGTTCTTTGATACTGTGCTTATCTTCTATCTTATCTTTTAGTTTTTGTTCTTTATTATCTTCTAGCTTATCTTTTAGTATTTCTAGCTCTGCTTCTAATTTATTTATTCTATTTTCTAGATTTCTAACCCTACTAGATAATATTCTATCTTCTGGTTCAAATTCTATTTCATGTCTCCATATTTGATTTTTGCCTTTAAGACAGGAGGCACAAGCTTGTCTTACGCATTTGCTGCATGTAAACCTATTATCTTGGCTTGGATAATATATACAGAAATCACATTTGATATTATAATCACCTTTTCCTTGAATCCAATCATGCTCGCAGTCTACTTGGTTCATCATTTCTAGTTTTATTTATCACACGAGAACAATTAATGGCTAACACTTTCTTGTTTTTTAATCTTTTCAATCTAGCAATTTCTCTAATGAAAAATAATTCTCTTTCTCTAATTTTAGGCCAATCTGTTGTCATAGAATGACTATATTCCCATTCGATATGCTTTAGCTTATTTTCCTAATAAATTATTTCATTATCTGAATTAGCCTTTTCTACATATTCAATTACACCTTTACTCTTATTATTGATAATTTCTCTTTCTGTCATGAAAGATTCCGTGTCTATTTCTTCAACTATTTGTTGTCTTATAATAATTTTAGAGTCTTCTTTTGGTGAGTCATGATCAAAAAATCCATCAGGGGGTGACAAATGTTTAGCAACTTCGTTTAATGCTTTGGTATATTCATTCATATAACTATGAGAGGATAAGAGTTTTTACCTCTTGTACTAACCTTTTTATTTCAGGAATATCTGGAATTGTTTCAGTGCGTGACACCAAGTCTTTGCCTTTACTTAAGCAACGGCCTATTGTCAACACTTCTTCTTTAATATAGTCGTTATTCTTGCAAATTATATTCTGTCTTGCTTTTGCTTCTTCTAGCTTATGAAGACTGATATCTATGTTATTATTTAACCCGAAACACTTTTCTGTGAGTTTTTGATATTCTTTAAATATGCTTTCAAATTTTTGTTCAAGTATATATTGCCTTTTCCCCCAAGATATATAAAAATTATATATCAAATCGACCACTATATTTAGTTGACTATGAGATGTATGCCAAATATGCTCCTCAGAGGGATTTACTCTGCACCTTATGTTAATATTCTCTTTAGTATTTATTACCTTACCTGTACTAACTTCTAAATTTAAATAGTTTAACCTTTCAATGATTATATCCTGGACCTGATACCAACAATACTGCAAAAAAAATTATTAAATAATATCTGCGGCTATATATGGACGCTATCTGCAGTCTTTAGTTAGTGCGTGTGGTTATGAAATGCTAATTTCAGTTTACTGTTCATCACGGGGCGTGGAAAGCACTGTTCACAACAATAATTAATGTTCAATGTTCACTATTCACAATAGTAATTTTACTGTTCAAATAATTGGCCCGTTTACTGTTCTTACTGTATCAATAATCGGTGTTACTATTCATTACTATTTCAATGATATGTGCCTCTCTGGTTAATTATTCATTTACTATTCATGATTATTTCAAATTTTTAACAGAAAATTATATTTATATGCAGGATCTTTTCAAGGCTGGCGAGGCCTGTCAGTTCGTCCGACGGTGCTTGTAGAGGTGTAAAATTCCTACTCGGTACTCACCATATTTATCATTATGTTGCATCATATGTAGCTAGTTACGTTCACTTGACGATTTTAATTGCAAATTTAAAAGCTAAGTTCTTATCGTCTTCCCAGGCAGTTCCACCCAAAGGGAACACTTCTCTACGGCCACAAGGTTCTCATTCAACACCAACTCTGGGCTACACAGAGAACTACACACACAGAGGTTTCTCCTATAGGATCTCGAGCATAAGAACTCTTCCCGTAAATTCATAAGTAAAAACACCAAGTGAAACCAAAGAAACTACATCATTTCAACAACATAATTTACATATAGTTTTTCCCTTTCGGGAAATGCCGAAGGGATTACACATGAACTAGAAAATTACCTTAATATCCTTGGCGATCTCAGCGCCTTCTTGGCTATACTAATAGGTGGTGGTGGTGGCTAAGTGGTGGTGGCTAAGCTAGAAGGAGAGAGTGCTCTGGCTCTCACTTCGCTTTGACTGACTGAGGTGTTGTGCTTCACGCCGCTCTCTTCTGTCTCCTCCTCTGCTCCTCCTTTTATAGCCGCGAGACGGCTGCCAGCGATGCCTTCGGGAGCATTCGCTTGACTGCCAGCGGGACCTTCACTTATTTATTTTACATATGGTAGCATGCACGCGTGTCCCACTAGGGTACAAGCATGTCCTTCTAAAATATGGATAAGTGCGAGAGAGAGTGCCCGCCAAACTTCAATCTTCAGGAATCATCACTTTTTTCACGTGGGCATTGTCTCTCGGTGGTTGATTGGCTTGCCTCCAGTGTCTTCTAATTATATGAGCAATACACAGAGATTGCTCACACTGTTGGCTTGAATCTTGAACTCCGCCTTCTTCTCCGATGCAAATATTCTGGCATCTGATGCATGACAATATTTTTTTCGTTGGGGCTCTTCCCCGCCAATATAATTGATATACCATATGAATATTCGGGTTGCCTCAATTTTCGGGGAGGTCCTCCGTGTTCTGATACCAACAATACTATGAATTTTTTATTAAATAATATCTGCGGCTATATATGGACGCTATCTGCGGTCTTTAATTAGTGCGTGTGGTTATGAAATGCTAATTTCAGTTTACTGTTCACCACGGGGCGTGGAAAATAATGTTCACAACAGTAATTACTGTTCAATATTCACTATTCACAATAGTAATTTTACAGTTCAAATAATTGGCCCATTTACTGTTCTTACTGTATCAATAATCGGCGTTACTATTCATTACTATTTCAATGATATGCGCCTGTCTGGTTAATTATTCATTTACTATTCATGATTATTTCAAATTTTTAACAGAAAATTATATTTATATGCAGGATCTTTTCAGGGCTGGCGAGGCCTGTCAGTTCGTCCGACGGTGCTTGTAGAGGTGTAAAATTCCTACTCGATACTCACCATATTTATCATTATGTTGCATCATATGTAGCTAGTTACGTTCACTTAACGGTTTTAATTGCAAATTTAAAAGCTAAGTTCTTATCGTCTTCCCAGGCAGTTCCACCCAAAGGGAACACTTCTCTACGGCCACAAAGTTCTCACCTCTCCTATAGGATCCCTATCATAAGAACTCTTCCCGTAAATTCATAAGTAAAAACACCAAGTGAAACCAAAGAAACTACATCATTTCAACAACATAATTTACATATGGTTTTCCCTTTCGGGAAACCCCGAAGGGATTACACACGAACTAGGAAATTACCTTAATATTCTTATCGATCTCAGCGCCTTCTTGGCTTTACTACTAGGTGGTGGTGGTGGCTAAACTACAAGGAGAGAGTGCTCTTGCTCTCGCTTCGCTTCGACTGACTGAGGTGTTGTGCTTCACTCCGCTCTCTTCTGTCTCCTCCTCTCGTCCTCCTTTTATAGCTGCGAGACGGCTGCTAGCGATGCCTTCGGGAGCATTCGTTCGACTGCCAGCGGGACCCTCACTTATTTATTTTACATACGGTAGCATGCACGCGTGTCCTACTAGGGTACATGTGTGTCCTTCTAAAATATGGATAAGTGCGAGAGAGAGAGTGCCCGACAAACTTCAATCTTCAGGAATCTTCACTTTTTTCACGTGGGCATTGTATCTCGGTGGATGATTGGCTTGTCTCCAGTGTCTTCTAATTATATGAGCAATACACAAAGATTGCTCACACTTTTGGCTTGAATCTTGACCTCCGCCTTCTTCTCCGATGCAAATATTCTGGCATCTGATGCATGACAATTTTTTTCCCTGGGGGATCTTCCCCGCCAATATAATTGATATACCATATCAACATTCGGGTTGCCTCAATATTCGGGGAGGTCCTCCGCATCCGAAAAAATTGATAGCAATATCAATTCAAGTATATGGCCTATTGATTAATCCCAATATTCACGTATCATTAATTGCTAATCAATATGTTGTCCATGCCCAGCGATGTCCATATGATCATCGTCCGACAAATGAGAAACATATTTTCGATCACATTCTTTCTTTATTTCTTCAACTATTTCTTTTCTTAATTCCTTTAATATTTCTTCTTTTAATTCTATTTTCAATTCTTCTTTCCACACTTTTGACATATCTTCCCATTTTTCATCTATTTTCATATCTATATATTCCCCATCCAAAGGATCCACTCCTTTGACAAGGCATTCTTTATATGTTTTATATTTTGGAGAAATATTATCTTTTTCATGGTCGGAGCTTGATTCATCTATTTTCAACTTTCTGAGAACTGCTGTTGCCGGATTGGCATTATTTATCCTATTAACTTTGTGGATATATTCTTCGGTTGATGGCTGTATATAATATTTAGGTCCTATGACAGCCTCTGCATATTTTAAAGCTTCATCTGCACAAGCATAACTTTTCCAGTTTTTGCTATCTCCATTTTTCTTTGCTATTAGTTTTTCTATACTTATTTCTTCATATAAAGTAAATATATTCCTGGCCTTTTTCCTTCAAACAAGACATATAGCGTCTTGTGTTTTGGATATTCCATATTCTCTGCAGATGTTTGTCCTTTATTCATCATTTTTCCTTTATTTAACATATTGAAATATTCTGCTAGGCTATTCAGGATTGATAGCATATATCCTTTATCATTTCTTTTGTTATTATATTGATTCCAGAAATTATCAAGTATGCATGTTTGAACTTCATCTAGATATATATACTTCTCGGGCCTGAAATTGAAAGTATTTGGCTCAAATATTTTCAAACTATTCTCAGCTCCAAAGCTGATTGTTTCAAACCCGTGGGGGTGTAATCCTTGCTTCATATATGCAAAATTAATGATTAAGAGGATATGTCAGATAAAATGTTATTCTTTAATATGTTCACATATTATTTCATAACCATTCCTTCTTTTAAATCTTTCTTTCTTATTTTTGAAAATTCTTCCAATCTTTTATTCTTGATCTATGTATTCACTATCTAAGGGGTCAAGCCCCTTTAGAAGGCATCCTTGATATGCTTAATATTTTGAAAAATTTACTTTATATTCTATATCTCGAAACTTGAAATAACAACTTTTCATTATTTTCGACCAATTTGAGGCATAATTAATGTTATCACGCCTTATTTGGATTTCTTCCTTTGTCATAAGTATTCCATCGAACATAATATATGCTGGTCTTGGTGTAGAATATACTGCAGGGATATTGATATTAGATCGCATATAACCTTTCTCTTGTCTTTTGATTATGTCATTAATTTCTAATAAGCATCTTTCGATATCATCAACATGAATATGATCTTGTGGTTTGAAATTGAATGTGTTTGGCGACAATATCCTCAATCTGGTGTTATTTCCAGATATATAGCCTTCCCTTCCTCCTATGAGTGTACTTCTCTTCATTTCTATAGAAATGGTAATCAGAGGAATTTGTTTGGTAAACTATTTAATTTGCCTTTAATATGTTGATATATTACTTTTATATCTATTCTGCTAAGGTGTCTTCCATGTTCTGGTAGAACCTTTCTTGCTATTTATGTGGTTCTAATATTTTATCTCTTTCTGTTCCTCTATTTCTGTGTTTCTATTAACCTCTTTTTCTTCTAACTTATCCATTAGTTTTTCTAACTCTGCTTCTAGTGTATTTATCCTATTTTCTAGATTTCTGACTCTACTGGATAATATTCTTTCTTCTGGCTCAAATTCTATTTCCTGTCTCCATATTTGATTTTTGGCTTTTAGACAGGAGGCACAAGCTTGCCTTAGGCATTTGCTGCATGTGGACCTATTATCTTGCCTTGGATAATATATACAGAAAGCACATTTGATATTATAATCACCTTTTCCTTTAATCCAATCATGTTCGCAATCTACTTGGTTCATCATTTCTATTTTTAAACCTGATAACTCATCTATTAAGTCTATCTCATCTTCACTTGAATCATATTCTTGAGTCACATTTTCTACTTCATCCGTTTCTATGATTGAATACATTGACTCATCATCTTTTATTTCATCATCACATACTAGTATATTTTCATTAACACTATCTATAATTAGAACTCTTTCTTGCTCTTCATATTTACTAGAGTATCTTTTCTGGTCTTTATTAGGGCAAGTTCTACTTAGATGATCTGGAGAGTTACATATAAAACATCTACATGTTTTATCATAAGTTTTTCTAGGAACATATCTTCTTACATTTCTTTTATGTAGAAATGGGGCTCTATTATCTGACCTTCTTAAGAAAAACCTTTTCTTAGTTCTAAAATTTCTATTATCTCTCCTTTGGGATTTATAAATTTTTTTATTCTTATACCTTTCTTCTCCATATGTTAATGGTATTTGGACGAGTGATTTGCAGAAATTATAATCTGTTTTCTCATAGATCTTTGAGCTTGTATAACTGTACATATCTTTCTTAGCTGTTTTAAGACAAATGTATGGCTTGAGATATGTTTACAATATTTCCTCCTAGTTCCTTTTTATATTCCTCAAAATTATAGACCCTAGAGGGTCGGGCAACTTATTAAAATATCTTTCTACTACTCCAATATTAAAGCCTTGCTTAGTAGTGGTAGCATTATATAAGTAATGCTAAGAGAATTCCTTTATTCCCTTCCAGCTTGTCAGCGGTAATTTTTCTATTCTCTCAGTCTTTATTTTGTAATGCAGTATGTCCTAATTTGGATCTTCTGCTATGATCATATTTGAAATAACATTTGCCAAATTATTTGGATTGCTTCCCTGACTCTTTTATAATTCTGGGTATTGATCAAGGCATGCTTCTACCCATTGTTCCCATAGGACTTTTACAGATTCTCCTAAAAATGTTTCAAGATATGTTAACATATCCTCAACCTTAGTGCCAATATTATGTTGGTTTTGTATATATTTTTGAACTATTAAACTTTTCCATATTCTAATTATATTCAGCCAATCTATCGGGTCACAGGCTGCTAAATTTAATATAGCACTATCATTTTTATAATTTTGAAATTGCACTGGCCTTTCAAAATCTCTTCTCTTGGTACCCATATATCTATATTGTCCAGGGATATATGTGGGTTGGTAGTCATCTTTTTCTGGAGGCCATTGTCCAGCTGATCTGGTAGGTCTCTCCCTTTCTTCATCTCTTCTTACTGAAGATTCCCCATATCCCCTTCTTCTTTTTCCACTACTTTCTACTTCCATGGCTTCCATTGCATTATCTAAATTATGCAATCCCACATCATCTAGTGAGTTATAAAAATCATTATTTTGCTCTGAATCATCATAATTTTTATCTTCTAATTCTTCTAAATTTTCTTCATAACTTTCTAGTAATAGCTTATTATTTATATCCCATTGCTCTTCTTCGTCCACAACTTCATCTTTATGGCTCTGAGCAATATTCTTATTTTTATCATTATTTTCAGTGACAACCTTATTATTACTATTAATATTATCTTTATTTACTTCTGCTGCTATTATGTTATTTATCATGCGAGAACAACTAATTGCTGGCTTTTTCTCACTTTTTAATCTAGCAATTTATCTAATAAAAAATAAAAAATTTCTCTTATCTTAGGCCAATCTGTTGTCCATGAATGACTATATTCCCATTCTATATGCTTTAGTTTCTTTTCCCAATGAATTATTTCATCATCTATATTAGTTTTTTCCATGCATTCGGTTATACCTTTATTCTTATTATCGCTAATTTCTGTTTCTGACATAAAATATTATGTGTCTTCTATGGATGCAGATCTATAATTCATGAATCTAATACTACTACCTCCTTCGCAATTTTGATAACTTATGTAGTTTTCAGGTAGCGTTAATTCCTTCTTTTCTATTAATTCACCTATCTTCCATTCTTCTCCTGCTCTTTCTTCAGAACTAATTGTAAGAGGATTCATAAATTGTATGCCTTTTGATTGCATGCTATCGATTACGCTATTTATGTTTACTCTATATCTGGAGTTACTTCTGTTAGTGAGCCTTCCTATAAATTCTATGCTTACTAACAAATTTGTTCCTTTAAAATCTTCATATCCTTTAGTTTGGAAACCAAAACTCATTTTTTCAATAAATTCTTTAACAGGCATTATTAGGTCTGGAGCTACATATGTTATTAGCCTATTTTCATTCATATCTCCTTCCATAAAGCCTAATGCCGCTTTATCAATTGATTCCCATCTTCGGTCTAATAATGTTATTAGTACCTTTGCTCCTAATTTCTTTCTTGTCATGCCTTTAACTCCTATGATATACATACCTTGATGAATATATTTATAACCACAATATCTTAATTCATTTTCAATATTCTTGCTTACAATTCATAAATCTACTGGATGCGTTAATACACTTAACTCTACTTCCCTAGATATTCTGTATAAACCACTCTTGTTTTCAAACAAACCCATATGATATACTTGTTGTGGTTTTATTTTTCTTAGGGTATCTTTTTGATATCTTTCTAAGTCTTTTTGCAAATCTATAACTTCTTCTATACTATCAACATCATCAGCTTTGCATGATAATCTATGCTTCATTGCAAGAGGCTTAGAGTCTTGCCTTACTACCTAGAGGAATTTGTCTCTTCTGGAGACGCTGTTAGGTATATCCATTTTTCTGAATTAATATTTCTTGATGAAGATACTAATCCAGATGAGGATAACACAATATCTTTGTTGCTTTGAACACTATTTAGCTTTTCAAAAACTTGAATTAAAAGCTGGAGGATAGTGTTATTCTGTCTTATTATAATTTTTGAGTCTTCTTTTGGTGAGTCGTGATCAGAAAGTCCGACAGGGGGTGACAAATATTTAGCAACTTCGTTTAATGCTTTGCTATATTCGTTCATATAACTATGAGAGGATAAGAGTTTTTACCTCTTGTACTAACCTTTTTATTTCAGGAATATCTTGACCTGATTAAGAGTGTGACGACGAGTCTTTGCCCTTTCTTAGGTAACGGCCTATTGTCAACACTTCTTCTTTAATATAGTCGTTATTCTTGCAAATTATATTATGTCTAGCTTTTGCTTCTTCTAGCTTATGCAGAGTGATATCTATTTTATTATTTAACCCAGAGCACTTGTCTGCGAGTTTTTGATATTCTTTGAATATGCTTTCAAATTTTTGTTCAAGTATATTTTGCCTTTTTCCCCAAGATATATAAAAAATATATATCAAATCGACCACTATATTTAGCTGACTATGAGATGTATGCCAAATATGCTCCTCAGAGGGATTTATTATGCATCTTATGTTAATATTCTCTTTAGTATTTATTACCTTACCTGTACTAACTTCTAAATTTAAATATGTTAACCTTTCAATGATTATATCCTGGACCGGATACCAACAATACAACAAATTTTTTATTAAATAATATCTGCGGCTATATATGGACGCTATCTGCGGTCTTTAATTAGTGTGTGTGGTTATGAAATGCTAATTTCAGTTTACTGTTCACCACGGGGCGTGGAAAATAATGTTCATAACAGCAATTACTGTTCACTATTCACAACAGTACTTTTACTGTTTAAATAATTGGCCCGTTTACTGTTCTTACTATATCAATAATCAGCATTACTATTCATTACTATTTCAATGATATGCGCCTGTCTGGATAATTATTTGTTTACTATTCATGATTATTTCAAATTTTTAACAGAAAATTATATTTATATGCAGGATCTTTTCAGGGCTGGAGAGGCCTTTCAGTTCGTCCGACGGTGCTTGTAGAGGTGTAAAATTCCTACTCGGTACTCACCATATTTATCATTATGTTGCATCATATGTTGCTACTTACGTTCACTTGACGGTTTTAATTGCAAATTTAAAAGCTAAGTTCTTATCGTCTTCCCAGGCAGTTCCACCCGAAGGGAACACTTCTCTACGGCCACAAGGTTCTCATTCAACGCCAACTCTGGGCTACATAGAGAACTACACACGCAGAGGTTTCTCCTATAGGATCCCTAGCATAAGAACTCCTCCCGTAAATTCATAAGTAAAAACATCAAGTGAAACCAAAGAAACTACATCATTTCAACAACATAATTTACATATGGTTTTTCCCTTTCGGGAAACCCCGAAGGATTACACACGAACTAGAAAATTACCATAATATTCTTGACGATCTCAGCGCCTTCTTGGCTATACTACTAGGTGGTGATGGTGGCTAAGCTACAAGGAGAGAGTGCTCTTGCTCTCGCTTCGCTTCGCTTCGACTGACTGAGGTGTTGTGCTTCACTCCGCTCTCTTCTGTCTCCTCCTCTCCTCCTCCTTCTATAGCTACGAGACGGCTACCAGCGATGCCTTCGGGAGCATTCGCTCGACTGCCAGTGGGACCCTCACTTATTTATTTTACATATGGTAGCATGCACGTGTGTCCTACTAGGGTACATGCGTGTCCTTCTAAAATATGGATAAGTGCGAGAGAGAATGCCCGACAAACTTCAATCTTCAGGAATCTTCACCTTTTTCACGTGGGCATTGTCTCTCGGTGGATGATTGGCTTGTCTCCAGTGTCTTCTAATTATATGAGCAATACACTGAGATTGCTCACACTGTTGGCTTGAATCTTGAACTCTGCCTTCTTCTCCGATGCAAATATTCTGGCATCTGATGCATGACAATATTTTTTTCCCTGGGGGGTCTTCCCCGCCAATATAATTGATATACCATATCAATATTCGGGTTGCCTCAATATTCAAGGAGCTCTGATACCAACAATACTACAATTTTTTTATTAAATAATATCTGCGGCTATATATGGACGCTATCTGCGGCCTTTAATTAGAGCGTGTCGTTATGAAATGCTAGTTTCAGTTTACTGTCCACCACGGGGCGTGGAAAGCACTGTTCACAACGGTAATTACTGTTCACTATTCACAACAGTAATTTTACTGTTCAAATAATTGGCCCGTTTACTATTCTTACTGTATCAATAATTGGCGTTACTATTCATTACTATTTCAATGATATGCGCCTGTCTGGTTAATTATTCTTTTACTATTCATGATTATTTCAAATTTTCAACAGAAAATTATATTTATATGCAGGATCTTTTCAGGGCTGGCGAGGCCTGTTAGTTCGTCCGACGGTGCTTGCAAAGGTGTAAAATTCCTACTCGGTACTCACCATATTTATCATTATGTTGCATCATATGTAGCTAGTTACGTTCACTTGATGGTTTTAATTGCAAATTTAAAAGCTAAGTTCTTATCGTCTTCCCAGGCAGTTCCACCCGAAGGGAACACTTCTCTACGGCCACAAGGTTCTCATTCAACGCCATCTCTGTGCTACACAGAGAACTACACACGCAGAGGTTTCTCCTATAGGATCCCTAGCATAAGAACTCTTCCCGTAAATTCATAAGTAAAAACACCAAGTGAAACCAAAGAAACTACATCATTTCAACAACATAATTAACATATGGTTTTCCCTTTCGGGAAACCCCGAAGGGATTACACACGAACTAGGAAATTACCTTAATATTCTTGGCGATCTCAGCGCCTTCTTGGCTATACTACTAGGTGGTGGTGGTGGCTAAGCTACAAGGAGAGAGTGCTTTGGCTCTCGCTTGGCTTCGCTTCGCTTCGACTGACTGAGGTGTTGTGCTTCACTCCGCTCTCTTCTGTCTCCTCCTCTCCTCCTCCTTCTATAGCTACGAGACGGCTACCAGCGATGCCTTCGGGAGCATTCGCTCGACTGCCAGTGGGACCCTCACTTATTTATTTTACATATGGTAGCATGCACGTGTGTCCTACTAGGGTACATGCGTGTCCTTCTAAAATATGGATAAGTGCGAGAGAGAATGCCCGACAAACTTCAATCTTCAGGAATCTTCACCTTTTTCACGTGGGCATTGTCTCTCGGTGGATGATTGGCTTGTCTCCAGTGTCTTCTAATTATATGAGCAATACACTGAGATTGCTCACACTGTTGGCTTGAATCTTGAACTCTGCCTTCTTCTCCGATGCAAATATTCTGGCATCTGATGCATGACAATATTTTTTTCCCTGGGGGGTCTTCCCCGCCAATATAATTGATATACCATATCTGCGGCTATATATATGCCGTATAGGCGATCTGATGCGCCCAGTCCTCTTGTGGGACTGGAGGTCGCATTGGTTTGGGGTGATGCCGTCAGCATATTTTGTGGGGCTTGGCATGACCAGAATTTTGTATTTAGTCTCCAACATCCTTGTAGGTTGCTCCTCGGCTATTAGGGGCGACCTATTAGTTACCTCGATACAGCCCTGTAACACCCCTATGTATTAAAGCACTGTGACCTTTTGATAATCATGCCAAGTCATCATCATTTGCATTGCTTGATTACAGTGTTAAAGCAACTTATTTCAAATTCCTTCCCTGAATTCAGTTCAAATTCAAAGTGCAATTTGAAGATGCTCAAAAGTTGCTGGAAAAATGTTCATCATCAAGCAAATATTCCAAAACAAATTGTCGTTAAGAAAAACAACATCACCATCAACCAAAATGTCGGCTAAGCATTTAAAACAATACAAAAACAGCATTTTAAATGCCATTTAATTTTTGAAAAATTCAAAATGGATTCCAAAATTGACCAAACTTTTTGTGGCACTGCACAATATTCCCTAGTATTTGTTTTGCCAGCCACATATTTTTGCTAAGTCATTTGATGGCTATTTTAAATGCAAAAGACCGCCATTTAAAATAAAACATAAAAGAAATAGGAAAAGGGCCAAGCAGCTACACTGAGCTGGGCCTAAGTGCACAGTACAGTCGGCCCAGCCCAGCCGGCCTCTTTCTCCCTCCTCCCGTCTCTCGTTGTGCGTGTCGCCGCGCCCGTGGTCGCGTCGACGCGCTTTGGCGAAACAATGACACCGTGACGCTACAGCGACCGTCGAGAGGATAAGGGCGACGCCCACGGCCCCCGTCACCATCCTCATCCACTTTTCCCCTCTCTCTCGCTCTCTCTCTGTAACACCCCCTGTATTAAGCTACAGTGATCACCCTTTTGATGAGGCCATGTCATCATGATTAATAGTGCATAATCATCATTAGCATCATATTGCATTTCAACTCCTAAGTCAAATTCAAATTTAAATGTAATTGGAATATAAAAGTTGTCCAACATAGAAACTAAAATGTCAGATAAGTAGCAATTATTCCAGAGGCTATTCTAAAATTGAAACCAACATCATTGGAATTGGATAAGTGACTCGAACAACCTCAAACAGTGGATAAAGATAATATTTAATAACCATTTATTAAATCTGAAATAAATATGGAATTATGTTTTGTCCAAACTAATTTTAGGTGTTAAGGAATAATGCACTGGTATTTATGAAATAGGTCACACTTTTTACAAAAAACCATTTGGGGCCTAAACATTTAACAGTGGAGAAAAGAGAATAAAGAAAAGGAAAGAGAAACAGAAAAGAACAAGAAAAGGGGAAAAAGGCCCACGGCCACTGGGCCTGAGTGGCCACAGTGCCCGGCCCAACTAGCTCCATCCCCTACCCCCCCGCACTGCTCACCCCCCCCCGTGCCGCTGTCGAGCGCCTGGTGCGCACACGCGCGCGCACGCCCTGGCCCCCCCTCTCTCCGCACGACAGCGCGTCGCCGCGACTGCCTCGTACAAGGGCAGCGCCCCGGACCCCCCCTGGCTCCCCCTCGCCCACTCTCCCCCTCTCTCCCCCTCGGCCATCGCTTCCGAGCGCAGCCATGGCTCGGTGTTCCTGAGTTGTCTGCTGATCATAAATCCGACTTCAGCCTATACTCTGTTCCTGTTTGAACTCGCGGTAAACCTCATAACCAAGTCTCATGGTAAACCAACGGTAGCCACAGTCTGGTCATTACGCTCAGACCGCTGGAAACCGGGATTAAGCCCAGGCAAGCACAAGCTGTTCCTAGGACGCTTTTCAACAAACGGTCCATCTGAAATAACCATAGGAATTCAGGTTTTCAAACGCAATCAGAGTTTTAACACACTCGATAGAAAGGTTCAACAAAACAATGGAAAGAAAATGATTATCAGACTAATCGATCAACTACAGGGAAACGCACAGATATCCCGTCTTCTCCTCCGGGTAGACAAATTTAACAGATCCGAATTTCGCATTATAACCTTCATTTACCCCGATAGCAGAGAGATCATAGTCCAGAGTATCAGCTAGGAATAAATCTCATACCACCCACATTTGGGGCAATGTGGGGCGCCGTAAGTCCACACAGCAGTTATTAAACGGTTTTTTCTTTGTCTAACCTCAACGTCGGCCAAGAATTTTAAAGGGGGATTCCTACAAGGCCGTCGGCTCTGATATACCACTTGTGGCGCCCCGCTCGCGTACACTAATCATCCTGCCCCAAAACGTTTACGAGTCAGATCATGGACTCACGGAAGATACACAACACACTCTAAAACATAAGTAAGTCATACAAGCATGCATAATCCAATCCAGTGTCCAAACTTCGACGCAGTGCTACGAATACAACTGCTCGAGCATGAGTACGATCAGCGGAAGCACAATATCTGAGTACAGACATAGTTAAACAAGTTGCCATAAGATGGCTATCACAACGGGATACACAGATCGAACAGGCGCAGGGCCCTCCTGCCTGGGATCCTCCTAACTACTCCTGGTCGTCGGCGTCCTTGACGTAGTAAGTAGCTCCGCCCTGTGGTTAGTAGTCGTCGAAGGTGCGTCTGGTCTCCTTGGCTCCATTCAGTCGTTTGCGACAACCAGCAAGAAGGGAACGGTGGGGGGGGGGGAAAGGAGGGGGAAAGCAACCGGAGTATCATCCAAAGTACTCGCAAGCAGATCTATACTACATATGCATGGTATATGTGTAAGAGGCACTATCGGTTAGGACTTAACTTCAATACTGCCAGAATAGAGATGGGAAGCTATTCGTCGACGAGACTACGTTCTGTCAGGCATCCGTCTGAGCCAATAGAAGAGATTAGTTGGAAGTTAACCCAAACAACAACGTAAAGCATAATCCTACCCGTGCATCCTCTCGTCGCCACTGCGTGCAGAGAGCGACGGAACCAGCCGGTTATATCTTTCACTTGGATGGTGTTGTTTTATTAAGTATCCATTTCTAGTTGTCACAGAGTCGGAATACAACTCCGGGTCGTCCTTTTACCGAGGGACCGGCTATTCGAATAGATAAACTTCCCTGCAGGGGGTCACCACATATTCCCCACCACGCTCGATCCCCTTTGGCGACACACCTTTCCTGGGTCATGCCGGCCTCGGAATATCCACACGTCGCAGCCCCACCTAGCTCAACAAGATGTCAGCACGCCGGACTAATCCAGGCACTCTGGTCTGGGCCCATCGCCCAGTGCGCTCCTGCACTTTGCGTACTGCTGGCCCCGAGCAGACCTAGCAACCACACGATACGGGGTTACGTTAACGCGGTCCACACACCTCGCGCCGCTCAGTCGCTGACGTCAAGAAGGCTTCAGCTGATACCCGAACGCCGGGATACCCATAACTACTCCCGCGTAGTTGGTTAGTGGCGTATAGCCAGTGGCCAGACTCAGATCAAATATCCAACCTCGTTAAACGTGTTATTATGAAGTAAACGCGAACGCCGACCAGGGGCCTGGCCCACCTGTCTCCTAGGTGGTCTCAACCGGCCCTGTCGTCTCCGCCACAAAGATCCACTCAAAGGGCCGTTGGGGACAAAGTCCTTTCAGCCCCCAATCCGTGAATCACTCGCGGGTACTCTTCGAGCCGACCCGACTTTGGTCACCATCTGTATAGTAATTGTATATATGTATAGTATAAACCCGTGAAACACCCCCGAGTGATCACGGCCCGATAGGAAGCAAGGCAGACTGACAAGAATGCAGGGCCAATGATGACAAACTAGCATCCTACACTAGGCATTTAGGATGCAGGTAAGGTACAACAACAGTTAGCAACAATGACAGGCTATGCAGCAGAATAGGATTAACCGAAAGCAGTAACGGCTACACTACTCTAATGCAGCAGTATAGTAGAGAATAGGCTATTCTGGTGATCAAGGGGGGGGCTTGCCTGGTTGCTCTGGCAAGTAGGGTCGTCAACACGTAGTCGGTCGGGCACCAGCAGCTGCGTCGGTCTCGTAGTCTACCGAAGAGAAGGGGGAAGAAAACAGTAACACACGGCATATGCAACAGCGGATGCATGACATGTCTAAAAATGATATGCCGGGGTTGATATACAGCCGCCTAACTAAAGCGATTTAGTTAATTTAGGAATTAATTCGGATTTATTCATTAAAGTTGGACACTATTCATTTATCGAAATCGGTCTAATTGTTCAACTTTCTCATAGCTGTGGGCGTCTGACGGAGATACCGAGGGCGTATCCGGGTTCGTATCGTCGTTCTGCGCAAGTTTCATGTATAAAATATTTTTCATCGGAGTTACGGTTTAAAAGATATGATTTTTCAAAGATTAAATCAATTTCTGGAATTATTTAATTAATTAAATTCGAATTATCCAAAACATGCGAGATGACATCATCGCGACGTGCTGCTGACGTGCAGTCAACAGCGGCTGACCGACAGTCAACCCTGACAGTGGGACCCACCTGTCAGCCTCACAGTAGGTTAATTAGGCTTAAATTAAACTAATTAGGATTAGTCAGGGGTGTGCCCCCATTAGTCAGAGGCTAATTAGTCAGCTAATTACTATTATTTTAATTAACCGTTTTAATTAGTATTCTTATTTATCTTAAAACGTTTAATGGCGGGGCCACACTCAGCGACCCGGGCGGGCCACGTCGGCGTGGACTGGTCAACGGGACCCATTGGGGCCCAGGGTCATGGCACGGGCGGTGGGGCCCGCGGCCACGTCGGCGCTGAGTAAGCGCGGCCACCGGAGTGCGCCGGCGAGCTTCAGCCGGCCAGATGCTCCGTGTGAGCGCTTGTTTTCGCCCACGGCACCCCAGTGGGCTGGGGCCGCCCGTTGAGAGGCTTGAGCCACCCGCACGTTGATGGTGGCGGTGGTTGGCTCGGGGTGGCCGGAGAGAGGCCGGCGTCGACCCGAGGCAGCACGGCTCCGGTGAGCGTCGGGGGACGGGACTAGGAGGGTTCGGCGGCGGGGGGTTTTTGGCGCCGTTCGAAAGAGCCGGATGCCCCGCTCGAGAGATGGCACAGGTGTCGCCAGGATGACTGAAACGACGCGGCGCCGCAACTACGCGGCAACCCGAGCAACGGCAGCTACGGTGGCTAGTTGTAGTGCGCGAGGGACGAACGGGGAGGAGCAGGAGGTAGAAGGACTCACGTGATGGTCGCCGTTCAAATGTGCTCACGGGGAGGCGAGCAGACGGGGCGATGGAGATCGCCGGCGGGATCCGAAGGGGGACGAACCCAGGGAAGCAGCTGGGGGGCCCCCTTCCTCGGCGTGTCCGAAGCAGCGGCCGCCGGCGAAGCTTGGGGACACGTCGTGGAGACGAGAAGTGGGCGTGGTCGCGAGGTTCAACCGGGGCCGTCCATGGCTGACGCTCGAACTGGCCGAGGGGGAGAGAGGGGAGATGAGTGGCGGGGGAGCCAGCGGGGGTCGGGCGCTGCCCTGTTACGGGCAGTACGCGGCGACGCGCTGTCGTGCGGAGAGAGGGGGCCAGGCGTGCTCGCGGCGTGTGCGCACCAGCGCTCGACAGCGGCACGGGGGGGGGGGTGAGCAGTGCGGGGGGATGAGGGATGGGGCTAGTTGGGCGGCAGGTGGCCACTCAGGCCCAGTGGCCGTGGGGCCTTTTTCCCCTTTTCTTTTTCTTTTCGTTTCTCTTTCCTTTTCTTTATTCTCTTTTCTCCACTGTTAAATGTTTAGGCCCAATGGTTTTTTGTAAAAAGTGTGACCTATTTCATAATACCAGTGCATTATTCCTTAACACCTAAAATTAGTTTGGACAAAACATAATTCCATATTTATTTCAGATTAAAAATGGTTATTAAAATTATCTTATCCACTGTTTGAGGTTGTTCGAGTCACTTATCCAATTCCAATGATGTTGGTTTCAATTTTAGAATAGCCTCTGGAATAATTGCTACTTATCTGACATTTTAGTTTCTATGTGGACACTTTTATATTCCAATTACATTTAAATTTGAATTTGACTTAGGAGTTGAAATGCATATGATGCTAATGAGATTATGCACTATTAATCATGATGACATGGCCTCATCAAAAGGGTGATCACTGTAGCTTAATACAGGGGGTGTTACAGAGAGAGAGAGCGAGAGAGAGAGGGGAAAAGTGGATGAGGATGGTGACGGGGGCCGTGGCGTCGCCTTATCCTCTCGAACGCGCTGTGTGTAGCGTCACGGTGTCATGTTTCGCCAAAGCGCGTCGACGCGACCACGGGCGCGGCGACACGCACAACGAGAGACGGGAGGAGGGAGAAAGAGGCCGGCTGGGCTGGGCCGCTGTACTGTGCACTTAGGCCCAGCTCAGTGTAGCTGCTTGGCCCTTTTCCTATTCTTTTATGTTTATTTTAAATGGCGTGTCTTTGCATTTAAAATAGCCATCAAATGACTTAGCAAAAAATATGTGGCTGGCAAAACAAATACTAGGGAATATTGTGCAGTGCCCACAAAAAGTGGTCAATTTTGGAATCCATTTGAATTTTTCAAAAATTAAATGGCATTTAAAATGCTGTTTTTGTATTGTTTTAAATGCTTAGCCGACATTTGGTTGGATGGTGATGTTGTTTTTCTTAACGACATTGTTTTGGAATATTTGCTTGATGATGAACATTTTCCAGCAACTTTTGAGCATTTCAAATTGCACTTTGAATTTGAACTGAATTCAGGAAGGAATTTGAAATAAGTTGCTTTAACACTGTAATCAAGCAATGCAAATGATGATGACTTGGCATGATTATCAAAAGGTCACAGTGTTTAATACATAGGGGTTGTTACAGGGCTGTATCGAGTAACTATAGGTCGCCCCTAATAGCCGAGGAGCAACCTACAAGGATGTTGGAGACTAAATACAAAATTCTGGTCATGCCAAGCCCCAAAATATGCTGACGGCATCACCCCAACCAATGCGACCTCCAGTCCACAAGAGGACGGGCGCATCAGATCGCCTATACGGCACTATATATAGCCGCAGATATGGTATATCAATTATATTGGCGGGGAAGACCCCCCAGGGAAAAAAATATTGTCATGCATCAGATGCCAGAATATTTGCTCGGAGAAGAAGGCAGAGTTCAAGATTCAAGCCAACAGTGTGAGCAATCTCAGTGTATTGTCATATAATTAGAAGACACTGGAGACCAAGCCAATCATCCACGAGAGACAATGCCCACGTGAAAAAGGTGAAGATTCCTGAAGATTGAAGTTTGTCGGGCATTCTCTCTCGCACTTCCATATTTTAGAAGGAACACGCATGTACCCTAGTAGGACACACGTGCATGCTACCATATGTAAAATAAATAAGTAGGGTCCCACTGCAGTCGAGCGAATGCTCCCGAAGGCATCGCTGGTAGCCGTCTCGTAGCTATAGAAGGAGGAGGAGAGAGGAGAAGAAGAGAGCGGAGTAAGCACAACACCTCAGTCAGTCGAAGCGAAGCGAAGCCAGCGAGAGCCAAAGCACTCTCTCCTTGTAGCTTAGCCACCACCACCACCTAGTAGTATAGCCAAGAAGGCGCTGAGATCGCCAGAAATAAGGTAATTTCCTAGTTCGTGTGTAATCCCTTCGGGGTTTCCGAAAGGGAAAACCATATGTTAATTATGTTGTTGAAATGATGTAGTTTCTTTGGTTTCACTTGGTGTTTTTACTTATGAATTTACGGGAAGAGTTCTTATGCTAGGGATCCTATAGGAGAAACCTCGCGTGTGTAGTTCTCTGTGTAGCAGAGATGGCGTTGAATAGAACCTTGTGGCCGTAGAGAAGTGTTCCCTTCGGGTGGAACTGCCTGGAGAAGCGATAAGACTTAGCTTTAAATTTGCAATTAAAACCATCAAGTGAACGTAACTAGCTACATATGATGCAACATAATGATAAATATGTGAGTAACCGAGTAGGATTTACACCTTTGCAAGCACGTCGGACGAACTAACAGGCCTCGCCAGCCCTGAAAAGATCCTGCATATAATATAATTTTCTGTTGAAAATTTGAAATAATCATGAATAGAAAGAATAATTAACCGACAGGCGCATATCATTGAAAATAGTAATGAATGTAACGCCAATTATTGATACAGTAAGAATAGTAAACGGGCCAATTATTTGAACAGTATAAATTACTGTTGGATATGTGAACAGTAATTACCGTTGTGAACAGTGCTTTCCACGCCCCGTGGTGGACAGTAAACTGAAACTAGCATTTCATACGACACGCTCTAATTAAAGGCCGCAGATAGCGCCCATATATAGCCGCAGATATTATTTAATAAAAAATTGTAGTATTGTGGTATCAGAGCTCCTTGAATATTGAGGCAACCCGAATATTGATATGGTATATCAATTATATTGGCGGGAAGACCCCCCAGGGAAAAAAATATTGTCATGCATCAGATGCCAGAATATTTGCATCGGAGAAGAAGCGGGAGTTCAAGATTCGAGCCAACAGTGTGAGCAATGTCTGTGTATTGCTCATATAATTAGAAGAAACTGGAGGCAAGCCAATCATCCACCGAGAGACAATGCCCACGTGAAAAAGTGAAGATTCCTGAAGATTGAAGTTTGTCAGGCACTCTCTCTCGCACTTATCCATATTTTAGAAGGACACGCATGTACCCTAGTAGGACACGTGTGCATGCTACCGTATGTAAAATAAAAGTGAGGGTCCCGCTGGCAGTCGAGCGAATGCTCCCGAAGGCATCGCTGGCAGCCGTCTCGTAGCTATAAAGGAGGACAAGAGGAGGAGACAGAAGAGAGCGGAGTGAAGCACAAAACCTCAGTCAGGTCGAAGCGAAGCGAAGCGGAGCAAGAGCACTCTCTCCTTGTAGCTTAGCCACCATCACCACCTAGTAGTATAGCCAAGAGGCGCTGAGATCGTCAAGAATATTAGGTAATTTTCTAGTTGTGTGTTAATCTTCGGGGTTTCCCGAAAGGAAAAACCATATGTAATTATGTTGTTGAAATGATGTAGTTTCTTGGTTTCACTTGATGTTTTTACTTATGAATTACGGGAGGAGTTCTTATGCTAGGGATCTATAGGAGAAACCTCTGCGTGTGTAGTCTCTATGTAGCCCAGAGTTGGCGTTGAATGAGAACCTTGTGGCCGTAGAGAAGTGTTCCCTTCGGGTGGAACTGCCTGGGAGACGATAAGAACTTAGCTTTTAAATTTGCAATTAAAACCGTCAAGGGAACGTAACGTAGCAACATATGAGAACATAATGATAAATATGGTGAGTCCGAGTAGGAATTTACACATCTACAAGCACCGTCGGACGAACTGAAAGGCCTCTCAGCCCTGAAAAGATCCTGCATATAAATAATTTTCTGTTAAAAATTTGAAATAATCATGATAGTAAACAAATAATATCCAGACAGGCGCATATCATTGAAATAGAATGAATAGTATGCTGAGATTGATATAGTAGAACAGTAAACGGGCCAATTATTTAACAGTAAAAGTATGTTGTGAATAGTGAACAGTAATTGCTGTTATGAACATTATTTTCCACGCCCCGTGGTGAACAGTAAACTGAATTAGCATTTCATAACCACACACACTAATTAAAGACCGCAGATAGCGTCCATATATAGCCGCAGATATTATTAATAAAAATTTGTTGTATTGTGGGATACCGGTCCAGGATATAATCATTGAAAGGTTAACATATTTAAATTAGAAGTTAGTACAGGTAAGGTATAAATACTAAAGAGAATATTAACATAAGATGCATAATAAATCCCTCTGGGAGCATATTTGGCATACATCTCATAGTCAGCTAAATATAGTGGTCGATTTGATATATATTTATATATCTGGGGAAAAAGGCAAAATATACTTGAACAAAAATTTGAAAGCATATTCAAGATATCAAAAACTCGGCAACAAGTGCTCTGGGTTAAATAATAAAATAGATATCACTCTGCATAAGCTAGAAGAAGCAAAAGCTAGACATAATATAATTTGCAAGAATAACGACTATATTAAAGAAGAAGTGTTGACAATAGGCCGTTACCTAAGAAAGGGCAAAGACTCGTCGTCACACTCTTAATCAGGTCAAGATATTCCTGAAATAAAAGGTTAGTACAAGAGTAAAAACTTTATCCTCTCATAGTATTTATGAACGAATATAGCAAGTTAAACGAAGTTGCAAATATTTGTCACCCCTGTCGGACTTTCTGATCACGACTCACAAAAGAGACTCAAAAATTAATAAGACAGAATAACCATATCCTCCAGCTTTAATCAAGTTGTTTGAAAAGCTAAATAGTGTTCAAAGCAACAAAGAATTGTGTTATCCTCATCTGATTAGTATCTCATCAAGAAATATTAATTCACGAAAAATGGATATACCTAACAGTCTCCAGAAGAGACAAATTCCTCTAGTAGTAAGGCAAGACTCTAAGCCTCTTGCAATGAAGCATAGATATATGCAAAGCTGATGATGTGATAGTATAGAAGAAGTTATAGATTTGCAAAAAGACTTAGAAGATATCAAAAAATACCCTAAGAAAAATAAAACCACAACAAGTATATTATATGGGTTTGTTTGAAAACAAGAGTGGTTTTATACAGAATATCTAGGGAATAGAGTTAAGTGTATTAACGATCCAGTAGATTAGAATTGTAAGCAAGAATATAAAATAATTAAGATATTGGTGGTTATAAATATATTCATCAAGGTGTATGTATATATAGGAGTTAAAGGCATATACAGAAAGAAATTAGGAGCAAAGGTACTAATAACATATTAGACCGAAGATGGGAATCAATTGATAAAGCGGCATTAGGCTTTATGGAAGGAGATATGAATGAAAATAGGCTAAAACATATATAGCTCCAGACCTAATATGCCTGTAAAGAATTTATTGAAAAAATGAGTTTTGGTTTCCAAACTAAAGGATATGAAGATTTTAAAGGACAAAATTTGTTAGTAAGCATAGAATTTATAGGAAGGCTCACTAACAGAAAGTAACTCCAGATATAGAGTAAACATAAATAGCGTAATCGATAGCATGCAATCAAAAGGCATACAATTTATGAATCCTCTTACAATTAGTTCTGAAGAAAAGCAGGAGAAGAATGGAAGATAGGTGAATTAATAGAAAAGAAGGAATTAACGCTACCTGAAAACTACATAAGTTATCAAAATTGCGAAGGAGGTAGTAGTATTAGATCATGAATTATAGATCTGCATCCATAGAAGACACAAATATTTATGTCAGAAACCGAAATTAGCGATAATAAGAATAAAGGTATAACCGAATGCATGGAAAAAACTAATATAGATGATGAAATAATTCATTGGGAAAAGAACTAAAGCAATATAAATGGGAATATAGTCATTCATGGACAACAGATTGGCCTAAGATAAGAGAATTTTTTATTTTTATTAGTAAATTGCTAGATTAAAAAGTGAGAAAAAGCCAGCAATTAGTTGTTCTCCGCATGATAAATAACATAATAGCAGCAGAAGTAAATAAAGATAATTTAGTAGTAATAATAAGGTGTCACTGAAAATAATGATAAAATAAGAATATTGTCAGAGCCAATAAGATGAAGTTGTGGACGAAGAAGAGCAATGGGATATAAAAATAAGCTATTATAGAAAGTTATGAAGAAAATTTAGAGAATTAGAAGATAAAAATTATGATGATCAGAGCAAAATAATGATTTTTATAACTCACTAGATGAGTGGGATTGCATAATTTAGATAATGCAATGGAAGCCATGGAAGTAGAAAGAGTGGAAAAAGAAGAAGGGGATATGGGGAATCTTCAGTAAGAAGAGTGAAAGAAAGGGAGAGACCACCAGATCAGCTGGACAAGGCCTCCAGAAAAAGATGACTACCAACCACATAATCCTGGACAATATAGATATATGGGTTCAAGAGAAGAGATTTTGAAAGGCCAGTGCAATTTCAAATATAAAAATGATAGTGCTATATTAAATTTAGCAGCCTGTGACCCGATAGATTGGCTGAATATAATGAATATGGAAAAGTTTAATAGTTCAAAAATTATATACAAAACCAACATATATTGGCACTAAGGTGAGGATATGTTAACATATCTGAAACATTTTTAGGAGATCTGTAAAAGTCCTATGGAACAATGGGTAGAAGCATGCCTTGACTATACCCAGAATTAAAAAGAGCAGGAAGCAATCCAAATAATTTGGCAAATGTTATTTTCAAATATGATCATAGCAGAAGATCCAGAATTAGGACATACTGCATTAAAAAATGAAGACTGAGAGAAATAGAAAATTAACGCTGACAAGCTGGAAGGGAATAAAGGAATTCTCTTAGCATTACTTATATAATGCTACCACTACTAAGCAGGCTTTAATATTGGAGTAGTAGAAGATATTTTAATAAGTTGCCCGACCCTCTAGGGTCTAAATATTTGAGGAATATAAAAAGGAACTAGGAGGAAATATTGTAAACATATCTCAAGCCATAACACTTTGTCTTTAAACAGCTAAGAAAGATATGTACAGGATTACAAGCTCAAAGATCTATGAAGAAAACAGATTATAATTTCTGCAATAACATCGTCCAAATACATAAACATTGGAGAAGAAAGGTATAAGAATAAAAAATATTATAAACCCAAAGGAGAGATAATAGAATTTTAGAACTAAGAAAAGGTGTTTTAAGAAGGTCAGATAATAGAGCCCCATTTCTACATAAAAGAAATGTAAGAAGATATGCTTCAGAAAAACTTATGATAAAACATGTAGATGTTTATAATGTAACTCTCCAGATCATCTAAGTAGAACTTGCCCTAATAAAGACCAGAAAAGATACTCTAGTAAATATGAAGAGCAAGAAAGAGTTCTAATATAGATAGTGTTAATGAAATATACTAGTAGTGATGATGAAATAAAAGATGATGAGTCAATGTATTCAATCATAGAAACGGAATGAAGCAGCGCTTCCGAGCGCAGCCATGGACGGCCTCGGTTGAACCTCGCGACCACCGCCCACCTCTCGTCTCCACGACGTGTCCCCAAGCTTCGCCGGCGGCCGCTGCTTCGACTACGCCGAGGAACCAACGCCGGGGGCCCCCCCAGCTGCTTCCCTGGGTCGTCCCCCTTCTCGGATCCCCGCCGGCGATCTCCATCGCCCCGTCTGCTCCGCCTCCCCGTCGAGCACATTTGAACGGCGACCATCACCGTGAGCTCCTTCCCTACCTCCTGCTCCTCCCCGTTCGTCCCCTCGCGCACTACAACTAGCCACCGTAGCTGCCGTGCTCCGGTTGCCGCGTAGTTGGGCGCCGCCGTCGTTTTCAGTCATCCCTGGCGACACCTGTGCCACTGCTCGACGCGGGGCATCCGGCTCTTTCGAACGGCGCCAAAAACCCCCGCGCCGAACCCTCCTAGTCCCGTCCCCGACCGCTCACCGGAGCCGTGCTCCGCCTCGGGTCGACGCCGGCCTCTCTCCGGCCACCCCCGAGCCAACCACCGCCACCATCACGTGCGGTGTGCTCCGCACGTTCCAACGGGCCCGGCCCCAGCCCCTGGGGTGCCCTGTGGGCGAAACCCGCGCTCACCGGAGCTCTCGGCCGCGCCTGAGCTCGCCGGCGCACTCCGGTGGCCGCGCTGACTCAGCGCCGACGTGGCCCGCGGGCCCCACCGCCCGTGCCACTGACCCTGGGCCCCACTGGGTCCCGTTGACCCAGTCCACGCCGACGTGGCCCGCCCGGGTCGCTGACGTGTGGGCCCCGCCCATTAAACGTTTTAAGATAAATAAGAATACTAATTAAAACTGTTAATTAAAATAATTAGTTAATTAGCTGACTAATTAGCCTCTGACTAATGGGGCCCACCCCCTGACTAATCCTAATTAGTTTAATTTAAGCCTAATTAACCTACTGTGAGGCTGACAGGTGGGTCCCACCTGTCAGGTTTGACTTCGGTCAGCCGCTGTTGACTGCTGACGTCAGCAGCACGTCGCGATGATGTCATCCTCGCACTGTTTTGGATAATTCGAATTTAATTAATTAAATAATTCCAGAAATTGATTTAAACTTTGAAAAATCATATCTTTTAAACCGTAACTCCGATGAAAATATTTTATACATGAAACTTGCGCAGAACGACGATACGAACCCGGATACGCCCTCGGTATCTCCGTCAGACGCCCACAGCTATGAGAACGTTGAACAATTAGACCGATTTCGATAAATGAATAGTGTCCAACTTTAATTGAATAAATCCGAATAAATTCCTAAATTAACTAAATCGCTTAGTTAGGCTGTATATCACCCCGGCATATCATTTAGACATGTCATGCATCCCTGTTGCATTATTGCCGTGTGTTTACTGTTTCTTCCCCCTCTTCTCTTCGGTAGACTACGAGACCGACGCAGCTGCTGGTGCCCCGACCGACTACGTTGTTGACGACCCCTACTTGCCAGAGCAACCAGGCAAGCCCCCCCCTTGATCACCAGATATCGCCTATTCTTCTCTATACTGCTTGCATTAGAGTAGTGTAGCCTGTTACTGCTTTCGGTTAATCCTATTCTGCTGCATAGCCTGTCATTGTTGCTACTGTTGTTGATACCTTACCTGCAATCCTAAATGCCTAGTGTAGGATGCTAGTTTGTCATCATTGGCCCTGCATTCTTGTCAGTCTGCCTTGCTATACTATCGGGCCGTGATCACTCGGGAGGTGATCACGGGTGTATACTATA